>JAODKC010000093.1:307596-363612 GCA_026777985.1 Mormyrops attenuatus
GAACCCTGCGGTACCCCACTATGAATGCAGGCCCACTGTGACATTGTGCCTCTAATAACTACTCGCTGCTTCCTGTCAGTTAACCAGTTTTTGATCCCAAAGAAAGAAAGTATGTGAAAGAATGGGTCGTCATGAAGAGGTCAGTGAATTCAAGAATGGTACTATTTTTTTTTTTCCAATTAGCTGAACAACAGATCAATACATTAAGTGAAGCCAGTCCAAGTCCGTCCACCCCTGCCCATCCCCCATTATGACATTACGGTACACAGATGGACAAATAAGACATGGCAGGTACAACAGACAAGACATGACGTTGTAAGACCGTTGACAGACAAGACGGGACAAGACAAAGCAAAGCCATACACTCAATGGGATATTTAGGGAAGTTGTGAGAGCTTGTGAGATGCAGCAATTGGGGTATGATTGCATTGAGGAGTTGTAGTGTCAATGTGTGTGTGAGAGTGGTACTGTTATAGGATGCCACCTTTACAAGGTGTTCCTTGTTGTTTATTCTACAGTCAACTGTAAGTGGTGTTATTGTGAAATGGAAGTGTTTGGGGACAACAGAAACTTACAAAGTGGCAGACACAGGGTCTCATAGTACTGAGGGGCTTAGTGCGTAAAAGTCACTTGTGCTTTGTTGATTCAGTAGCTGCAGAGTTCCAAACTAGCATTAACCCCAGCGCAAAAACTGCACTGGGAGCTTCATGGAATAGGCTTCCATGGCCAAGCAGCGGCACGCAAGTCACCCACTGCAATGCTTGGCATTGGATGGAGTGATGTAAAGCACTCCACCGCTATACTCTGGAGCAGTGGAAACGTGTTCTGCGGAGTGACGAATGATGCTTCTCTGTCTGGCAGTATGATGGACCAGTCTGGATTCTGCAGATGCTCGGAGAACGTTACCTGCCTGACTGCATTGTGCCAACTGTAAAGTTTGGTGAAGGAGGGATAATGGTATGGGGTTGTTTTTCAGGGGTTGGGCCAGGCCTCTTAGTTCCAGTGAAGGTAACTCTTAATGCTTCAGCATACCAAGACATTTTGGAGAATTCTATGCTTCCAACTTTGTGGGAACATTTTGGGGAAGGCCCTTTTCTGTTCCAGCATGACCTTCTTAGTGCACAAAGTTATAAAGACATGGTTGGGTGAGTTTGGTGTGGAAGAACTTAACTGACTCGCATAGCCTCTGACCTCAACCCTATGAAACACTTTTGGGATGAACTAGAATTTAAATTGTGAGCCCGGCAAGCATCAGTACCTAACCTCACGAATGCTCTTCTGGATGAATGGGCAGAAATTCCCACACACATTCAAAATCTTGTGGAAAGCTTTCCCAGAAGAGTGGCAGCTGTTGTAGCTGCAAAGGCTGGCGGGCCGGGGTGTGGACCAGCTCTGTATTGATGTCTATAGATTTAGAATGGGGTGTCATAAAAGTTCCTGTTGCTTTAGTGGTCAGGTGTTCCAGTACTTTTGTCCTCGTACCGTATCATAAACATCAATAATTAGCTTAACATTGCAGCCTCTAAATTCTTGGATTATGAATCCAACTACTTTGAACTTAGGAGCTCTAGTTGCAGTTACAGATATTGTGGGCCCGGCTGTGAACTTGCTCTTGCATGTGAGCTGATAGTCTTTCTTGAAAAAAACTCTCAGCGCTGCACAATGGGTCCAAGTCTGAGCAAACTGTCAAGTTTGGTTTTTCTTTTCTCACTGTGAGACAGCTGGGGCTTCTCAGTAAGTTTTTGCATCTTGCATAAAGGGATAAAGTTACAAAGGCAGATAATGTTTCTCTGAAAAAGGGACGCCGTGCTGAGCGTGTCAACAGCAGCCCGCTGTCACGTGGTGAGCCGGTCTGGGCCCTGTGCTCCAAGGAGCCTTCCAGAGCCTTGCGGAATATTTCGTCAAGAATGACCCAAATAGCTTCTGTGGCAAACCAACTGTGCCCTGCGTATTAATAGTATGGTGTTGGACGGGGAAGAATGACCCGCCCTCCGCCTTTAAAATAGGGTGAGGTCGGAAGCAGAGGTCCTCTGTGAAGATGTTTCTGTGCTTTTGTCCATATGTGTGTTGGTGGAACAATGAAGTTCAGACTGGGGCAGAGGTCCACCCCGGTCTTTGGGAGCGGTCTGTCCACGGAACGCTAAATGGAGCTGCTGTCCCAGGTTTTACCCATACTCCACTTGGCCTTGCTCTTATAGTACTTGGTGAAACTTCCTCATAATCAGCTTGGGCCAGAAAACAGTTGCGTGTTTATCAGCTGGGAGTGCTGCTTGTCTGCGTTGTCTGCATCCCCCCGTTATTTGAGTTTCAGTTGAGTTTTCAGCTTTCCTGTTCATAGACAAGCGATGCCGAGGCTGGGCCTGGTTTGTGATTGTTTTTCTTTCTTTCCTGTGTCGTACTTTGTTGGTTTTTTCCCAGTATTTGGAGCTGAGTGCTTTTTCAATTGCTGGGCTACAGCCTGGACCCATCAAACCAGGAATATGACAGGCATGTATACATTCTTCAAGAAAGCCTGGTTGCTTTTCCGTCTCTAATTGGCAAGATGCCCTGAATATATAAAGAGATCAGTGCGATGATGTAATGTGGCTGAAACTGCATTCACGGATTGGTCTGAAGGTGCACCAGTCAGGGTCACACACTTAATCGCAGGTGTTGCCCGTCAGGCCTTGATAAACACAGATGGTATCCATGTCGGTCTGCAGGATGTGTTAATACAATACCTGCAAGCCATTACCTGGTGTCTGGGGACCGGTGCTGCTATCGGTCTCCATGGAAACACCGTTCTCTGGCTCTAGCGCCGATGAGCTGTGCAGGGAGGCACTGTGTGGGATGCAGGGCAGTTATGATGACAGGCATTGCCCCATGGCCCATCCTGTTGGGTGATGACATCCCTTCATTTGAAATTTAAAGCAACGTTTTGATGCAGGAGGTAGAGCAGTGACCCGCTTGGCATCCAGTGGGGTCAGTGGCTCAGTTGGTTAGGCCTCTGTATCTACGATCAGTAGGTTGCCGGTTGGAATGATGTGCTCGGCAGAGTAGCCACATCCCTGTTGAGCCCTTTAGCAGGTCCTGTAACCCCCTGAAAGTGGTCCAGCAGTGCTGGATAAATATCTAAACCTCACCTGTGTGTGTCTGTCTGTGTGTCTTAAATAAAACCACACACATTCCAGTGTAACTGTTCTTGCATTTGTATAGATGGCAAATAAAGCTTTATTTCATTCACATCGGGAGAGTGATGAAAATGAACCGAACCCTATGACGTGCTGGGTAGACAACTGTGAGCAGCCTTTAATGTTACCTGCTAGCAGCATGTCCAGCAGTCTGTGAGGAAACTCAGCTGCTAGCTAAAATAACGTTTGGGTGGGTGCACCGCGGGGTTCAGGTGTGTTGCCGTGTTGTGTGTTTCTTACTCGGCCCACTTCCCCTATGTCCGCTGACGGGCACCGCCGCTGGCATCCCACACCCCCCCCCCCCCCGCCTCCTTCCCCAGATCGACATCGAGATCAATGGCGAACCCGTGGACCTGCACATGAAGCTGGGTGACAACGGGGAGGCCTTTTTCGTGCAGGAGGCTGCCGAGCACAATGTGAGACGCCACATGCCCCTGTCCTGGCTGATGGGGCTTTATAATAAGCGCCACACTAGCTTCAGCTTCCTTTAGTGCATTCTTTCCCTTCCTCTAAGCGGTAACGCCACACTTAATATTTTTATTGTGACCTCAATATGGTGGTTATTTATAACAGACTATTCTTTCAGGTTGACGCGTTACTATAGCGAGGTGCCGTGTGACAGGCTAGCGGTCAGTGCTTGTCTCTGAAGCCCTGCCCCCTTCTGTGTCATCCCCTCAGGAGGTCGTCCCCGCCCACCTGGCCACCTCTCCTATCCCTGTAGAGGAACCAGTCTTCTGGAACCTGGAGCCGGCCCCGGGTCCCGACGACCCGGCTGCGGCAGTACTGGTGCCCAAAAAGAAGAAGCGGAGGCGGAGGAAGCATAAGGGCGACAACCGCAGGGAGGAGCTGGCAGCAGCCAATGCCAGCGAGGACATCTTCGAGATGGAGCTGAGCTCTGACGACGAGCTGGCTGCTCACAGCCCCAGGTGTGGACGTGGGGTCTCTTCCCATCTTCAGTTATTCTCATTCAGTTTTTTCATGGCTCATTTTCATTCTGCCAACTCCCCTACAGGGCTGGGTCTCACTCGGTTGTCAAGGAGATTGAGCACAAGCTGCACCCTGTCATCCACCCCCGGGACAGCTACCCTCTCTCTGATGGAGACTGGTCGCCCTCTGACAGGTGCACGTCTCTCTGGGTCCTGTGTTGCCAGGAGATTGTGGGGTCTAGTCCCAGCTGACCGGTGCTGCTTTTTCCCCTGCAGCTTGTCCTTGTCGGAGCCCCAGTCCCCGAAGAGTGACTCTGAGCTCGTGGTGAAGCCCTCCGAGAGCTTGCTCAGGACAGAGTCGCACATGCAGTGGTCATGGGGCGAGTTTCCCGAATCCACCAGGGTGAGGGACGCACTCCCATCAGCCGGTTGTCTGTCGTGAGAGGGTCCCACGGCCAATTTAAGCCGCCTTCTGAGCAGCGATTATGGATGCAGATGTAATGAGGGCACATGTTAAAAATAGTCTGTTTGAATCACTCCTTCCTATCGTTGTAAAATGAGTCCGCCATCTTCTTAAAGGTAAATCTGACTAACTGTATGGGGCACTGTAAAATTTACTCAGTGCACTGCTAACCGTTGCATACAGCCAGCATACGATATAGCGCTGCCTGTCTACCCAAAGGTTGCAGTGTAAATGTGATGCGTGATGTCACCTGATTGCCTGTAATGCAAATGGAGCAAGAGAATTGTATACAAATGTAAGTATTTAAAAAAAAAAAAAAACAATACTGATGATCTCCGCAAAGGCTGAAGTTATTTCAGTAAATGTGGCAAAATAAACGACAAGCTTACAGTATTGAAATGTCTGGTTGCTAGGATACTAGCATAGAGCGATTTGTAGTGTTGATCTGGCTTCATTGTCTGATTCCCTGTATGGGGAGTAGTAAGTGAACGGGTGATGTCCATTTCAAAATGAACCCTGGAGGTTCTTATTGGAGTCAACCTGGGTCCTGCCCATTCCAGGTGGCCAAGAAGGAGTGGGCGGAGCTTCCAAAGACTGTCACCATCACGCCTTCAGAGAGCACGCACTTCCGTGTTATCCTCAGCTCCGAGGCCATGGGGGCAGGGCCTGGCAGTGGTCCACCGGCAACCTGTGCCATCGTCAAACCTGAGCCACGCACACCCGTCACCATGGCTGTGCCCGTCACCATGGAAACACCCGTTACCACGGTGATGCCTACCCCCTTGTCTGGTTTGACGACTTCCACGCCGTCAGATCCCATCGCTGCAGTGACTGCCGCTGAACAGATGACCGGGGACATGGGCGACGTGTGCGCCGGGGTCAAACACTGCAGCCAAATGGACTCCCCGTCCAAGAGGAAGGGTGAGGCCCGTTTCTCCTCAGACTAGGAGCATAATGTACGATCACCTCTACTAGCCTGACAAATTTCTTGCTTAGCTGAATAAGGTACCACAGTTTAAATGGCCTTTATCTTCTTTTACTTATATTTAACCCAAGCTACCTTAAATCCGACAAGTTATCTGGCTAAACAAGAAATGCTTTCTGTAACGTGCCCCAATTCCAGCCAAGTTCATTGTGAGCCATTGTTAGCAATACCAGTCAAAAACACATTACGCAGATTTTTGCACATAAAAACATTGTGTCTGCATGTCCACAGATAGCAGTTGGACAATACTGTGTATTCAACTGATTTAATGAGCACAAATAAGACATAAGTGCTAATAAACAGTATATAACTACTTTGACTTCTGTTGGTAAAAGGCGCAGTCATCTTGAATACTGAGGTCTGTGTTGCAGAGGTTCCTCTGACTTTCTTAGGGGGCATTCCAGGTGAAATTTCTGACTAGGAACTCGGAAATTCCAACTTCTGAGTTCAAATGGATCCAGTATTACTCACTGCTATGCTAATTCTGTTCAGTCTGTAGGGCTGGCATTAGCTACATGCTATGCTAATTCTGTTCAGTCTGTAGGGCTGGAATTACCTCCCTGCTACGTGCTATGCTAATTCTGTTCAGTCTGTAGGGCTGGAATTACCTCCCTGCTACGTGCTATGCTAATTCTGTTCACTGTACAGGGTTACGGTCAGTATCTGTTGTGATAGCTAGATACATTTACAGAATGCAGCTTATACAATTACAGAAATGAAAGTTTATCTTTCTCAGGTACTTGAGAAGCACTATGTGCCGTGTTACCCAAGCTGGGCTTCTTGTAGAAGCTTTACCAGTTAATTTTCGGCCCTTCAGGGTAATGGAGGGTATTAAACCAGTCTCTAAGATTCCATCTTTCGAATTTCCCTCTCTGCACACAGGTGTTTAAATACCTTCAGCAAAATAAACGAAAAACAGCTGACAATTTACCAACACATGCTATCATTTTTTGAATGGTATGTGCTGAGGGTTTGCACCTGAGCAAAGTCCTGCATCCAGCTCTTTATTTTGCATTGGTCTGTCTTCTGTGCATATGTGGGGAGTCTGTTACTTGTGAAGCCCCCGCCCCCCCGGAGGACAAGATGGGGGAGAACATCCTGAGTGTGTGTATTGGCCCTCACCAGGTACGGCTGCTGTGCTGCCCTTATCAGATGGCTATTGGGTGTGAACTGGTCACGTGGGTCAGGTTCCATCCCTCCAACCGCCCCCCGTGAGAAAGCACCGTGGCAGTGCTGTCAGGAAGGAAGTGGCTGTGGGGGGTTCTCATCCGATACTCTAGGCTGAAAATAAGGCTTACACCATTTCGGCTTACACTCTTTGGTGGAAGCTGTCATCATTCTAACCGAGAGGAAGGACGAGTGTACAGCGAGGCAATGGGTTCTGAGGATGCTCGGATAGCGGAGGCTGATGGACCCACTCTCTCTGTCCACAGGTGTCAGGAAGAGGAGCCAGCACCAGGGACCGGAAGACATCTACCTGGACGATCTGAGCGTGCTGGAACCAGATGTCCTTGCACGTTATTTTCCTAAGAGGTAAACTACCCATCATGCCCTACTCCTTTTTTAGAGATGAGGTTCTCAAAGTTGCCAAGTTTGCATGTAAAGATTGCACCCCCATCTGTGGCAGTGAGGCAGAGTCGGCGTCCAGGCCGTGGCTGGAGTGTGGCACGCACTCGGGCTCGCAGTCGCCACAGTCGGTGGGCAGCGCAGCGGCGGACAGTGGCACGGAGTGCCTATCTGACTCGGCGGGGGAGCTGCCGGACGTGACGCTGTCGCTCTGCGGGGGGCTCAGCGACACCACGCATATCTCCAAAGGTGGGTGCCACCTCCATCCCCATTTGGGAACATTAAGGGCACACTGCCGGACTCTGATTTACTGACCACAGTTCACACCATGCTTTTTATTAGGGCAGAAGATTGCGTCTCCCTACTTTTAGTTCCCCTCCTCCATTGTCTTCTGGCATTCTTTTCCTTTTTTCCCCCAGTTTCCTGTACCAGTTTGTATAAATGATGTAGTTCTGAATTTCTGCACACTTTTGTGAAGTGCCTTGGGTGTTGGGCTTAGGCGGGTGAAAGGTGCTATGTAAAATTTTATTGAATTATGAGGCGTTAATGGTGATGTTGGATAGATTTGGAAGTTTGGTTTGAGCAGAATGCAAACACCCAACAAAAAGCAGCTGTTCCCACTTAAAGCGACACATTGATGTGAAGGTATACATTTCAACTGAAATCGGCTGGGATTTGGACATTCTTCTGGTCACAAGTCAGCTTGCTTAGTGAGGCTAGCTGCTGTGGACACTGGGGCATAGAGCTGTTTAATAATCCAGGAGTTAAGATCATGGCGTTTCAGGTTAAGTATTTTTCAGAGATGACAGTAACATGCGGGACTTTGAACACTTTTGTTGCAGAGAAGTTCATGGAGCACATTGTGACGTATCATGAGTTTGCAGAGAATCCAGGCATCATCGACAACCCCAATCTGGTAGTAAGAATTGGCAACAGGTGAGTGTGGTAACACTCATTGTCACACTTATGAACGCTTTTCGGGCCGCTTTGTCAAGCTTGTGTTTCTCTCTCAGGTTCTACAACTGGACTCTGGCTGCTCCGCTGATTTTGAGTCTGCAGGCGTTTCAGAAGAACTTGCCAAAGGTATGGACCTGACACGGCCAGGCACTTTCCCGTCACTAGTCGGCAGTAAGCAGTACGCTTGTGTTGATGATCATGTGTTTCAGAGCACGGAGGAGGCCTGGGTCAAGGAGAGGATGCCGAAGAAAACGGGCCGCTGGTGGTTCTGGCCCAAGAGGGCAGACCGGAGTGCGAAGCAGGTACCAAGACTGGTGAGGATCTGGCCTTCCTGCAGCGGGCGCCCTCTCTGGCAGGGGCATGTCTATATCATGAGGAGGCAATCAGGTTCTTACTCCCTCACGGTTTGGGAAGTAAACATTCAGGGGCAATGTTTATATTTCCTTACCCACTCAGAGGGAGAGACTTAATTTAGATCAGTTTGGTTCCCCTCTAATCCCAACCAGCAACTTAAAAAATCTGCCTCTGGGTAACATGTGGCCATCAGACCCCACCCTCTGTGTGCTGCCAGAGAACAGCAGGGATGTTAGCTGCATGCTGCTTTTTCCTGTCTGCAGTGTATATTTTTTTTTAGATTTGACTGGTTAATGTGTGAGCAATTTGAGGGGTGTACATGGGAGGGGTGAAGTAGCCTCATTGCTATTGTCTTCTCCCCCCATGTGAAGTCTGAGGTCAAGCTAGTGGCACAGGAGTCAAACGATGGAGGAGGCCCTGTCCTACTGCAGGAGAGCCCCACCCTCAAGTGAGTCAGCCCTACCCTCCACCTTCTTTCCCTGCATGCTAGGGCTCCTCTTAGCCCAGATGAGTGTCTCTCCTTGGTTACATAGAGGTAACCCCCAAGCTGCCCAGCGGCTCAGATACAGCCGCGCCTATTTTCTTCAACGAGGTGACCTGTGAATGTTGTGGCTTATTCTACAAGCTCCTCAATGCTTAATGAGTAAACACAACTGTCTTGGCCGTGTTAAATTTGGATGCTTCTGTGAATAAACATGTCAGTGTCTGACAGTGCTGATGATTATGGCCACAGGAGACTGCAATTTTTTCATTGTGTGAGTAATGGGAAGGGGTCAGTTCTGCCCCCTGCTGTTCATAAGTGGCATCGCTTTTACTCAGTGCTGATAAGTCAGTGGAGGAGAGAGCTAGGTCTACGCTGTGCTTGTCTAGATGACCCTGCAGCAGAACAGTGAGTAATCCTCAGTGTTAGTCCACGCTCATGTCCGTGTTTTGGTGTCTGGCAGGCCGAAGACCGAGGACTCATCCAGCGAAGATGAGTCTAAGGAGGTGGAGACCACCGTCCTGTCAGAGAGGGGGCAGACCGAGGGAGCAGGGGCGTCCCCACCTCAAGCTCCACCCGGGACCCTGTCCTATAAGAAGTCACTGCGGCTCTCCTCGGAGCAGATAGTGAGAGCCTCCTCGCTGCTCTAGCAAACGCAGAGGCTGTTTTCTCCTGCCTTTTGAAATGCCCGTTTGGCACTTAGATCACTTATGACATTTTCATGCCAAATGCAAAAAAGCCCTCAAATTCAAGCTGCTAGAGGCAACAGAGGAGATTGGTTGAGTTATTGATTGATTGACTGAGAGGCAGGCAGATGGGTTATTAGTCCTGAAGGAAATTGACAACATTCTTTCCTGTCATTGGCTACACAGACTATATGGACAAAAGTACTGGGACACGTGGCCATTACACCCACAGGAACTTGTGACATCTCACAATAAACCCACAGGCATCAATATGGAGTTGGTCTCCCTCCCCATTTGCAGCTATAACAGCTGCCACTCTTCTGGGAAGATTCCACAAGATTATAGAGTGTGTCTGTGGGAATTTTTGCATCCAGAAGAGCATTTGTGAAGTTACACACTGATGTTGGACTTGATGGCCTGGCTTGCGATCTCTATTCTATAGAATTGCCCAAAGTGCCTTGGTATGCATATAAAGATATTTTGGACAATTCTATGCTTCCATCTGTGTCCCGCTGCCTCAGAAGTTAGATCAATAATGACATAATTGGGTGAGTTTGGTGTGGAAGAGCTTGACTGGCCCACAGAGCCCTGACCTCAGCCCCATGCAGCACCTTTGGCATGAGCTAGAATGGAGATTGTGAGCCAGGCCTTCACATTCAACATCTGTGCCTGACCTCACAAATGCTCTTCTGGATGAATGGGCAAAAAATCCCTCATACACTCCAAAAATTTTGGAAGGCCTTCCCAGAAGAGTGGCAGCGGTTATAGCTGCAAAGGGGGGACCAGCTCTGTGTTGATGCCTATGGATTTAGAATGGGGTGTCATAAAATTTCCTGTGGATATAATGGCCAGCTCTCCCAATACTTCTGTCCATATAATATAAAGCATGTAGTCATGTGAAACCCCCATGTCTCCACCCACAGGCCAAGCTGGGCCTGAAGGAGGGCCCCAACGACGTGACGTTCAGCATCACCACTCAGTACCAGGGCACCTGCCGTTGTGAGGGGACAATCTACCTATGGAACTGGGATGACAAGGTCGTGATCTCCGACATCGACGGGACCATCACCAAGTAGGCGGGCCATCTCTATGCTCTCACAGTCGGGGGGGGGGGTCTGACTGGAGGAAAGGCATTGTTAGTCTCTTTGCAATGGTGAAATTTGGAGGTAGCTGGTCCATAGACGTAGAGGAGGGTAGTACCTTTTTTACTTTTGAGATTTACAGTTTGTTTCATAATTTAAATAACTCATTACTATACTTTCCTTCATGGTCTAAGATACACAGCTTGTTTTCCTGCCAGTCTTTTAATTCAAAGTAAATTGAAGGCTGATACCATGTTCCAGTTTTTATCAGTGTGTGTTTAAAGTTAGAGTGTTTCCTGTAGAGTGCCAGGCCTGTGTGATATTTAAAGGTATTGCCTTTGTGAATAAGCCCTCAGATATCGGCCAACAAGGGTGTACTGTAGCTATTTACAGTAACATGCTGCTTTTTTTCCTCAGGTCTGACGTATTCGGGCAAATTCTCCCTCAGCTCGGCAAAGACTGGACCCACCAGGGCATCGCGAAGCTCTACCATTCTGTACATGAGTGAGTAGCTCGGGAAGAAGGCGCAGACGCTGATACGAATGACCAGGAGGAGTCAGCCTTCGCTTCCTCCCTGCTCCTGTTAGACCTGCCTGCTGGTGTCATGTCACCTGCTCTGTGGTTCTGGCCAAGACTCTCATGCCCATTTGGTGGGGGGCTGTGGCAGTTGCCTGAGAGTGAATAACTAGGGTAATCTTTCTCCCTTCCCCTCCCCAGGAACGGGTACAAGTTTCTATACTGCTCAGCACGTGCCATTGGCATGGCAGACATGACGCGCGGCTACCTGCACTGGGTGAACGACCGTGGTACCATCCTGCCCCGGGGCCCCCTCATGCTGTCTCCCAGCAGCCTGTTCTCTGCCATCCACCGGTAAGTACCACTTCAGGGAAGGACAGGGGGGCGACTCACCACGTGAGCGGCACTCGGGATGTCTTGCGTCTGTCACCCTGGTAGAGAGGTCATCGAGAAGAAGCCAGAGAAGTTCAAAATCGAATGCCTTACGGACATCAAGAACCTGTTCCTGCCGAACCAGCAGCCGTTCTACGCTGCATTCGGGAACAGACCCAACGTGAGTCGGACTCAGTATTGTTACCTCGTACATCTGGGGCAAGTGAGGGCCTGTTTAACCATCAGAGCAAGATTGTCGAATGGCCAAAATCAGTCATGATCGAGGAGGACTAGGACACTTTGTGTATAACCTTTTGAGATCCAGGGGAGAGAGAAGTCATATTGATTTAAAAATATTGTTTTAACAGGAAGAGGAAGTTGGCAAGGACACATCCGCAAACATGTATTGTCATCTTAAATCTCTAACTGTCCTCTAAGAAATAACAGGAATGTACATGTACAGAGTAGAATGTGCAGTATGAGAGAGATGAGCAGGGGACAGAGATGAACTGTGGGCCTTGTTCTGAATCCCACCCCCCCCATCCCCTGCTCTGCCCCACCACAGGATGTCTTTGCCTACAAGCAGGTGGGCGTGCCCGAGTGCCGCATCTTCACAGTGAACCCCAAGGGCGAGCTCATCCAGGAGCAGACCAAGGGCAACAAGTCCTCGTGAGTGCTCTTTCTCGTGCCTATGCCCGTGCTCTGTATCCTGGGGGACTCTGTTTATTCAGCGTGTCCCTGATGCTCCTCAGGTATGGCCGGCTAAGCGAGCTGGTGGAGCACGTCTTCCCGCTGCTGAGCACAGAGCAGAGCTCTGCCTTCAGCTTCCCTGAGTTCAGCTCCTTCTGCTTCTGGAGGCAGCCAATCCCCGAGCTCAGCATGGAGGACCTGCTGTGAGAGGGGGTGGGGCTGTGGTCCAAGCCACGCCCCCCCAAACCCACCCCACCCCCCCTCAAGAGAGGGGAGGCAGGGTGGCACCTGGAATGTCACTTTGAGAAGGACTGATGGCTTTATGGTTATATGATTGTGGTAAAGGCACTTTCCGGAAAAGCTGCTTTTCAGACCTGTGTATCTTAATCTGCCAATGCAAGGGGAGATGCTGGGTTAGTTCTGCTACCTTATATTGAAGTGAGGAAAAAGCACTGAGATGGATAATATTCAGTATATATACTTATATTTTAAAATTGGTAACGATGCTGGTGTTGTTCTCAGTGGTTCAGAGTTGTGTTCAGCTACATGCAGCGAGTATGTGTGTGGCATGGGGATGTTTGTGTGTGTGTGTGTGTGAGAGAGAGAGAGAGAGAGCGATTAAACCAAGTGGTATTTCTCATGTGTGCTTTGTTCCAGACCAGCACTTCATATAGTTCCAAAACTCCCCTAGTTTTGGGGGAGGCACCCTATTGCACATGTGTTTGATCACATCACTGCGTTGGGAAGGTGGTGAGGGCAGATACACCATTAACTAGACAAAATGTGCATGTGGGTAATTCGTCGCATCCCCGTAAAGTGTATATGTTTTGGTTCAGACGTTGGGTGTCACTAGGGGGCACAGTCGCCATTCTGAGTCACTTTGCAGCTGGGGGCGATTCTGCCCGGTCAGACGGAGCACCATTTCTTAGCATGCCGGAGAATGAGTCGTGATGCTGGTGCAGATCCAGTGGTGATTATGCTGTGGGGCTTGCACAAGCAGACCCCCTTGTGCACACATGGGCTGGGCACACACACGTGCATGCACGGATACTTGGAGCACAATCATACCCTGCTCCCCCGCTGAGCCACACTCTCTTAGTATTACTTATTTTGAAAATATGTTTGTGTTGCAGTGCAAACCCTCACCTGTCTGGTTTGTCTGTTTTCTGTTGCACATCCTGTTCAAGCTTCCTTCCTGTCAGTGTTTCATGAAGTTTTTGGGGTGGGTGGGTGTCTGACTGCACTTGTATGTGACGTGATTGTTCTTTCTATGAAAGTAATCAATCTGTGTGAGACCCGCACACTTAACCCAGTAATTAAAATCTGAATATTAATACTTTTAAGGGTGCCAGTAGCACTTGTTTGTAGGGTTTAAATTGATATTTTTTTGGCCCCAGCCACAATCTTAAATGCCTTTTTAAATTGTAAGTATACTTTATGGTAAGGAGACTTGTTAAAATATATTTTCAGTGTAAAGCTTAAGATATGATTGCATTGTACCTCGTTTAAGTGAACTTGCCAAGTATTGTATGTATTAATTGTGTTTAAGATTACAAAAGGATAATAAACAAGTGATGTCAAGACCATGGTGAGGGCAATTTGTTTTAATTTTTTAAAATCCATTCAGCAGACATTCACAAAGCGATGTGCAACTGAAAAAGCAGGGTTGGGGGGTCTTGCTCAAGTCTGCTGGCCACAGGATCTGAACTGGTGCCCTTTGTGTTACAGGCATGTCCGCCTATCCTGCTGAGCCTTGCTATCCCCACAGAAAGCTACACACATTTAAACTTCCCTGTTGTGAAGCAATCACATGTAAGGGTCAGAAAGCCAGGTTAGCCATTAGTCCCTGGAGCTACCGGCTTTAAGGGCCTGAAGGCAAAGAAATCATTCTAATGCTTACAGGATTTGAACCAGTAACCTGATGACAGGTCTGTTGAGCCACATGCCCCTCCATTGCAGCTGTCTTGTGTATTTTTCACCTCTTTGAAGCCCCAGGTCCAGGAAATGCAGAGGTTGTATGGTTCTGCAGTGAGTCAGTGGGTGACACTGTGACCCCGTACCTCCTGCAGGCTGAGCTCTGCTCCCGGGCTGTTCATGGCCATTGCATGTGTATACTCTGCAGTGGACTGGCATCCCGTCCCGGGTGCTCACGCTTCCTAGAATAGGCTCCAGGCTCATGGGGACCCAGTGCTACACAATTGCTTGGAGGAAGGATGTGAATCTGTGTGGTTAAAAGATACATCTGTGAATCTGTGTGAGCCTAGGGTGGCAGTCCCATCGTACTCTGTCGGGATATGGGTTTCCTTGTCTTAAATATTCTGTGATTTTATTTTTTAAACTGGTGTACTTTATAACTCTTGCCTCAGTTACTATAGACTCAAGATGCACAATAAATGAAATTTCCATTCACAGATTGGCGTATATATGTCATGTAGTTTGGGTAGGGTGGAACATTTAAATATCTGCCCTTCTGCAATTCATGGTACCCCCCACCTCAACATAGCAATAGTAATTTGTAATTATTCTATGAAAGGGCAGAATGTAAACATGGAATTTTTGGATCTTTACATGTCAGGAAACTGAAATGAAATGAAAGGTCTATAACATTTAATTACAGTAGGTCCCCAAATGAGGATGATTATAGTCCCCCATCCTTACAGAATCATGTAAACAAAATATTTTTACATTTGGTAATTAAAAACTAGAGCAGACTTTTCAAATATAGATTAGGACCAAATATATTACGTCTCCAAGTAATAAAATTGCATAGTGTTTGTTTACCCATCTGTGATTGGTTGCCCAGGTCACGTGACTAGCTGAGGTGGGGGGCTATCTGCCAACTGGGGGCGGGTAGAGGAAGATGGCAGAGAAGGTGGAGAGGACCACGCTGGAGTCGGAGGGTGCCAGCTTGCCGGTGGTGAGGATCAGGCCCACTCTGTCCCCCCGCTTCAGGGTGAGGATCAGGCTGAAGGGGGTTGATCCCCCGCAGAAGCAGCCCTGTCCACCATCAGGCCCATATCCATTGGTGCTCAGCCTCTGCACACTGCGATTGGATACAGAGACCATAGCTTCGACACGCTCACCCTGCACTGCCGTCAGCACGGCGGTCAGCAGGTATCGCCCGTCCACTGGCACAGTGAAGATCCCTGTGGGCCACAAGGGGGCAGCAGTGAGACAGGGGAAGTGGCTTTGGGGGGGCTACAGCAATTCACAATTGATTCTGATGGGGGGGCTACCTGTGAGGGGGTCGTAGTGCCCTCCATCGTTAACTAGCACCTTGTCGAAACGGATAATGCCAGTCCCATTGAGGGGAGTCACTAGGGTGAGGCCAGCGGAAAAGGAGAAGGGCCCCACCCCCACACTGGTACCTAGAAGGGGACATATAGGTCATTCCAGTTTAATTAGCAGAGGTTGGGGGGTTTTTCCCTAAGTTTGAGGATGGAGCCACTGCAGGGAGCGTCAGAGAGGCGCCGAGCTTCACGCCTTGTATTTAGAGCTGTACCTGAAGTGGCAGTGGCTCCAAGAGTTGCCGTCTGCGATGGTAAGTGGACAGCTATGGGAAGCAGGAGGAAGTGAGGTCATCAACCTGATCTCAATTTGACATACATAAAATTCACAAGAAAAAGTTCTCACCTGGAGAGACATTAGGCTTAGATGCAGAAACGAGAGGAGGGTAACCTAATGGGGATTAAACATATCAAGATGAATAAGTATGACCAAATGGAATGAAAAAGTGGGTTAAAGTGCTAAACAATGACATCACTTCCTGTCACCTGGTGCCCCGGCAAAGCCCATAATAGGAGTCATGCTGCCGACACTCTGGGGGAGTTTGCCGGTTGCCCGGTGCATAGTGCCTGGGGGCCCCGCCTCGCCTGTCTCCAATACAGGCTGCTGGGGGGCAGCCGGGAGGAGTGAAGACTCCGGAGGAGGGGTCAGGGGTGGGCGGCGGCCAAGAGGAGTGGTGGGGTCATGTGACCTGCTGGTCTTGATGTCAGGAGCAGGGCTGGAGGTCCCCGCTTCCACCTCAACTGCGGATAAAAATTGACAGAAGCTGTGAACATGATGAACTCAGCGGATGGGAACGATGGAAGACCATGATTTTAGAACCAGCATTGAATAGCCAAGAATTCCCATCATTCCCCACTTGCTTTGACTGGTGATTAACAATGAAGGACGTGTTCCAGTATTCGCCGCATACATACGTCACCCCATGACTGGTCCATGAAAGAAATTCAGTCCTGGTCTCAGGAGAAATTGCCTAACAACCGCACACAGAGAACATAAGTCGACTAACGATTCTGTTCAGGATCAGCTCTCCAGCAGCCGTTCATCCATCTCTCTCTCTTTTCAATTCCATCACTCAATGAGGAAGGACCCCTCCCTTGCCCACACACATCTGTGTTGTGGTTGCCCGTCCCGCAACCTTGCCAAAAATGGAACTGCTGGTCTCTAGGAGGAGAGCCACACTCAGTGAAATCACAGGGACATTAATTTTGAGAAGACCATAGGACATGTGCAGCCCTCTGAGCAAACTGTAATCACACAAGATGCTTAGCAGTGGACAAACAGGACAGATAAGTGACCCCTATGAATGGAATGAATGAGTTGATTAATTAAAGCATACTGATTTATACTGATTTAGTGTGAATTCTACTTTTATGACATTATTTGTGCATTAAGTTTCTGTGACATCTTTACCACCTGTGAAGCAGATGTTTGAGTGCTCACGATATTACAAAACTGCAGTGTTTTAAAGGTAAAATGCAATTGTTGGTAAATCTGGTTCCCAAACCATCCGCTGTCCAAAAGATAGGAAATGGGAAGGTCCAGGAATCCATGGCTCTCTCAGAATATTTGGGTCTATGCTTCTTCTTAGAGAATCTCAAGAACTCAAAATTCACACCTCTTGTTCACCAAAACCCAGCCATAACATTTCATGACGACCCAATGTTTTCTCCCATAAATCCCAGGGGGTGGGAAGGTCTGAGGACTGCTGCCCCCTCCCACAATCCAGGTGGCCATTCCTCTGGGCAAAAATCAAGACTTGGTCAAAAGGTTTGTGGTGACCGCAGCCACCCCCATACACGTTTGTACAGGACAGAACCTTGCAGGGGGCCAGTGAGACAGGCTCCCCCCATTCACGGACATCTGCAGGGTATGCTGCATCATCAGCTGCCACGTCAGCTTGAAACCTTCAGATGACCAATGGAGATGCCAAATCCATGGGTGGAAAGATCTCAAAGCCTGGTGCTGGTTGTCCTTAAGAAACTGGGCCTTCCGGCTGAACCTTCTCGTGAGCCTCCCGAAATGATCACCCATGACCAACGCCGTCTGCAGCCAATCATCTATGAACTGAAGGCAGGCACATCAATCTATTACCCCTTGGTGAAGAGGCAGTAGAACCCAGTGTTCTCTCATTCCCGTGGATGGCCACAGACCTGCCCCCCACTTTAAAAACACATTTATCACATTCATGTGTGTTTATCAACAATTCTGCTGCCTGGTTGCTCAGCTTAACTCAAACAGATGCTGATATGGGGGATCCCCTTTCAAGGAACTCCAGGGGGGTCTTTAATGGGCAGCACATGCACAAAGCCAAGCATGCAACAGGGCCACCCGATGGTCAGCAATCTCATTAGAGGCCTCAGAGGGGGCAGGGTGCTTACCCACGATGCTTCAGGGAGTTTGCTCTATTAAGCTCCTGCACACATCAGACTTGTTTGTGAAGGTACAAATCAGTACCTGCCAATCACAGCTAAATTTTAGGGGACAATCTCTAAATGGCTTAATTCAAAAACCCTCCTGAGACTGACCCCAGTCCAGTAACCATTAAGTGGGACTCAAGACCCCATAAGAGCCGTTTATGTTCCTCTAATGGGAATCAACTGGGGAGAAAAGAGCCCCCTGTGCACTTTGAGTTAGAGTCATCATCCCCCCAGGCGCCTCAAAATCACACTGTACAGCCACAGCTGTTGACACAGAAACTAGCTGCAATAAATGATCAGACCGTGACACAGAGCGTCTCCTCATCTTCTGAACCTCAACCACAGTCCTGAATAACATCTGTGGCTGCGATTCTACTCTGAAGTATCACTGACTAACAGCTAATATATTAGACGTATCATTAACTTCTCAATGAATTCCTCACATGTCCTGAGAACCAGGACCTGTAGACCATTCTGGGAGAGAGCCCACCCTGTGTGTCCCTCTCAGAAATCTAAAGCCCTCAGTTCACGAATCCACATCCCTCCATCATACACAACCGGATTTTATGGCTGTGGGAAAAATTAAGAGACCGCTCTACATTTTTAAACAAATCTGCATTTTTAAATCTTGGTTTAATCGTGGTTCTGCTGGCAGAAGGTTACACTGAGCAGCAAGATGCTTCCAGGTTCAAAATACCTAAGACAGCAGCACACAAGAGTAAAGTGAAGCAGGAGACACTGGGAGTGACCATAAACCAGCCAGGTAAAGGGCGGAAAGCGATTTTCTAATGGCAGAGATGACCGTCAACTTATCCAAGTTTCTCATGAACTGGAGGATGTCAACAAGTGACCTTCAAAAGTAATGGAAAACATTCAGTACAGTTGTAAAATGCCCTGCTAGGAGAGTTTGTATCAGGCTCCTAGAAGCTGGAGTGAAGTCCCATAAAGTAACGAAGAAACCCTTCATTAATGAGAAACAGAGTAGAACCAGGCTGCAGTTTGCAAACACAAATTATAAATTATTCACAGACGCACACCCATAAATTGAGAAAAAAAAAATTGTGCTGTGGTCACTTAATTTTTTCCACGGCTGTATGAGGGACTTTAGTATCCATGGATATTGTTATCCATGGGGGTCCTCGAACAAATTCCCCACGGATACAAAGGAACGACTGTATATTGCATACATAGGGAGAGGACTACACCATTGTTAACACTAACCAATCCTTGACAAAGAGTGAACATGTTTCCTATTATAAGTGCAAAAAAAAAAAAGAGTTATCTGATCGTTTCTCCTATCCCTTTGGAGGGAAACAATGAATAAGTGAAATGCTGGCCCACTTCCCGACATTTACCCAATTTGAAAGAGGAATTTTTCACACATTGTGTGTGCTTGTCATATGTATATAAATTTAGTATTTATTTAATCATGTTGAGTTGGAAGCTGCTACCCAATGGCTAGAACAAAACGAATCATCATAACAGCTCTGGCTTGGTAGGTGACCCACAACAAGAAAAGATGCAAACATGGACTTGATCAGGGCTATATTATGTATAAGGACTGGCAGCAAAACACAGGCTGGTCAGCACTCTAATCAGGAATAGACGGGAAAGTAATAAAACAATCTATTCTCATCTTTTAAATAAGCCAGATGGGCAAATTGGTTATTTGGCATCTATAAATTGTGAATCAAATGAGCAACGATACCAGAAATGGTTACATCTGTCTGCAAGTTAAGTTTGGCTCTAAGTGATGTCATCATGTCAGCTGACATACCACGCATACAAATGTAAGACACTGTGTATACGATGTTTTGCAGGGCTAAGGTTAAGACGAAAGACTACAGGGTTATCAGAGTGTGATTGATGGCAGGAGCACGCCACATTAAAAGGCGCAGTTCTCTCAGTGAATCGCTGCAGTACATCTGCGGGTGGTGTGGTAGGAGGCCTTCATGGCTGACTCACAAGGCAGGGGGGGGAGTGGGGCCTGGGAGCAGTTTGAAAGCTGTTTATTTTATCCAACACAGCTTTCCAAGTGCTCCTTACCGACTGGAGGCCACCAGCTTGTAATTTATTATATATATTTTTTTCCATTTTTTACAACTATTGATGGATAATTATACTATGAGGTCACTGGTCACTGACTTCACAATTCTCCATACTCTCATTAGTCAAATTATACTCCATTAATGCCTCATTAGATAAATATTCCATAGGAGTGAGTGTTCACCAGAAGCCTCGCCCATTTCAGCAAGTGGCCTATGAACTCAGCACTAGGATGTCAGGTGACACATCTGCATGGATGGGTGTCGCCCTTGTCTTAGGTGCCTTGACTTGCCAGTTGGTGTGAACCAATCAAAAAGTCTTAACACTGAAGAGCTTAGCAAGCTTGAAGCAAATCAGCTTTTATCAGGGACAGGAGAGTTCCATTTTGTATATTTGCTTACGGCAGTAGCTGGAGATAAGTAAGCAACCACAGGACATCCAAGATAATATTTCTGTTACAACTATTGCATCATATTTATTAAATGGCAAAAGCAAGCCTGGAAAACTGCCACACTATCACACTACTCCCCAAGTAGTGGCCAGTATGCAACAACAGTAACTTTCCTTGGCTACACCCTACTCCCCTTGATGTAATATCAATATAATCCCAAAGAGCTCTGTAACCAAGTGAGTCACATACAGCTGGCCCCAGAACAGGGGGTCGCAGCCATAAGCTTGACAAATTTGCCTCGAACACTCGTCTCCTGAAGGGGGCCGGATGTACCACCCTCCTGCCGAAATAAGAGCTGGGTGACCACTGTGTATGTCATTCAAAATCATCTTGGATGGAACAACAAGGGTTTGTCTTAGGGAAGGAGAAAAAAACAGATGAATAACAGATGGGCTGCTTTCGTACAGCACTTGGAATAAGAGCCCCCCAAGGAGCCAAGTATAGCACAACACCAAAGCCGTACATTAAAAATGGCCATGTGTGTTCAATCACCCCTGCACCCTTGGCATCCAAGGTTCTCAAAAGGAAGACTGGGTTTTCCCTGAAAAAGCTGTAATATAGAGAGCCAACTTGAACAATTCTTTCGTGGGAAAGCATTTCAGGGAGGCATCTTGCAACATCCTTTTTTTTCAGCTGTGCCTAATTGAGATCTAATTTTGGCTCATGAGCTACCAGCTCTGAACCAATGACAAAGCTCGGGTTACAAAACTTGGCTTCAGCTGTTTAAGACATTCCAAAATGAACCCCTGACACATCTCTAATCATCATACATAACTACAGAATTTCCATCTTCCAAAACTTGAATAAGCATTTACAAACTTCTAGACCATTTCAATGTACAATACTTACCTGAGTCAATGAGTGCTCTGGTCCCAAGGTCTTGCATCTCTTTGGCAATCCCAGAGAGCTGTTCTTGGAAGTCCTGAAGAGAGCCCTTGAGCCCATTGATATCTCTTGAATGGAACCGCAGGGTGCTGTTGAACTGATGTATGCAGGTCCACAGGGCAGTCACATGCTTGTTCAGCCCATCCTTGATTCTCTGCAGGCTGTTGCTGACACCATCCAGCTTGCCACACACAGCCTCCATACCAGATACTCGGCTGTCCACTCCAATCACCTCTTTTCGGATCCCTTCAGCGGTGTCCTTGCATTGGCTAAGTTCCACGCCGACCTGGCTGGCAAGCAGCTTCAGCCGGTACCCAAGTTCTTCCAGCTGACTCTCATTAATGGCTGCCTGGGACAATCTCCTGTCCACCAGCTCCTGTGCCTCTTGCACCCCCATCTTCCCACAGGTAGAGTTAATTTGTTGCAGGTCACTTGAGTAATCATTCAGTGAATCACCCAAGCCAGAAACTACATCTCTTAGAGTCCCTACATCAGTCTTCACAGAGTCAACCATGTCCAGCAAGGTTGAAATATTCCTGCTGTTTGGACTGCTAATTGCCAGCAGTTCCTGAACAAGGTGTTCAAGATCTCTCATCTTCTCAGAATTACTGCTTACTTCAGATTGCATCATCTCGAGCTCAGGTCTGAAGATGTTAAGATCCTGGGTGATTTTGTTATACACATCTGATTTGCACTCTATAGAACATGAATTGCTCATTACATTCAAGTTATTTTCAAGATGTTGGATGAGCTGCTTGCTGGAGCTCACTTCATTCTCTAAATTTTCAAATCTCTCACTGCAATTCCCAACTATGAAAGAGTCATTTATTCCCATTTGAATGGTCATTAATTGGTCTCCCATTGACCTAAGATCTTTGATCGTCAAGTCCCGAAGTTCTGCTGTGCGCTCTTGAATGATTTGTGTCAGCTTCTTCTCTAGGGAAAAGCAGGGCATCTCTGAGTTTCTCTCGCTGATGTTGATCCGAGCCTCCAGGTCCTCCAGACGGGCACTGAGAGCATTTTCAATTTGTGGCACAGAGAGTAACTCTATCTCACCATGCAACCGAGCATTGAGGGCGTGGTGAGCCTCTGCAATGTGCTCCATCTTCTTCTGGAGATCCTTCATACCTGTTGGCCACTCAGTGGCTGTAGCTTGCCCACTGGTCCTGAACTCACTAAGTTCGAGGCGGAGATTTTGAATCTCCTTCCTTAGGTCAGCCTCCGTGGATTCTATGAGCTCGGTAAGGCTGATGTAGTTAGCCTCACTTTCCTCACACTGCTCCTGTACCGACATCATCTTGTACTCACAGGACCCTTTAAGGTCGGCCATCTTGATCTCAATGCCCTCCATAAGCTCCTCCTTCAGGTCCTTGATCTTTTGGTCAACGTATGTTTGGAGGGTATCCTCAGATGGTGCTGAAGGTGCTGGGGTTGGGATGCCAGCATGATCCATGGATCTCCGGGTAGCCTCTATGAGGAGCCGGATCTGACTGTCGTGGGCCTCCACAGTACCACGGAGCTCATCCAGAGCATTGCTCTTGCTCCTCAGGGCATCTGTTACATCAGTAAGCTTTGCCTTCACCTCCTCTATTCCCCCAGCCTCAACACCTGCCCTGTGGTCTGGTAGCTGTATGGTCTCAGTGGTTCCAGCCAATGCCGCGTTAGGCATACGTAGCTCACTCCGGAGAGCCATGAGCATCTTGCTGGCATCCTCCTGGAAGCTCACCCGGAGGTTCTCGCTCATACCCGTCATGGCAGCCTGCATGTCGAGCACCGTCTGGGAGAGGCGTTGGACTTCATCCTCAAGGTAGCTCACTGTGTCCCCTCTCTCACCATTATACTGTTGCTGGCTGGGGATCATTGTTCCTTGTAACTCAGGCCCTTAAAGACACAAGAAAGCCACAGGGAAAACATTTCAGTCTACCAATGGGCAGGGCCACAGCATTTCTTATGGGCACCCACTAGTATCTGAGCCCCAGAAAGTCTTGCCCTTTCTCCGCCCTTATGGGACGAAGGTCACTCACTAACTAAGTTGAAAGTTTTGTAGATTGGAAGCCCAAGGACTTCTGAGCACTAGGGATTAAGAGTCTCGATAACAGACAGACCCCTGACTTAAGTAGAATGTTCGATCTGTGGTAGTGTTTGTGGTTCAGGTCTCTTACTTGGTTTGTGGTCCACTGCTCCTGGACGGTGTGGAGTAGGCTGAGGTTCCCATGGCACCTGCCTGGGGGCACCATCTTTCAGCTCTTTGCAGTCTGGACCCCGGTATCCTGGGCAGCACCTCCACTCCAGCTCTGTCACCATCTTGTAGCCAATCTTGTACATGGGCCGGGACTGCATCTGATACCTGTGCCACAACAGAGGGCATCAGATAATCACCTGCTTCTCTGTGCTCTTACGCATCATGGCTGGCTGTCCGTGTTTAGGCCACGTTGATCTCAGGAGAGGCGTGATCATCTGAGCAGACATCTATCCTTTGGCAAGCATCCACTTAGTGAGCATTTGTAAATTACCTTTAAATTACCTTGCATTTAACTACTGCAATAATGATAGTAGCTATAAAATACCTGTGGTACTTAAAATTTTAACAGAAGCCTCTATTGAATGTGATACAGGCAGTGAGGCATATTCAGCTTCACTCCTATACACAGCTGGATTCTTCCTTAAACAGTTAAGGTTAGGTGCAGAGCCCAGCAGTAGGTCCCACGCAGTCTTTTCAGGATGGCCCAGCTCCCAAACCGCTGCGTTACCTGTTTCCCTGTAATCACATCTGTTTAGAGAACAGATTACAGATGTGCCACTTTCCTGAGGAACCGCAATCAAAGAGTTCATAAGACTGGAAGAACCACCAAAATGAACTAATCAATTTCAGCATGAACAGCACAGGGGAAAATACAGCATTTATATAAACTACAGCCTTCGACACAAGTGTCTTTCAGCTGGCATCAGCAAACCCAACTGACGCAGTGCTTCCTCTTTATGCATATTGTAACCTTCAAACACACATGCAGCACTGTGCAAAAGTCTGAGGCAGCCAGAGTGAATGGTGTTTTAAATGATCTTCATGTTGGTGTTAAATTATGGTATTATGTCCATCAAAGTGTGTCAGATTAGGCGTTTCAACACCTCTAGTATCATCAGCCCAGTATGCGCAGCAACAGTCCAAAATACCCACATATTTTCTGACTAGACCGCTGTACACCTTGTATGGCTAATCAATACCTTGGTGAGATATTTAACTAATTAAATCAATCGATTAATTGAGCTGGTGGTGAAATTTAATGAATACATGGAATGGCTGAGGTGCCCCTGAGGAGAGGTTTGGGAACTGAAGCGGTGTTCATCTAGGGATGCAACAAGAAATGTGACTGTTTGGAGAAAAGAAAATCGTACTATTTTTTATTGTGTTATTTGCATATGTTCTATTTGAGTTGTGTTTTGAACTTGAATTGTGTTTTTCTTCTGAGGATACATATACACTTACCATCCAGATAAATAGCTTTAAACATTTTCTTTGACTGCCTAAGACTTTTGCGCAGTACAGTGTTTCCAGTGTAACTTTCCAGTGTAACTTTCCAATGTGAGTAGCAAAAGCGTCCAACTGTCCTAGAAGCAAGTGTCCCTGACCAAACTCCTGGACCGCCTTCACTCCTGTGGGAGTATCCTGGTAAATGGGGAAAAAACTCTCCATGCCAATGAGAAGACCTCCCTGGCTTTACCACCCTACGAAGGAGAAACACAGTAACTACGATGGCACTGATACTGAGAAAAGGGGCTTCTGTGTGTAGTAGGTAGGCAGATGATAGAATTTTCTTCAAAACTGATCACAGATGAAAAAGACATCTTGTCTGGAAATAAAGCAGAGCTTTAGTGTTTGATATTTGGTCAATATCTCATCATTGATAATATATGCAGTTATGGTGTTTTGCCTGCATGTGGCAGTATACTACTGTCCTCTCTCTGGAAACAAATGGTCCTGTGCTTGCATACTCATTAGAATTATCATCTAAAATAAATGAGATAATATGAGTTCTGGAGACAAAGCACATTTACATAAAGTATCAGTTTTATAATAAAGCACATAGTACAAACGATTATGCTTGTTTACGATTCCTGAGGATAAGTAAGTTCACTTCAGCCCAGGAGAGACACTGCATGGATGTACACAGAGAGGAGACACTTGGGTTGTGTTGATCCTGGAGCTTGGAGTGAGCATTCTGGTTGAAGGTGCTCCTGAAAGTCAGGCCAAATTGATCTTATATCACTTTATAATTGCAGCACCAAGGCCTTATAATTCATACTTAACCTGGCAGCCAGTGGCAATGAGACACTGGAAATGATGTTTGGATGGTTTGGAAATTTAATGAAAGTCCAGTGATGAGGACTGAGCGAGATTTGCTTCCTGATGCTGTAACATATGATGAGGAAGAGGCTGACTTCACTGACTCATGTCTTATCAAAACTTGTTCTTCGATTGTGCTTGTTTGAAGTTCAGCCACAAGGGTGATAGAGCATTTAGGAAAAAGCGATTCTGGCCATCGGCTATGTCAGGAGATTTGTGATCTGAAGATGGAACCTTCCATACCATGCAATCCCAGCAATCAATCAAGACTAGACCAAAAAGTGATCTGCGGTGAAGTGAAGAGACAGTCCAGAAATCCTGATTTATTTCTGAACTCCAATCACAAAAGACCTTTAAAAATTTCCCTCAAATCCCAAACGCCTCTAAACAGGCCTATGTACCATAACTGGAGTGGAGATATTTGGAGCATTCAGAATCCCAGCAACAGAATGTCATTTATGACAACAATTTCCAGTCCCTGCTGCCAGTTCTTAATTACAAGCGGTTTCAATGCAAATCATTCACAGTACCCACAATTTACACCTTGTCAAAAATACTGGCTACACAGACCAATCCTTCTGTCTGCACTGGTCCCTTACGGCCAGCAAATGTTATGAGGAAACACTAAAAAATATTATTCTGTTGATTTGTTTAGTGTAAACAGCGTGTTTATAGTGACAACAAGGAAAGGCAATTAAACCATAGATCTTTACATGTTTTCATTCGAAGAACAACATACTGGTCACAAATCATTGCTTTGTGGTCACAGAATGAGACAGTTGCTTGACGACAGATGGATGGCCTTAGGTCTGGAAATGTGCCAGTGGTATAGTTTCCTTAGTGTCCACAATGGCCTGCAGTCGATCTGAATTATGTTTGCTGCTTTAAGCGAACAAGGGCCATATTGGTGGGGGTTACATCTGCCAACCCTGCTCATGAGACTTCACACAGCACAAAGAGAGCACAGACATTTGCATGTTTCACTATCAGCAAAGTTAATGACAGCTGAGCATGTATAACAGGGGTAAGGCTACTGGTGAGCAAAAGGTGGGCAGTATCACCCCCTCTCCCAAACAACTGTCCAGCAGGGGGCCCCCTAAGACCTCTGACACAATTTGAACACTGGTGCCCACCCATCATGTCCAAATACCCACCTCAGGATGGCGTCCTAGAAATTATATGAATATGTAAAATTTATTTCAGGGTTGTGTTATACAGCATTACTCATAATTGCCAAGGAAAAAACAAAAGGAACATTTACTGGAGCATTATCTCTGAATATTGGAGCAGTGTTGGTATATTAGTCTTCCATGTGATAGCCGTGTAATCATTTTGAAAAAGTTTATTGCTTTTTATGACCCATGACTTGGCTAAGTAAATGTCACAACTGAGCTGCGCACCAATAAAAATATCAGTCTTCCACCCTCCCTCGTCTCGCAGGACACTTACCTCACTTGCGGAGGGCAGTGGGGCTGATACGCCGGGCAAGGCGCGATCTCGCGCTCCACAAACGTTTCCATGTCCCCCAGGACAGCGCAAGTCACGTTCTTGTGCACGACATACGCACAATAGTTTCTGCAATTGATTATAAGAATGCATATGGCTGAAATAGCTGCCATTTCTACACTGTCCTTATGCTTAACATATCTGTATTACTGTATGCGTTAAACAGTTACGATTTTTTTGTTGCACACAATTGTTTTACTGCTTAATCATTGCAATATTAAAGATTTCTAGGTATTGATTACACGTTTAATACAACACAAGCTCGAGGCATCATAGACATTCCCATAACATGGAAAAGAAAAATAAATCAATTTAAACTTAAGCAAATAACAAGGAAGGATATAGCCAAAATAATAGTTTTAAGTATTACGGGGCAAGTGTATCTGGCTCCTTTAGGTTTTTCACACGAAGGCCACGCTATAATGACCGCGCGGGGGGGTGTATAAATGCGACAATTAATGACTACAAGCACAAACCAGCAAGTCAATCACAAACGTTTGGTTACTTACTTATTCCCGTGTTTATGTCCCGACCCAGAATAAGGAGCACCTTGAAACAAACTATATCTTGACGGAGTTCCATGGATGAAGGAGAAAGTTAGAGAGAAAGATAATACTGCATATTTAAATCTCAGATCTGCAGCGACGCACTTCATTTTACGGTACTGGACGGAAAGTTGTGGATTTAAGAAATTTCAATTGCGTGCATTCGTTTGAATAAAAGTTAAAGCTGACTTGAGAGCTCTCTACTTCAGTGACGAAGCTGAATAACTACAGAGCTTCTCCAAAGAAGTGCAGCTTATTGGAAAGTGACGTCCGTGGTTCCGACCCCCATACCCCCCGCAAAGGCTGCAGAAAAAAGCGCCCTGCTCTCCAGATCATTTCCATCCGTCTTCCCACTTTGCCGATTTCAGTGTGATTAACGGTACTCAGATGAACGAATAAAACAGTTTAACCATAGCTATAGGCTAAGATACACGGGACTAAAGGGCGCAGGTTTGGTTTCAACATTTGTTGGTACCAAATCAGCCCGGTACCCCCGCCCCCCGAAGCACTCCTACAAAATTGGAAGGGAGAATGATTTTTAGATTAACTCGGAAAATTCTGGCAAATAGGAAAATGGTATTAAGAAACGCACCATAATGCTCAAAATAGTTTCGCCGTTCCATCAAACGTCAAAATTAATTGCCGACTGAACCTATTGTCCATATCCTGTATCCATTAACACGTTTTTCTTTTCAGGTGCTTGAAGTGGGCCGATACTCACCGGTAGCCTGTGCGCCTACCGTGAAGGTTTCTTGCATGCAGGCACCTCTCATGATCTACCGGTAGCAAATAAGTTGAAGTCCAGCATCAGTTTTTTCCAGGGTGCTTGCAGGAGGGTGGGGAGTTTGTAACTCTGATGCGCTCATCCCTCGAAGTCAGGGGCGTAGGAACCGGGCGACGTGCATCCTCCAATACATAATTTAGATCCATCTATCCCCACAAAGACCACTGTATTTAAATTATGTTGTGTTCCCCCATTGGGAGCAACGGCGTAGGAGTGTGAGATATCCCCCCCCCCCAATCACTCTCTCCTACGCCGTCGCTCAGAATTATGGCTCCGGTACGGAGTCCCCATCCACGGTACGCAACCGACTGAGTAGGACTATCCACTGACTTACCGATAAGCCCGAAGACGGTTTTAAGATACATCTTCACCAAAATCTGTAACAGCTTCAGGGCGCTACATAAAACCTTTTCATGGTAAACATTCTCGTATTGATGCTCTAGAAAATTTCCACTGCTGTCTTGGGGTAAAAATTGATATTATGCTTACAAAAATAAAGCTCATCTTTATCAATTAATGATACCTCACCTTCAGAAATACATACCGATATTTGGTGCAAATACCACAATCAGCCCACTATTGTTGAATTGACCCAATATTATGGTATATAATTATTTTTACCATATTGCCAAGTATCAGAGCTTATGCCCAAAGCCGCGTTGGTATCAATAAGAACCCAGATTCCATGCCCAGAGTGACATGTTGAATGTTTTAGAGCCAAAGACGCAGTGACTCTATTCAGAAGATGCACAGATACCTCAAATAAAAGTGGTACCCAGATCTCTTGTAGGGGGTCTTCCAGAGCAGTGAGTGCATAAGATCATAAAGCCCTTTACTCCATTACCTTTGGTAGGTAACTGCCCCCCTTCAAACCTGGTGAAGATGTAGTGGCAACACTGGAAGATCAGAGAGGTCAGGAAAGCTCTTCCAAAGGACGATTCCAAACTACACTGGATCTCACAGGCTGCTCAAGACCCGAGATGTGGCAGTTACCTGGGATTATGATGTTTTTTTTTTCCTTTCTCACCTGTAATTTGCTTTTCTTTGCAGCTAGGGCATGATTCAGGACACTGGCGTTTCACGGTCTACTGCCTGTCTAGAAAAGCTGCCACTCATTCACACCAGCCTGGCATTCAGGTGACTGTCCGCCATCCCTCAGCACCTTGACGCCATTTTTTAAACATTTATTCTACTAAAATGTGTACAAAGGTAGCTGCTTCATTTTATTAAAAAATACTGAAAAAACATAAAAAAAAGCAATACAAGCAGCATTTCAAAGGATGCATGTCGATGATTACATCGTATATTAACAGCAAAAACAAGCAGGGAAACAGGTCAAATCTAAGGATCAGCATGAGAAACGGAATCAAAGGTGCTCGAGCGTCGCTTATAAACACTCAGCAGACGCCCATTTTAGCAAGTTAAAAAAGCATCATCATGACAAATGTACAAATTCCAGCATGTACATACTAATAAATTAATTTAGAGATGGGAAAATATTTGCACTTTTAAGAAGTTCTTCTTCTTGTCCCCATGATGTGAGAAGATTCGGATCTGAAAGATAAAAATGAAAAATGATGACCCTTAAAACAGAGAATGACATTATATGGACCATCTATCACCCTTCTTAAGTGATCCATCCATCCAACTGCTCATATCTCACACTCTACAAATGTCACACTAAATCGGTTAAAAAAAATATGTCATCCTGGATAAGGACCCCAAGTCCACCCCCGATACGTACGCTGAGGATCTGCTCTCTCGTCGCAGTCTCTTGGGGTTCATGTCTGAGGTGTCCCCTTGATTGGACCGCTTCGTCCCGGGACTTTTTGACTTCCTGGACATGGACATGCCTGGGGGGGGCAAATATTTTGAACACTCCCCTGTCACATCCGGACACATATGGAGGCACAAACACATTGCTGCTCTGAACCTCTCCCAGTACAGTCAGCCCACCAATTTGAAAGACACACAGGGTTTTTTCTAAATGGCCAATGGGATGCCTCGACTGGTTGGTGGCAGGTGGCTATACCCAATGTCGTCTCAATGTCTTTGAGCTGCTGCTCCTGCTCCTTCAGCTCCTGCTCCTTCTGCACCATCTCGGGGGAGCGCAGGTGCTCCATGTGGCACTCGTACTCCTCTCTCATCTGCTGGCTCTTCACCATGGCCATCCTGTACTGCTGGAGGAGATCTGAGGCCAGCAGCATGAGGCAGTCAGGCCCAGGGAGTGACATTACCCTAAAGTAGCTGCAGGTTAATATACAGGCAGCACCACAAGGGGTGTTTCTCAATACAATCAATGCAAAGATCGTACTTGTGGTCTTGGCAAGACCGGTCTTGCTAACTTGCCTCCCAAGAATGAACTTTGGCACAGTCAATCATGGGATTGGTCTCATTTGACAAGGATGAACCTGATGTATCCTTGATATTTGGGGCAGGGCAAGAACGACATCTGGTGATTTTTACCGTCCTCGTGTACTTGTGTTCTTGAGTATATGAACTAGTCTTCGGCAATAGATGATGATGTAAAATAGGTACACAAGAACAAAAGTACGGTCAAGTAAGCAACTTGAGAAACACCATCGCTCACCTCAGAAATACTGGGTGCAGTGATATTAGGAGAATTACTATGTTGCCATGGCTACATTAGCAGGCCTGCTTTAGGTTCTCTTTGGTCAATAAGCATCAGGGACCAAAGCCATCGACGAATGCACTCACCAGTCTCCCCGCAAAGTGTGTAGTATTGCTGGGGGGGCGGGGCTGCGAACACCTGGCCCCGGAGTTTCTCGATGGGTGGGGCCTTGTTCTGCAGGCCGCCAAACTTGCCGTTACTGCGCACTCGCTCCCCGTGTCGGGTCAGCAGGGTAGGGCACTGCATTTTACTTTGAACAACCTGGGGGAGGGGTGTCCAACTATAGGATCAAATGAAGCCCACAAAGGCAAATGTGAAGCACATCCTGTCCCATGTGGTCAGGGATGGACATGACTAGTGCGCAAGTATGCATTCACCTTTAAAAACGATATGTGCGACAATCGATTGATTGTAAAAGTGCAATAATGCGTATTTATGTGCATTTGCGCGTCTATGACAAGGAAATACCTTTCATTTTAACCTGTATACCGCAAAGTAGAGTTAGCATATAAAGATTAGAATGCATTATATTTTCAAATAAGCGAAAATGCACATAAAATAAGTACGCATTTACACTGTTACCCCAATCAATTGTCGTACCTACCGTTTGTAAAGGTGAATGCGTACTTGCGTACCAGTTATGTCCATCCCTGCATATGGTCACTGTACACAAGTAAGCCCATATTCCCTACTCAGTATATGAGTGAGAGACAGAGAGACAGATGTTTAGGATATACTTTACTGAGCCCCACTGGAAATTCAAGTAAGCCATGCACCCCTCAACAGCCTGCTGATTGTTGGAGGAAGAAGAAAGGGGACATCAAACTTGTGCCATCTAATCAATATGGGTGATATTTAGCTACACATCTACAAACATGGTTGCCCTCGGGCTGTTTATTAATCCCCAAGAACCAGCAAGCTAATGTCATCAGCAAAGATGATGTAATGCTACATTGGAAGTCAGGCATATTGGGCTGGGCCCTCCACCATAACTCTATAAATGCTGCTGGTTATGACGACATGCATAAACACTCACATTCAGCTTTTCAGCAACTGTTCTTCCAGATACCCTAACATTACACAGCACTATCAGAGAATCACGGTCACCTTCAAGCTAACGAGGCCTGTGGGCCAACAGCACCCCCACTCACCCCTTTGCGGTAGTGGTTCGCGGCATCCAGGCTGTCCACCAGGATGGTGTCCCCCAGGAGGTTGCCGAAAACTGAAAGTGAGTGCAGGAAGCCATTACAGACTGAAAGCCGCCTGGGGGTGAACACAGATGACGAAACGGGAGCAGGAAATGATGTCTGGGGTGGGGTTAAGGCCAAATGTGAGCAATCAGAATCCGAACAAAGAACAGCTTATTCCAGCCTTATAATCCGGGCAGCACTGAAGGGCAATCAACATCCAGTGGGCTGTTACAGGAAGTAGCTCGTTACAGAACCATCTGGAACTGTTTACTCCACAGGTCAATGCTGGTGGGGGCGGGGAAGTCACCGCTTAAAGACCAGTAACCGCTATGATAACCCGACTTTCAGGGAGCACATTGGGGCCTGTCACGACTCTGAAGCCCTGGCCCCTCAGTCAGACTCACCAATCTGACAGCTCTCTGCGTTCTTGGGGTAGATGAACAGGTCACGGGCAAACACAGGGTTCCCCTGAGGGATGAAGGTGCAGACGCCATTCCGTATGTGGGGGAGGGGCCTAATCGTGAGGGGAAACACCGACAGCTGATGTCAGAGACATGGTGCGCTGGAGATGGGGCAACGGGAGAGGAGAGAGAGCCGACTGAACTAGACAGCTTCAGTGTATCTGATGGACATGGTAGGGGAGCACCCATCTGAGACAGAACAGCTCCATTTGGCTATATAGGGGTGAAGTTCTGGAAAGAATCACCACTCTCAAACAATCACCATCACACCCAGTAAGCATCAACCACCACAAGACCCAACAACCACCCACCAAAACAGCCAAACACCAACAGCGAACCAAACAACATACATCTGTGGCCGCCATGTACCTGTTGCTGTTCTTCCAGAACACAGAGTCCAGCGGCAGAACCTGCTGCCGGCCCTGTGTGTCATCGTAGATCTGTCGGGCGGCGGCCGTCGTAAGAGTTACCACGCAGTCCATGTCACCTGACAGGTGCCAGGAAAGGACCTGGGCCACGTCCGTGTCCACAATCTGAGCCAAGTGGGCCACCTGAGCACGGGATGTGACGTTAGAATTATTCGTTAAGTACAGCATCACCAAGCGTAGCTAAAATGTTCACATTAGCACCCCGATAAACAGCACTGAATATGCAGAGTAGGCCAACAGACAGAGGCTGAATTTATCAGATTGAAACCCACACCAAGACGGTCAGAGAATGGCACCATATTTAGGACAGCATGGGCTAGAGGACCACAGACCAAGTCTGATCAAACTTCCTGAGGGCTCCTAGATATGCACCCCCCCCCCTATCTCACTCACTTGTAATCAATCTTCTGGAGCAGCTACTGCAACTTGTGGGGGGAAACATAGGGGACCTTTCAGGGTCATTTTTAGCCGATGAGTTCCTGCTAAGTGCTGGAGCACTGCTCATATGGCAGTACTTAAACATCCACTGGAGACCTGAATAGGCCTTACAAGGTTATTTCGTTCTGAAGGACTAGAGAATCAACAGACAGAAATGGCTGCAATCAACCAGAACATCAATGAGCAGGGAAACCAAGCAAGGAATTCATGTTAGGCACACAAAGTCGTAACAAGGTCAGTGAAAACACCCTAACTAGCCACTTATGGAAAAGGCTACAGATGACCTCTCAATACCCACTCCTAACCAGTCTATGCATTGCATGTCTGCGGCTGCAAAAATATCTGTACATCATGAAATACAGATATCATCCAACCAAAAACAGTAGGTGCTTCTTGATGACATATGGGCTACAGTTGGATCCCTCAACTTTCTGGCTGCCAAGTAGCCAGTGACGTCATACCATCTTGGTGTTGAGTGGTAAAATGGACCGATGAGCATTACCAGGTGCAGACGCTGGGCTAAAGGAGGTCAAATCCATGCTCTCTTGTGCAGGAAGAGAAGAATTCAACCTGGCTTCAAGGGGATCAGTGACCACTTAAAAAGCATTTGACCAAGTGGAGTTGGGTCCTTCCAGCTCTGTGGTATGACCTTTGTTGTCTGCTACAGCCACTCAAAGTAACTTTCTAAACAGCCAGGGCTGGGTTTTATTTGGGGGGGGGGTTGTCACCTTTCCAAGGACGTCAGGGTTGATCCTGAAGGCCTCAGGGATGGAGCAAGTCCGTCGGGGCTGCTTCAGGAGCCTTTCCTGCTCTGCCTTCTTCTGGGAGATAAGGACGTCAATGGCTTCCACCTGTGACAAAAGTGGAAACACACCCATAAATTAAACACTGAAGAATGTTACGCAAGTCCGGGGAGGGGTACAGAATGGGCATGGACTCAATTGCATTCCTCAAACCTTCAGGGCACACATTTGAATTTGAAATGAATGTTTAGGCATAACCCAGTTTTCAGTTTCAAAACAATATCTCATTAAATTTGAAATCTGTACATCTGGGCTGAGGACTAAGTCACTCTTCACCATGGGCTTTCACCAGGGAATTGCACAACTGGAGATAAACATAAGGGATGTTTTTTTTTTTTAATGAAGTAGCACAACTACAAATAGCATTATGCTAACTAGGTTACAATCAGAAGTGACGGAGCAACAAACAAATATTCCAAAATTCCATCTCTTGTTTACTCCTTCCAACAACACGGCTGAGCCGTGCCGTGCTGAGACAGTTACATTTTTTTAAATGACAGCCTGAAGCAATCTGGACTCGGATTCACAGCTGGCTTTTTCTAGCACATTAAGATGTTCCGGGCAGCTGGATGTGCACCTTGCCGCCCACATCCTCCAACTGTTCCCTTTGTGACAAAACGGAGGCATGAGAATCGCAGGATACACAACTGACATTTATTGACCAACAGCGGGCTGTACTGTATGCAGAGGGTTCAACTGCGAAAGAAAACAGTATGGTGTGACTGAAATGACATGAGAGGCCTGGATGGAAATGAGGCTATTCCAATACTCACAGTGGACACTTGTGTTGGGTTTATATCGATCTTCTTGAGTTCAGATTTCAGATAATCTTCTTTGTTAGTAGCATCCTGCAGCTGACCTGTGATGAGAAAAGCACACTCAGGATTAAAGAGCCATGTTTTGAGGACCCCTCATATAATTTCCAGGTCTCAAGCCCATCCCAAAAAGGGGACTTGCCCTTCAGCTCGGAGATCAGCTGGTTGTTGGTGTCAAACAGACTCCTGTAGGCGATGATGGACTGAGAGAGACGGTCCTTTTTTTGAGTCAGAGTTGCCATTTGCTGTTGATTCTTAGAATCTGGGGGTAGAGATTTCATTGATTCATATGAGTTAACATGCAGTGTTTTAAAATAAATAAATAATCCAAAGTACCGTATAACTTCTAAGCTTATTTGCACACAACCCAAAGCGCCATATTTGTAGTTTGTATATTGTTATACAGTTTTATATAGTCTTTATTTACAGTAGTTGTACAGATGTTTTTTTTCCCCATAGAGTTTTCATTTATTTAATGAACTGCACTGCGATTAGGAACTTGTGACCCAAGACTTTCACTCACTAGTGCAGCCGTTCTATAGTGAAGTGACAATGAAAGTGATTTGCTTTGATTTTGCTTGCATCTGGTTGTCTCACCTATGCCTACATTTATTTGCACATCTTTAATTCTCTTTTTTCTTCTATTTCTTTTGTGTACTTTTGTCTTCATTGTACATTTACTTGTACACTCCATGTAACCACCTGCACCAACAAAATTCCTTGTACTTGTGAATAAAAGGATTCTGATTCTTCAAAGCTAGCTTGAGCACCAGGTTGCACAACATACTTCAAAGCCTCCACACAAGAGATTTACATTACCAGATAAAAACACGCCTCGCTTTACAGTGATGAAGAACCACAGTGAATTAGACAGGAGAGAAGTTTCTGTTGGAGATTTATGGATCATGCCAGCGCATATATCTTGACCATGTTCAGCCTTCAGAACTTAAGCCAATATATTAGTGCCGGAGGGGGGCACAAGGCTCTTCATGAGAATTACTTGACCACTTCATGGCTTTGTCTGCTCACCGTTGTAAAACATGAAGGGGAGCTCGAACGACTTCAGCACACTGTCTGTCGTCGGCAGTCCACGCACCAGGGGCTGGAAGACCAGAATGTACTCCATCCCATCCGTCCCGGGGCTGTTCTCCATGATCACGAGATCCTGACACCACAGAAAATGGCAAAAGTGCTGAAGGGCGCTCCAAATTAACCAGGGGCGCTGGCCATTGGAAGTGCCCCAAAGGACCCCCGCAACCCACCTTGATTTCGGCCATGCCCCCGGAGAGTTGGAAAGACTTGCTCTTAACCTTTCCCTCAAAGACTGGCAGCTCCACCACACCGGTAGCAGGGCCCCTGAAGGACACCTGTACCATCCCGTTCAGGTGAGCTCCAGCGGGATTGCTGTACTCGTCCTGTAGGGGGCGACACCAAATTAAAAAGTATTTAGGAGTGACTACTACTTAGTACTTTGAAGGACATCACTAACAAACACATTCTCCTTAGGGGTAGGAGCTACATCTGGCCTCCATGGAGAGATAAATATCAGGATAAAAATACCCAAAAGGTAAAAGCAGCCTCCGTTGATACCCCCTCCCCTAAATACCAGCTAAAATTTAGCCACAACACAAAAAACACCACCAGATGACATCACAGTAGCATCTCCCATGAAAGACCAGTCAGTGGCATCTGAAAATCGCCACTTGACGCCACAGCTCACCATGATCTTCAGCGACAGGCTCTTCACCAGGGTCCGGCTCTCAACGTCGTGAATGTTGGAGACCACTGGAGTTGGCGGTTGGAAGTCTGGCATCAACTTCTCGGGAACGCTGGGCACCACGTTTATGACATACTGGGGTGCATGTAGAGCAAATGACAGGCAAGGGAAATCGATCGAGAGCAGAACCAATTAGCCATTATGAGGGTAAGGCAGATAGGAGTGGGTATTGAGAGGTCATCTAACTGGTTCATGCATCACATGTCTGCAGCTGCTAAAATATCTGTACATTACGAAATACAGATGTCATCCAACCAAAAACAGTAGGTGATGACATAGGGGTTACAATTGGATCCCTCAACCTTTTGGCTGCTAAGCAGCCATTGACATCAGACCATAGGTACATATAAAATCAGATCATAACACTCCTGCATTTACAATACAGGGATGCTCACAATAAATCAAAGGTGCTCAAGACATTTACTGACACACAAGTTTAACCAAATGAGCACAAAACGGCACAGAGACAGGAAGAGAGCTCCTGACAGCCGAGCTTCTGAGAGAAGACTGACCTGATGACTCCAAAGGCATTTGGTTTTATCCACGCAGAGAACGAACTGAATCGTGTACTTCCCAACACGATCTGGAATTATTTTGTCCCTGTAGGAATACAGGTATACAGTAGTAATGGAGCACAGATCTTAAGGCGTTTGAAATCTTTATTTGTACAGGACCCCACAGACTTGTCACAGAGCTTTTTAAAAAGCTGTCTAAATGAGGCTCCAGTGTGTTGGAAGCCACATATATATTTAAAACATCAAATTTCTAATAATAATAATTTATAATAATAACAAATAATAAATTTATAATATGGGTTATGCGGTGTGGTGAGTTTTCTGCGTACACGTCAAGCAACGGGCCTCTGCGAGCTGCGAACGCCACATGTCAATGATTGGTCACTATGCCGTTGTCATGTTGAAACTTCGTCGTATTGGATACTTCAGAATGGTCTGTTTCTAGTCATCGTTATAATTCAGTGTGTGTATACAGTAAGTCAGTTGTTCAGTCAGAATAGGTAGTATTTAGAAGTTGTTGAAATGTCCAAAGGTAAATATAAAGAATATATTAGAGTTGGGTTCACTAAAGCCTTGCGAAACGAGGAGGAATGTTGTCAATGCGTTTTGTGCGGAGAGGTGCTGAGTAATGAGAGCTTTAAAATGAACAAATTAAATCGACACCTTCAGACATAGTACCCTCAGTATAGACAAGCCAAAAGAGTTTTTCCAGTTAAAAGAGGAAAACTTCAAGAGACAGTATTTTGACAGTGGAAGAGTAAGTTCAGGGTCAAGCTGATGTCAGGGTAGTGCTGGGTCGTATACCAGATCATCCAGTATAATAGTTTTAATTTCCCATATGGTATGATTTTTTCATATGCTACGGTATGGTGGTATAGCTGATCACAGCTGTAATGCCGCAATTTTTCAAAATTCAGGGACAATCCCCTGGAGCAAGGTGAGGTTAAAGGTCTTGCTCAGGGACTCTGGTAGTGCCAGAGGGGGGACTCGAACCAGTGATGTCTTAGTCCAGAGGCAAACATCCTAACCACTAGACCACCAACACCATTACGTGTAATATAATTAGCATTGCGATTACAGAATGCATGTCTGTGAAGTAAAATATTACCCCATTATCATGGTAGTTATTATTAAAATCGTGCCAGGTAAGGAAACACACAATTTTATTTATTAATAGTTGCACTATGTCCATTCACTTCCAGTGACTAAGACGAACATTAAAAATTCGACCGTAAATAAATCTGAAAAATGGGTGTTGCTTGCTTTTGTTGAAAGATATTGCAGCCGGAGAACGGAATAAAGTCAATTTTACCACAGTGCCAGAGTTGAGGTTTAAACCTGAAACCACTTTCGGGTATGCCTCCCTGCTATTCTTGATTGATGATGTATACATGTATGGAACTGGAATTTCAACACCACGGCAAAGTTAGCTTTATATGCAGTTTTCTGGCTGTAATATCTTTCAGTGTGTTTTTCTATATCTATCTATCTATCTATCTATCTAATATATATATATATACATATATACAAACTTTCTTTCAATGTTTGTGTGTGCACTTAATGTTGAACAGCTCATCTGCCTTGTCTAAAGTCACTGGTGGTGAATTAGTATAAATGAGTATAATAACACATAATATGAACACATGGTAGTATGCATTGTCCCCCATAGGTGTGCTTTACTCATTAAACTAACAGGACATGTCTGTATCACTTAGGTTTATACTTATTAGTCGATAAATAGGCCAAAATTCCATCTTTTGCATTTCAAAACGGACACAGCACAGTTATTAATGTTTTGTGAGATCTTGTAATTTTTTTCCTTTTTTTTTCCCCCCATGTCCCCTCCCGGGCTCCGTAGAAAGGTTATTTTCAGGGTGGTGGACACCAACTTAGAGTTGGAATGGGTAAATTGTACTGGTGTTTGTACTGATGGGGCAAGAAGTATGACTGAGAAGAAGTCTGGTTTTGTGGCTCATGCTCACAGGATGGCTCCAGATACGAAGCACATCCACTGTATCACACACAGGGAGACACTGGCCTGCAAAGCACCGCAGCATGACCTAGACAGGTTTCTGATGGAGGGGTGAGGGTAGTAAATTTGATGAGAGAGACCTCTTCAAAACGAGACTCTTCAGAGAACTATGCAGGGAGATGGGGGCTGAGCACCTGCTGTTTGATTGTGAGGTTGGCTGGTTTTCCGGAGGTAGAGTTCTGGAAAGACTCTGGCAGCTTAAAGGAAGGCTTCGTCTAACCTCCAGAATGAAAAGCCTGAACTTGCCAAGAATTTCCAAGAAGAAATATGGCTTGGAAAATCTGGCTACCTCGTGGACATATTCAATAAGCTCAACTCACTGAATACAGTCCTTCATGGGAAGCCTGAAGAGGCACCGCAGGGCTTCACAGCAGGCCTAGGTCTGTGGCAGTCCCAGCTACCTTTCAGAAGATAGGCGTTTGCCTCTGTGAAGCAGGCTACAGGAGAATTCTCAGCACTACTTCCCTGACGCAGAGGGATCTAAAAACCTGCAGTGGGTAAGGAATCCATTTCAAATTGCTCCATCATCAGACCTGAGTCTAGGCCAGACTGAGTTGGAGTCACTGGTTACACTGCAAGTTAACAATAGCAGTAAGATGCGTTTTGAGACAACCACACTCACGGTTTTGGGTTGCTCGTTTGCGGCAGGCAGAGTTGTCCTGTTTGGCTGATAAAGCCACAGATGTACCGATTCAGTTTGGTACAACATACCTTTGTGAATCTAGACTTTCTACCCTGGCATATTTGAAAAACAAATACAGAAACAAGCTAAATGCTGAGCATGACCTTAGGATTGCACTTTCTAACACTGTACCCCGAACAGAACTGCTTGTGAAAAGCTTTAACCAGCCACATACTTCCCATTAAATCTTTTACTAAATTAGAAGAGTTCTAATGCTGGAACAGAAATACATAAATTGCAGCTTTTATAGTAGGTGTGGGGGGGAGGCGGAGAAACATACAGGAGGTTATAATTGCTCAGTGTTGTCAATGTTTTGTCTGAAATAAAATAATCTGCATTTTCATTTTTGTCAGATGTTCCATAGTGTGTGTTTTATAAGAGATGAGGGAATGGTTTGTTAAACAGTATATAAATATAAATAATCAATTAAAAACATTTACTGAAGAATAAATATTAATTGATATACTTCAACATCTGTTTTTTTCCTGTGTTTTCTATCTTTTTATATCGTTAACATGTAATATCGTTAACAATGTATTTCATTATATACATTTTGGGTTTGGGTCCCAGGCAGACAACAAATCTCATTTTCGGTCACCAAGTGAAAAAGTTTGGGACCCCCTGTCCTATATACTGATTTACAGTCTGACTCAGGTTTAATATAAAATACGCTTCTGCATTGGTGGAGGCTCACCCCTCCTATAGTGGTGGGGGGCACACCTCAGTGATAAACACAGACACGGCCCCCTAACTGGGCCCCGGGCAAAGGGTCAGGCACAGAACACACACCTGAAATAAAAGCAGTCGTCCTTTTCAGTCTCCTTGGGTTTACTGCACTTGAGGGCGGCAGCCTGGGGGGGAAGAGAGAGGCACACCACTTTTTCAACATCGCGGGGGGAGCTGGGGTAGATACAGCATTTTCAGCTTAGGGCGAGAGAGAGGGACACACCATTTTCACCTTTGAGAATGGAAAGGGGAATACACGGTTTGATGGGAGGGGGAGAGAGGGGTCCACTGTTTTCAGGTTGGAGCAGGGGATACACCATTTTAGTACCAAATTGAAAATGAAGCAGAAAGAGATGATAAACCAGCTACAAAAACTGGAAAGGGATTTGAGAATCAGCCCCTCCCAAAGAGACACTCACCCCCGAGGGGGGCCGGGGCCCCGTGGACTCGCCCTTCCACATCAGCATGGATATGGAGGCTGGGCTCAGGTTCCTGATGGCTCCCCCATCCTCAGACAGCACCGTCACCGAGAACACTGCAGGGATCACATGGGCACCAGGGATCAGACAGGGCCTGCTAATGGGCTGCTTGGAGGCACAACCTGCCCAGACATGGCGCCCCCTAGTGACGAACCTGGGAAGAAGCCACCGGCGCGGAACTCGGAGCCCGTGTCATAGTTCACAGTCAGCTTGACGGGTCTGTTGGGGTCGGGCACCACCTTCAGCTTCACCAGTGGCCCAGGGATGAACTGCTTGCCCAGGGTGCCACTGAACTCCAGGCTGTACTCCCCCCTGAGGGAGAAGTAGGGAGTTAAAAAGGTCCAAATGCAGGACCTAGGGACTTTGGCCAGACAAGCTATGTGCCAGCAATTACACATTCACCATTATGCATATGAATATCACACCGCAACCCTAATGACCCAGGGCAGCCACCGTAGTTCAGAAACTGCTAATGTAAAGCTTAACATATGCAGTACTGTGCAAAAGTCTTAGGCAGTTAATGAAAATGATTAAATTATCTTCATGTTGGTGTAAAATAATGATCCGTCAAAGGGTTACGACTCATTTCAAAGCCTCTCCTAAAGTCTTCCCAGTATTTGCAGCACCCATCCAATACACAATTTGTTGACTGGACCACAAGTATACCTTTGTTTGGATAATCAACACCTCAATGTTTCTTTTGGTGGTGAAATTGAACAAATACATGGAATGAGTGAGGTGGCAAAGGAGGCATTCTATGACAGTACTACACTGAGCTCTGCAGAATGACCCATTCTTACACAAATGTTTGTAAAGCTGACTGCATGGCTAGGTGCTTGATTGTATATACCTGTGGCAATGGGTCTGAATGAAATTCAATGATTAACAGGTGTATCACAATGCTTTTTTCCATATAGTGTATATACTTTTTTCCATATAGTGTATGTACACAGAGAAACAGTTTCAAACATTTCCTGACTGCCTAAGACTCAGTACTGTATATACTTTGCAGAGTCATAAAGCTTTACAATAATGATTCTAATATCTGTGAATGAGGCTTTCTGCTCACTTTGCTGCCGTCACATTCTTCACTAGGAAGCTTGCCTTCCCTTCCCAGTCACCTGCCTGTGCTGGGGGCACCAGCGTGATCTGCAAGACAGACAGAGCACACAGAAGACTGAGAAGGGGGGCACGGGGGGCAGGCTGGCGCTGCAGATACCAGACCCTGGTTTCCCTGTTCTGTCCATTAAATCAGCAGCACAACAAACCCAAGTATTGGACAGATGGCGGTTCATGTGAATCGTTACCATTAAATTCTGGTTCCCTGCCCCAATAAATATGAATGAAAAATTGGATGGGGAGATGGGAGAACTGAGAAAATGACCAGGAGGAAGTTACATTAAACACTCTCTTGTAATCTGTAATGAAAAGCATGGGTAGGGGCTCTGGCACAGAAACGGGGGGCAGCTTAGCTGGCTGCCACTGAGGGTTATCAGCTGAAGGTGATGAGAGACTCAGAGCCACAGACCATTAGAGTCATATCGGAAAGCCCCAAAGAGGCAACCTCACCTTCAGGTCAGAGGTCACACAAGGGAGCGAGGGGTCACAGACCAGTGTCATATCAGAAAGCCCCAAAGAGGCGACCTCACCTTCAGGTCAGAGGTCACACAAGGGAGCGAGGGGTCACAGACCATCAGAGACGCATGCGGAAAGGCGACCTCACATTCAGGTCAGAGGTCACAGAAGGGAAGCAAGGGGACACAGGCAATCACAGGCATATGGGGAAAGTCCCAAAGAAGCAACCTCACCTTCAGGTCAGAGGAGGTGGTCTTCAGGGAGATGATGGCATCCGGCTCGGGGGAGGGACTCCCCCAGTCGTCACAGATCTGAACCACCAGTGGCCTCTCGATACTGTTCCCGCTGAATACCTGGAGGGGCTGCCGGAGAGCACACCCAGACACGGCCGTTAGTGTCCTATCAGAGCAAGGGGGAAGGCTTCAAGAGCTGTGTCACGGCTCGTCGTAAGGTCAGCACAAGGCACACCTCAAATTCACGGAACATTCATTCGTTCACTGTGGAAACGAAATTGTGTAATCTGCCATTCTTTGCATCGTTTATAGTTATTTATTGTTACTGTTTATTCAATGTTTTCTTTACTGTCTAAATGTGTGCGTTGTGCTACTGTACACCCGCAATTTCCTTCAGGATTAAAAAAAGCTTCCACCCATCTATCCAATCAGAATGGGGGGGTACCTCCTCAGGCTTTTCCAGAAGGCGCAGCTGCTTGGGTGGGCCGGCCAACACATTGAGGCGCACACACTCTGCAAACTCCCTCCAGGCGAAGCAGAGTTCACGCGGGCCGGGCGCCCCAGGGAGGAAGCGCACCCCTTGGATGACGATGGACTCCGAGCTCTCCTGCGAGCAGAGGAACGAAACAAACGCCACAGCCGCCCCCCCCATGACCTGTGAGAAATCGATGGATGCCAACACGCGAGTCGCATAACAATAACATCAAGCCATGAAAACGGGGCGCTCAAGTGAGGAGTTAATCCAGGAAATCAGGGAAAAACATGTGCAGCTGCAGTGCCAGGTCCGCCTCCGCCGGCGAAGACAGTTTGTTACTTTGTATATTGCCCTCGTGCGTTTGATCAGGAGGGAGGAATTCACAGAAGCCAATATACAAATAGTACCATCGTACATTTCAGACCAAAGGAAGAAACACTTAGCAAAACAGCTCAAAAGACAGGCATCCAGACCTATTCAAAGGATTGAAGGCGAGCGAGTTTAAATTTATTTTAACTTTACACTGAAATGTATCCAAAGTCTTGTCCTTAACATATTTAAGGATAAGGATGACATCATTATTTTTATTTGAGATAACCATGTAGCAAACCTATGTTCCATATGACGTTTGCCAAGTGCTAAGGCTACCGTGTTTAGGCTAACATAATGTAACCTTAGCTTGTAGTAACAAGCTTCCGCCATAACCATTCAATCCAAGGGCATAACCTTGCGCTCAGCATTTGGAGGGGGGTTAGGGTTAGGGTCTCCACTCATTTAAGGGGGCCCAGAGGGTTGTCTTGGCTGGTTTTGACCCCCCCCCCCCATAATTTACATCTACAGACGAGAGAGTGAGTGTCATCAATACACCTAAATAGGACGGTGAGAGGAAACAAGCCCACAACGGAGCCCCGCTGAGAACACGCAAAGCCATAGACCAAAGTCCTCAAACTACGGGCCCATGGGCCAGATCTGGCCTACGAGGCAGTTTTATGGGGCTCGTTCATCATTAAAATGCCTGCAGGTCGATCTTATATTTTTCCCCACAATGTCCTATACAACATGTACGCTCCATTAATCAGCATTGGCTGCACACTCCCCCACCCCCACTGTTTAGCGGAATTTAGATGTCACGTCATGAAGAAGAAAAAAGAAGAAAAAACACCATGGGAGAAGACCCCCTAGCCAGTGGCCCCCGGTTATTTAACTTTGCGACCACTGCCTTCATTACATCCCCACCTAAAACTTGATTCTCTACCTGCCATGTGACTTTCAGGCTCGCTTTATCCAGCCCATCGGCAGACACCCCGAACGAGTTCACGCAGGCCGACGTCAGCGTTGGGGTCTTGTTGCCGAACTGGTCGACGACTTCCAGACCTAGAGGGGGGGATAGGGTTTCACGCCAGCAGGCCGGACAGGATACGGGTGCAAGCAGAAAGGGTTCAATGCTTCCGGAGAGACTCACAGACGTCCCCAGGGAGCAACTCCCCCATGCGCACGGAGGCGGTGGATTTCCAGGTGGCCTTCATGCGCCTGGGCTCGTCAGGGCGTGGCCTGGGGGAAAAGGAATGCGAGTAAGACTGAGGGTGAGGACTGCCTGCTATCCCAGCCCTGTCTGACACTCTTAATCCTACAAGCTCAGTTACTGCCTTACTCACAGAATACTATGCAAGCAGTCACCACTTGGAACAGATTTCTCCCTCCTCGATATGCAATAGCACAGAAAAGAAAACACACACACGAAAGGGATCTGATGCTGACTGGACCCCAGAACACCCCCTCCACCGTCACTGACCGACTCAAAACATATCACTGGCTAAGTATTATAATATATAAATAAAATATATATTATATAAAATAAAGTGCGTGTATACACTACACACATACATACATACATACATATATGTGTATGTGTATGTGTGTGTGTGTGTGCGTGGATTTGAGGGTGCAACCTTCCAGCCTCGGGCACAGGTGTGGTACTTACATGATGGTGAAGGAGCATGTGACGGAGGAGTTCTCGTCTTGCAAGGAGACCTGGTAGTAATGCTCTTCCTTGGCCACCGTGGGCACGGGGATGTTGGGCAGCTTTCCCTCGTCCAACTCCTTACAGCTGGCCTGCCAGTTCACCTGAAAGGAGAGACGGACACAGCTGCTGACGCCAGCAGTCCGGCAGAAACACCCAAGAACGTCATCCAACGTCAAAGCCTCCCGGGACCCGGTCTGCCTCCTCACATTGCCGTAGCGGTTGCTATGCCGACTTATTGCACCAGATGAGCACAACGCCTGAAAACACCATTTTTTTTTTTTTTAAGAGCTAGCTAGCCTTATCTCATGGCCAGTTAACCTAGGGGGAAAACCCTGCTAACTAGCCACTAAAATATTTGTTTACATTTTAATGAGTTACTTAAAATAAATCTGACGGGTCTGATATGGTGCCGACGATGCTAAAATATAGGCAATAATGTTAGAAACACATCAGCTTTTTCAGCATCATAGTTAGAATGTGTATAAACATAAATGAACCTTCCTCCGGATCTGTGTACAGATGTCAAACCCCATCGAGTCCAATCTCCTCACCTTGATCTTCCTAGCCAGGCTGGGGGTGAGTGGCACCACACGGTCGGCCTCGTCGAACATCTGGAAGTGCAGGTCCTGCAGGATGTCCCCTGCCGTCCAGCCCACCTTCTCACCATCCTTCAGTGCAATGACGCTGCCGTCTTCCTGCTCGCTATAGATCTCCAGCCTGGCCACCTGCCGACTGGGCGTGACCCTCAGCACCTGCTCTACAGTCTTCACATTCTTGCAGCCCTGTGCAGATGCGAGCTTAGGTCATGGACTGGACCAGAGATGTTTAGATCCCCGTACAGGGACAACTTTGGTCATGTAAATGAAGCAACAGGCAAGGCAAGTCGAGCGGGAGCAGACCCGACGAGTCGAGTGGGAGACAGATAGCGAGACTCACGGGGATGTCAAACTTTGCAGTGATCATGTGGTCTGTCTTGACGTTCTTGATGTACAGCTTGCTCTTAAACAGGCCTGTTCCTGTGTTGCTACAATCCAAGGCCTCCAGGGGAAGGTCTGGGGTACCTGTGAACTGCCGGAATCACACGACGGACACCAGTCACATTTACACTCCCAGTTACACGCTACCTATACCTGTACCTAGGCTGCATAAATGCCTAGTCGACTCCTTAATAGCACACACATGGGTAAAGTGCTATCTGCCTCACTTCACATCACTCCGGACAAAAGTGTCTGTTAAATAAATGTATCTTCTGGAAGGTTGCCTGTCCAAGTTTCGTACTGGTTCCTCTGTTGTAATTTTTAAACTAGGCTAAATTGCGCGTGCACACACACACACACACACGGAAATACAACCTACCCCAACCCCCAACAGAAATGAAACATCCAGATTTTATTTTGGAAACCAGTCAGACAAGTGACAGTGATTAGTGCAATCCATCAATTTTCCAGAAGCGTATTCGCCAGCGGCGGGATACTCATTGTCATGTTCAGAGAAACTGTCGTCACCCTACAGTCATGCAACAAGCTGCGTTTAGCTCTGATCACCCCTAAAATCACCCACTCTCCCCCACCCCTACCCAGCCAGGAGAGGCCGACCTGCCAGGCATCCGTTTACCAGAATCATGGAGTGTGACGGTCAGTAAAGACTTTGTAGCAGACATAAGAATACCCCCCCCCGCCGCCCATCCGCCAATGCTCTGCTGTGGGGGGGTCAGTCCAGGTTTGGGCAGACTTGTTTTCCATTAACCGCTACACCCCCCCACCCGTCTACACTGCCAAGCATGACATCATCCCTGAGGGATGTTCAATACAGACATTCAGCCAGGTCATTGTTTCAGAGACTGAAGACCCTCACAGTCACTGAATTAGACACAGAATCGGTTGAGACTGGAAAATGAGCATGATGCATGAATGGAAACAAGCATGCGCTGGCCAAAGCAGAAGGCGATGACCGCAGTGGAGGAAGAGCACGTGGAGCGGGACAGAGGCCCCCGGTCACCTGGCAGCGGATGATCAGTTTGGGGTGTGCCGTGATGTTGCCCGCCTCGTCGTGCACCTCCACTCTGAATTCCTGGCACGTGCCGTTCTCCACCTCCATCTCAGCGCTGTCTGGCTTCACCTTCAGGCAGCTAGGAAGCCCTGGGGGGGGGGGGGCACATCCACATTCTCAGGAACGTCCGGCTTGATCTGGCCCTGAATTTTAAATGTGGCTCACAGGACACAACACGTTCTACGAGTGGATGTTACCAAGCATTCTGCTATAACAGGGTTCCATGTAAACACACAGACATACACACATGTACCGCCTCACCCCACAGATAAATCCTAGCTGACAGCACCCAACTGACCTCAGCCACCTGAAAAACTAAGAATGGTAAGCCTTCAACACCTGCACAGCACCTGGGGCGTGACCAGTGGCCCCCTGCTGAGCCCCCCAGGAACCATTCCAACCTTTAGGGGAAAAGGAACTTTCGTTTATGTGAAGGAGGAAGGGGGAAACAGAATGTGTGTGCGTGGCGTGTATGTGTTGGGGAGAGGGAAGGGTTTAGGAAAGTCATTCCACTGGGGATCAAGGGATACCATCACATTGGTAACAAGGGCTGGGTACCAGGGTCCAGAGGTCAGGGGGATGAGGTGACTGGAGCTCTCTCTCCTCCCAGTGATGGGGTCCCTCACAATTGGGCAGAACAGCCCCCCCCCCCGGAAGCATGACCCCATTTATTTTCATGAGTATACTGCTTCCCCCCCCACCATGCTCAAAGCCCGACTTCCTTGGGTCCTTAGAGTAATCAACGAGGTCATAAAAACAACTCATGTTCAAAGACCGACTGCCAGATCTCCACTGTGCTGTGGGATTTATTATACGAAAAAAAAAAAACAGGGGTAGGGGGCGCTGATACCACAGGAACTGTCACTTTCTAGAACTTCTATGCCCTTTAAAGGCCAATACCGATATAAAAAAAAATCCCCATACCGGCCGGATACATCAGCCTGCTGACCTGTCAGACCCCCCCCCCCCCAGGGAAAAGCAGAGCTTTGGGACAGAGCCCTCACCTGGCAGGAGGCTGATCTTCAGAAGCTGAGTTTCTGGTTTCATGCCTGGCATGACGACCTTCACACTGTAGCCCTGCCACAGAAGCAATACAAGAAAAAAGAGATACATTATATGGAACCCACAAATAATACTCAGACAAATCTTTCTCAAAAGGGATGGATTGCGGGTCATTTGTTATTCTACATAAACCTCTGCACTCCACACTCAATCTCACAAAGATCCCAATTGACTCTAGGTCTGACTGGGTATCCAATTAAGCGCGACGTGATATGAAAGTAATTTATCCACAGGGAGGGGAGAACAGGATAAGGTGCATTGTAATATCACACGATGCACAGATAGGGAAGTCAGCAGGGAAATGTTGAGTTTTAAGGGTTTGTTAGCGTGAAAAATGCCTGTCTCAGAGTTTGGCCCTTTGTCTCACCTACCTTGCCCTGGAAATTCTTCACGGGGCCGTATGCTTTCACACCCTTGATGGTGAAGGCGTTCCCGTTCACTGAGGTCCCTTCGTAGCTCAAGTCCAGGCCACTGCAACAAGACCCCATGAGATGCTCACATTCACGAGCACAACTCAGAATGGGCCCTCGCTGCATAGGGAGCTCAGAGCTGAATCCTGGTACCGAAGGGGAGGTATCACCCACCTACACTCCAAAAGGGGCTTAATGTCAGCGGGTGGCTTGGTGTGCTGCCCAAACTCGTCCAGAAACTCCACGGGGATACCGAAAGGCACGGCTACACGGAGGGGGCTGACGACGGCCCCCAGGGTGAACATCTGAGCACTGCCCGCTGTTGGGTGGAGAACCACCGTCATTACATGGTATGTATCAGTCAGTCAATGCTGCCTGATGGGTGAAGCTTCGTAAACCCTTGTAGGAAGACATGTCACCTTGAACTTGTCAATTAGGACAGCTATAAACTGCATTTACCATCAAGTCAATTAGAAAAAGGCTTTCAACTACATTAAAGAAGAGAGGGGATCTAATCACATGTGAGACAATGTGAGACAACCTAGATAATGTCTTGGAGGAATCCAACATAATCCCAAAACAAGAAGGGTCACCATGCTGGTGGTTAATCTGAGCACAGCAAGGAGGATTTAGCGAATTTTCAGGGGACACCATCAAGGACACGCACACACACATCATCCTTCTCACTGGTGACCCAGCAGATACATTACCACAAAAATGATAACGGAGCCATGCATTCATGGAGGGACACCTACCACAGATGGAGAACTTCATGCGGTAGGAGGGCAGCTTCTGTCCGGCAAACATGCTAGCGCTGCTCTCATTCAGCACGGCCTGCAGGTGCAGCGTGTAGCTGCCCAGCTTGCTGAGGTTCTCTGCGGGGACAGGACAGGATCTTCAGACAGGGCCAGGAAAAGGAGCCAAGAAGTGACAAAGGCTCTCCTGGAGACCCTTCACTATCTCACTGCACGCCTAGGTTAAGGAGGAGACTTATAGCTACTCAGTATTTCTGCCTAAATCCAACAGCTTTCTTTCAGACAGTTCCAGAAGTAGTTTTCCCAAATGCTATCCGATTGCTGGTACCGATTCTTGCCAGGGCATACACAGGGTGACACAGGACTGAATGTATGAATGCAAAGAAAATTAAAAATTTAATTCTGAATACAGAAAGTATGATAGTTAAGAAAAGCAAAATTCACAAATGAAGAGAGAAATGCACCCATAGTTTTAAACCAATATGGCCATTTTCCTCCATGCTGGCTGATATGAGAGTTCGTCTCGATGTCGCCAGTGGGGGCTGCAGAGAATAAGAGGGGGAGACATCTTTCAGATCTCACATCATGATGTCCCAAATGAAGGCATGACATACTAAAACACGATCAAGAGGTGTTTGAAATGCTCGTCTTCCGCGGCTTTCTGGACAGGCTCGAGTTCTGCTATTCCTTACAGTGCCAGAAGACTTTCAGCTCCATGAGAAGCTTCTTCGAGGAGCTCAAGTTGGTCCCGGGCATCCTAGTCATGGATTCACCTTTCTTGTTCAAGATCTCAACCTGGATGGGACCTTCAGAACCACACCACCATGAAATTAGCACCCAAAACAGAACTGCTACAGGCAAAGGAGTTTCCATTTGAGTTTGCTACAGGCAAACAAGTCACACTGGCTAGACTGTTCATTTAGAAATTTGATCAAATTAGCATTTACCTCCTGCTCTTGTGGTTACACTACAGGAAGAAGTCCCAGAAGATTCCAGAGCACTTACCAAAGGGGGTACCAGCTGGGCGTACATCATTCTGGGTCCATTCATTGCCCTCTGGCCAGGTCACTCTGAGCTTGTCTGGAAGTCTGCATCCAAATTGAAGAGGATCAGAAAAACCAGCAAAACCAGCTGGGAGAACCACAACTTAACCCAACGACAACGGCGTCCCCTCACTTTGCGAGCTCGTCATCGATGTATTTCTTGATGGACTTCACATTAGCCCCCCTGTCAATCTTCGAGATCGGAATCGTTTTGACCTCATCAAAAAGCTGCTTAGGTTCCTGCAGCAATAAAACAGCAGGATCAGGATCTAAACAACCCAGGACAGAATGCACATGCTTGCAACTGAAGTTACCGGTGAACATAAGAAGGAACCACTTTCACGTCTGGCAGTAATTGGGTGCCACATTGTCCTTTGAGGGCAATTATATGTACACATTATTATATGTAAATGCTCTGGGCCTACATGAAAGTACTGACAGTTCGAATCTAGTACCTCTATTTTCCCTTAACAAACACAAATTTTCTTATTCATAAAGCTGATATGCATTTTTGGAGGATAGATTTGGGCTCTCACTACTGCTATAAACTTATTACAAACAGAAGAATCACATGGTATTTCAAGGATCTGGGGGGGGTGTTCTTCGTATGTGGATTAACAACTAATCCGGATTTAATTGTTGATTTGACTAGATCTTGGATTTTCCGGTTCTTCAAAACTTGGACTGGATGTCACAGCAACCAATCCTTGGGCTCAAACCTTCTTAGAGCAGGTTTATTTGATGTAAATAAGATTAGATCACAGATAGAAACAGAGGTGTCCATTCAAGAAACAGAGGTATATGGTGAAACCGACAGCGCAATTCTTAGGGAGCCTGTGATGCACCAAAAAGAAGGTGCATGAGTTGCACCCTCACTTTTGCCATTTTAGACATGGTTTCAAGTGTTAATATACAGAACATAGCCTAGTCAGTGTCCACGGGAGCATGCAATTATCTCGGATCATTTAATCCAGCTGGGCTAATCCAATTCTCCTGTGGCTTTGAAGAACCGAAATAGCTGGAGGACTCATCCCGATCAGATGATCGGGATGAGTCCTCTGAAAGTATGAAGAATACCTCCCAGTCTGAGATAAAAAAATTATTAGACCAAGATCAGCCAAGCTGATAGTCTACAGATCTTAGACAAGGATGTCTTAGAGCCCCATGGTCTGAAACATTCGATCTATGGGATGGAGACAATTAGGGCTGTCGCGATCACATCGTTGCAACAATCGATGTAGTCGCGATTATATGGTGCATGCACATCGGTACTTTATGGACGTTTACTTACGCCCACAATTTGGTAAGCAGATTAGCGGTGTGCCTAAAATATGAGATGCGTATTGTGATGCCCCAAAGCCAGGAGTCTGTAAAAATTTATCGTATCCTTCTGCTTATTAAATTCAGTTAGCAGAGCAAGCCACATGCTATTGTTTTAGTAAACCATGAAAGTGATAAGCACTGAAGTGGTATTGAAGAAAACAACAGCTCAACAGCTACAAAATCTTTTGAAAGAGGATATATTGTGAATAAACAAGGTAAAAAGATATTGGTGGTGTGGTGGTATTTTTTGCAGTTTAAAGTCCGACACGTCTATTAAACATAAAGACATGCCGAATTTATACCGATCGCAAACTTTTGGGCATCACAATACGCATCTCATGAATACCTTAGGCACATTAAACTGCTTACCAAACTGTGGGCGTAAGTAAATGTTTGTATAGTACCGAAAAGCCGGTGCCTGGATGAATGTTTCACCCGTCATCTAAGGCCCAGGTGATGATTGCGTATGTGCTATATAATCATGATTACATCGTGACGTGATCATGGCAGCCCTATAGACACTGCACCCAGTCCCACAGTAGATATCCTCTCTGTTCCTCTCTTTCTTCTCAAACTCCTCCTTGGACAGGACAAGTTCATGCACATCCGGTGACCCCACTGGCCTGGTAATCATCTACATGGAGATGACAGCGCGTCACAGGTGTGTTAACACCCCTGAAAACCCTGCCCAGGGAGTGCATGATTTGTCAGTCTCTAAATAAACCAGTGGATTTTTATAAAACATTCACGCCATGCCAATCACTGTCAACATCAACTCAGGGGTTGATGCACAGATCATACATCAGGGGTAATAAATGATTGCCTGCCTAATGTCATCACCAAAAACACAGCGCAACCTACAGATGTTGGTCATATTCAAGATCTATTAAGACCACCGTAGGTTTGATCAGGACAGACCCACTGACGATCTCGCCTCGTACCACAGCCAACTGGACGTGTCCCCCAGTAGCGTAGACGTCTCCTTCATGATCGCCATAAAGGAGGAACTGGATGATGCTCCCGAATAAGATAGGATGTGTCTTGACTGTTTTCACCTGAGGAACAGAGCAGGGGTGATCAGACCTGGGCTAGATACCCCTAAAAAAAGCAGAAGATTTCCTCCTGGGACTTGAAGAGTCACTCTTCACATAAGGAGAGACTCACATACTGGCCGGTGCTGTACGTCTTGCCGTCCCACTCGATAGACGTGAACTTGGCCCACGGCGATTGCATTTTCTTGGTGGACACGTCTATTCTGGCCATGATGCCCTGGAAGCCCAAGAACTTTACCTGTTTGTCCCACTTTTCGTGGCATTCCTTCAACCACTGGGAAAACTCCTTCTGGATTTTCACCCTTTGCTCCTGGACCAGAGATCAGGGGATTTAACATCAGGAGTTGAGAACAAAGTGAGACAGAACAGAGGACCCTGTGCAAGCCCAAGTTTCAGGGTCTTGTCACCAGATCACCTGGCAATTATTCTTCCGCTAAATTTATCACATTTAAAATTAACTTATTTCTGCAGATACTTTTACCCAAAATGAAGATAACGGTCATCCAATATCCCTGGAGTAATTTGGGATAAGGTCCTTGCTCAAGGGCCCAATATTGACATCACTCTTCTACCCATGGGATTTAAACCAGTGACCTTTTGATCACAGGCACAGTGTCCTAACCCACAGAGCCACATATTACACTATAAAAAGACAGCAGATTCTTAATTTTCTTAATTACTTCATTATTTATGAAATAGATATCTTATTTCAAATAGCTTATGAAACGGATTGATACATCAAGTAAAAAAATATTTAAAAAAAATTTAAAATGCCAAAATGTCCACATTTTCCCCCATCACCTGTCCGTTGACCACCCTGGTGAAGATGGTCTCTTTGTCCTTCAGCTGTAGCTCCAGGTCCATGAAGGTCAGCTTGTTGGTGCTGACTTGGAAGTGGTCGTTGGTGAAGAGCACTCCGGAGATCCTGTTGAAGCACTCCACCGGGACGGGCCCACTCTTCTTGGGTCGAGCGCACCAGTCAAATCTGGAAAGGCACAGTTCTTAGGCTCGACTCATACCACTGGCACAAGTGCTTAGGTGAGAGCAAGAAGAACCTTGAACTTAACACCAGGACCCACACAGGCTCTTACTCTGCTACGGTGGTGTAAGGGATCAACCTGCCGTTCCAGAAACACTGAAATATAGGCCTCTTGCCTCGGCCTTCTTGATTGAAGATGACACAGTCTTCTTCCTCTTCTTCAGCTACATCTGAAATGAAAGACAAGCCAAACAGGAACATTAACCTCAACAGAAAGCAGAGAAACTCCCGCCCGTAAAGACCAAAAGCAAACATTTCAATAGCACAAGACTGACTGGATAAAGAGTAGGGGTCCTCAGGGTAGGTCTCCTTGTCATAGAGGAACGGGTGGTATCTGATGAGCCCTTCCACGATGCCGTCGCCTTCCACATGAGCCCTGAACTCGAAGGTATCCACACACGAGTTGATGTAGAGGGTCTGCATGTCATTGGAGACCAGGCAGAGGTTCAGCATCCTTGGTGTTTTGGACTTCTCCAGCAAGCAGATCTGGGAGCGAAAGGTGTATGCACGTGAGCCCAGGAACCTTACAGTGCCATTATCTCATTGGGATTACTGATTAATACACAGCCACTTGCTGTGCATTAGTTTTTATAAACAAACAAGAAGTACTACTACAAAATCCTACATTTGTAGGCAGGGATGATTCTAGAATTTGACCTTTAGGGGTGCTCAGTCCCCTGAAGACATATGTCACATTGTGTCAACTCACGTTAAAATCTGCAGACTGGAGGGGCATGAAATGTATGGGAAAATAAGAGAGATCACGAAATGGTTTTACATTAATTATTTTTCAGGGGGGGCTCAAGCCACCTAAATAGGGTCTTGAACCACCTATAGGCTGGAGATAGCCGTTCCTCCTTAAATCAGGCAAATCCTTAACACATGCATGTCCATCTTGATCAACCAAAAGCAACAATATTTCAGGCCATCAGTAACGTCTCCATTTCGGGGGTTTCTTCAGGATGCTCCTCACCTGGATATCAATCTTGGTCATGGTGTCAGACTTTCTGAGAAGTGACGCCGAATCGTTCCCCTGCGCTCCGTGAATATAATAATGATAGATGTGCCTGAAAGGACAAGAGCATGCATGAAAAAGCAGGAGAGGAGCTCATAGCACCACGTACTGCGGGGGTCTCAAAGTATGCCCGCAAGACAGTCCCAATGAGCCACCAGAGTGGGGGGGGGCTAAAGACCTCCTTTCCAATGGCCTCCAGGTTACGGGACCTTGAGAACCGCTGATAGCCCTTAGATAGAAATGGGAGAAGGTATATCTGACGTACAAAGGGAGACGAGCAGCTATATTGAGGAGGTCTGTGAAAATTCAAGACCAGTAAGATGAGCAGCAATCACACCATTCTTAACATATACCAGAGCACTTTAGACAATTACAGACAAGGTAAGCTTGGTTTACTGGTGCAGGCAGCCGTGTTGGGGGGGGGGGGGGGGGGGGTGTTAACAAACGCCCAAGACCGGGTCCCCACTGGGAG
>JAODKC010000093.1:369048-389935 GCA_026777985.1 Mormyrops attenuatus
TTTAACAACTCTGAGCTATTAGTTAGGTTCTCCCCAAACGAGCTTGATGGGCCGAATGGCCTCCTCTCCTTTGTAAAATTTATGTTCTTATGTAAGCACAGCATAATAACCGGTAGGTACAGATGCTAGTTTGATGAAGTTAATGTGGCCTGTCTGTTCCCTGTATTACAAGATTCCTTACATAAAAGACTAACTTGAAGCTAGGGAGATCATATTTAACTAGCCACAGGACATTTTATGCAGAGCACTTGGAGCTAGATAAATTAGATAAATCTAATTTGCTATTTCGCTGGAACTATATGCTGTATAGCATGATGCAGTGCTGCCAACTTTGGTCAGCAGGATGGAGTGGGATTTTCAGTTTGAGCCAAGACTGCACACACATGCACACGCATTTACATGGAAGAAACAGCTTTATTTCCTTGTAAATAGTCTGTAGGGTTTGCAAAATACCCCAATGTTGTTGATGTAGCTAATTTTAGGTTAATAATGGAATAATACGACTTTGCTGTAAGATTTCTTGTGTGAGTCTGAAAGTGTGAGTGTCACAGCAGATGGGTGAGAGTTGGCAATCCTGCATGATGCGTGCAATTCTGACACAGGGTATAATTGAGTTTTGGCAGTGGTTCGGACATAGAGTCCATGGTTCCGATTCGTCGACTAATTGTGGCAGTCCTAACTGATTTGAGAAATCAGTGGAGATCTCCAGCCTACAACTAATTACAGTGCTGCTAAATAATACTTAGCATAGCTAATTATCCTCTTTTTTATCCCGATTTTATACATGTTCTTGAATATTCAACAATGCTGACTCATCTCTAGTTAGAAGCAGTAAAATAGACTTAACATTCACTGAGGAGGACACCAAAACTGCCAGGTAATGGAGCAATTCCCACAGACCAGCCATGAGGTAAATACCCTGAACACCACGATGGCTAAGGGGACTCAGCAGCAGAAGAAGAATATCGGACGAAAAGCTTGGTACCCTTGCTGACTGTCCGATGTAGAAGACTGCCTGTTTTCCCCCAACGCCGAAGTAAGATATGTCACTGTTCAGGCTCCGGGGCACCGGGAGGGGACGGATGTAGCCAGTGTGGTCACTGCAGGAACAATATGACAATGGGAGGACAAGCCAGACACCTTTCATCAACACCGTGAAGAGCATCGGGACAACAGAACACAACAGATAAAAGGATCAGCAGCTGGAGAAGGACAGATGGATGCTGGGATGTGGAGGGGAGGCGTATTGCCAGGAAGGCAGCTAGTCAAAATAAGACATCTAAGGAGCACCCCTGCAGGCTGAAGTATGAACTGCATTCCATGAACAAAGTTCTGAGTTTGGGTGGCTTCTGAACAAAATGCATGTGGCTGCCAGCTTGAGATCCTAACCCATTAAACTCATTGAGATCCACACCAAAAGGAACTTCCAAGGAGCTCTCTACGTACCTCTGGAAGTCACTGTTCTCCCGGGTGAACTTGGATAGCCGGTACACGGCCCAGTTGTTCAGCTGTTTGGATGTCATTCCAGAGCCATTGTCGAGGATCACCACTGCAGGTTTCCCCTGGGTGTCATCAAAAAGCTGAGGGCAGAAAAAAATTGATGTCCTTCAAGGTTCAACATAATTAAAAAATAATATTTTTTCAAAATATTTTGAGAAGGAATGAGCATTTCTGAAGTTCTGATGTCACACACTCCCACAGTTCCTGATTTTTACCAAAACCAGAACAAAATCTTATGCATATATTTATTGGCAATTTTCTGTCTTTTGTTCACACCATTCAGAGTTACTAACTCAATCTTCTTTTCCTGACATATACAAGGACAAAGAATGGATGCAAAATCAGATTAATTTCTGCCTGGCACTAACCATGTATTCCTTCACAATACTAAGCTATAGAATGGTCCCTAATGAAACCTCTGCATTCCCATATCAAGGAGACTCTAATCTCAACATTTATAAGATGTGTATTGCCTGCAAATTTTTATATTAGATGTGGCTAAAAATTGAGAAATTTCAATAGGCGCAGGTAGTTTTTCCCTCATAAGAAGTATATCTAGACCGTGTCAGCATTTGCACATCAAATTATGAAATATCTAAGGAGCCCAGCATGTCCTGAAAACAAAACGATAAAGTATGTGTGGCTAACTTATGTACATACCATGTAATAAGCCTAAAATCAAAGGGATAGAAAAATGCTCAAAAATGGATAGGGTTCAAAGGGTTGACACAGTACTGTGACTGGGTGCAAAATATCCTGCTTCAAAGTACAAATGCTACCAATAAAATCCGTCCAATTTGAGAAAAAAAAAAAAAAGTTACATCTGTACAGAAGCATTTATATTGAAATTCTAAGAATAATTCTATAATTCTATTATACTTTGACACAAATTTTAGGCCATATTGTCTAGCCCCAGGATGGTATCTATGCTCCACATTTTATAGTGGGTTGTGTTATGTAGTCTATTTCTGATCTTGACTTAGTCTTGCCCTGCCTTGGTCTTGGTCTGGTCTCGGTCTCACTACACTCTGGTCTTGGTAATGACTTGGTCTCAGTTTAGGTGGTCTTGACTACATCACTCCCATCGACCATGCTGGTCCTCATCCATTGTGCATGTTTGATAAACACACAAACATGGACGTGTTTTAAGAACATCTATGTGAAGAAGTTCCATGTTGTAGATTTGTATGACTGGTGATGGTAGAATAATGTGAACTCAAAATGGAATCCAAAGTAAAATTTGAAATCCACCAAGTAATTCATAAAGCTGAGCAGGAGCCAGACTCCTTTGTTGTAGCTATTAGAGTATGTTCTTTTGTAATAGATGGCTTATATTGTACAACTGTTTCAAACAGATACACTTCGCAATTGCGAAATATCTGAAACAAAAATATTAGTTATAATTTTGCTTCCTGTTCACCTGCTGTTTAAAGAGCTTAAAAATGTTTGACAGATTGCACTTTTCAGTTTATTCCAAATAAGAATATTAACAACTGTCAAACAAATTCCTGAGCAGATTTAATTAATCAGAAGTCTCTTTGTATTGCCGTCCCATAGTATGGCACTTTTCCAAGACTTGTCTGAGGCAAAAAAAAGGTCATTAAATTGTGTCTTGAGTTCAATGCAATGTGTGGCTCTACCTGAATGCACCTTCCGGTCGATGTCCACAGTCTGTACATTGCTGCTACAGTCTGTTATGAAGTGCCTGATGCTAAGTACTGTAAAGTGACAGTCAGTCTTTCCGAGACATCAAAAATACTGTCCTTTCCTCTTCACATGCATTTTGTGCATGTGTGAATTGTGCGGGTTTAACCACAGAAGCATGCACACTTCCCATTTCCAAACCTCCTCCAGACCTGCAGTTAGTTCTAATTGCCACCCCCACCTTTAAAGTAGACGTATGTTACACATTTTAATGCAAGACTAAAGGCCAGGAAACACTCACCAGTCTGATCTCTATATTCCTCACTCCAGCGTTTTTCACCGTGGCAGACAGTGCGTTGTCAATGAGCTCAGCAAAGGCGTACGCTGCAAGCACATAGTGTCATGGGGGTTTTGGGGGTTGCATTTTTGGCCACAACCACCAGGGGGTGACTACAGGAGCCCACAATGTGCAAAGTGTCTGACTAAGGGACCGGACATACTGCAGGAGACACTCGACACATATGCCCAGTGCGGGCCGCGTACTTACGCAGTGACTTCTGGCCCTCGCTGGCGTAGTACTCATACATGCCGCTTTTGATGAGCGTGTCGTAATGTGGAAGGAACATGATGGGCTCCTTGGTGGCGACACGTAGCTCCTGGTCGACTGAGTGCAGCAGGTACAGTGTGCTTCCATCTTTAAGTTCCTCTGGGGGGAGACAGCAGGGTGGGGTGGGTGAAGTGTTATATTGTTTGCTTATAAAACTGAATCTGTTTTATCCCCCCACGCCCTCCACACACAGCTTACTTCCCCTTGAAGTCAATCCACCTCTTGTTAAGGCATTTAACCTGGGGCCTGTATTAAGAAGCAGGATTTCCATTGCCCACAACCACCACCACGGTTTTACCTGCTGCATGTTTTGTTAAAGGTGCTGCACTGAAACAGGCAAGTAGTCAGTTTGCCTAGCAAAGGGATTTGTGGTTTCCAAATTACGGAGAGGCATTGATGCCATTATCAGTTCTACTTATTGATCCAATTATCAATTCCTGATCAACTTTCTGTTTGGGGGGGGGGAAAAGGCCCACACAAGTTTTCAGCGTCAACGCAGCCATTTTCTCATCAGTCTGAACAGTGTAGAATGTCTGCTTAACATTTGAACATTTTGGAACTGAATTGTGGAAGCCGAATACTTTTGTATTGATTATTTTACTAGTGAAATTACAACTGAAATATTTCAAAATATTCAATGTTTAAAAGTATATTCACATTAAATTACAGCCCCCAAATATTCAAGCATTATTGAATGCAATGTGTTTTTACTCAATTAGTGTAATTCAACATACTTTTCTTGCATCAACGGCTTTAGTAATTAATTTACTTCCATAAGCATTAGATTTACTAAAAGTGAGCCTGCACTTTTAAACGCTTTACCCCATCTGTCACGACAACCGAACAGGACAGTATATAAACACTCATCTACGCAACTAAGATGTGATTGCATGACGCCTGCAGTGACGTCATCATTAGGGGACGGATTAGAATTTTAAAACGCCGCTATGTTAGGGCGCCTCTCGACTGCAAAGAATGACACCTAAACTGTTTTTCAGTTTAAAGAACGGCACTTAAATGGCGCTTTTCTACTGAAATACATGAACCAGGCCATACCTAACCTGTACTGTGAAGGCAGACTAATTACAGCATGGTTAAAGCTCGCTTCGATTTTCCACTGCAGAAGGGTCGGTGCGGTGAAGCGTTGCCAGGTTTGGAGTGACCATGATGCACAACCAAAAAACGCTTGTTTACAGTTCACAGGATGTACACCATGATTTACTATGTGCTCATTTCCACCAGCATGTCTGAGTCGCTGTCATATCAGAATTAGCATTAGCTTGTACATGTTTGCATTATGAATCCATTCCATTAAACCATTCTTCAGTACTTTTTCCAAGCAGGAGGTTGGAAATTTAAGTTCGGAGTTATCGGGAATGCAATGATACATCGCAATGTGCAATACTAATAACGAATATACAGAATATGCCCTTTATTCTCCTATAAATAATCCATGCATATTGATGCAGATCACTGGTTCTCTTGTCCCCGTGTATTTCGACCAGTCGGATGGGGGTGACGCAACCAGCACCGTTTAGTCACACTTTTAGCTTAAAGCAAGCCCATGCCAGCCTGGGTATGGGTGGGGTATGGCTCACATAATTTACAATGGGAAAACCATCTCTTTGCGGTTCAGCCCAGGCACGGCTTGGAAAAGTGGCAAAAGTAAAAATGCATTTCCAAAAATGGTTTTCAGATTTCATCTGATCAAGTTGTTAGTAAAATAGCTTCTGGCAGCGGAAAACACTGGGTGGGGGGACACCAACAGTGACCAACTAGAAATGATTCTGGGCACTGGGACGGCGGTGGAAATGGGGTCTACAGGCTGTTCTGGATTCAGCTCAGTTGGCTTACCCTACATTGCATGTCACTCAAAACCATTCCTAAAGAAGTTTCCCTTTGGATTCAGGGGTATATGCCACACACACACACACACACACACACACACACCTGATGCAATGCCAGATGCTGCCAGAAAGTACCACTAACCTTTCAGCAGAGACGGTCCTCTCAGTGAACAACAAATCTTATATTCTACATTATAATAAGTATAATAAGTAAGCTGCATCACAAAAAAAAACCTTTTCCTATAAGCCCCTGGTTTTCTGAAATAACTGTTATCCTGTACACTTTTAATGGGACATAATAGGGTATTTTTATGTTACCAAGCCATTAATCCACCCATTAACACAACTTCCATAAGCACTTATCCAGTACAGTCTGATACATGTCTGTAGCCAATACCAGGTAGAGAAGGGCATGAGGCAGGGATACACCCTTGCCAGAATGTCTGTACCATGTAATGCATTGGCAATGAACAATTCAGACAATTCAGACACGCCAATTCGCCTAAGAGCACAAAGCACCTTCCACAGAGAGAGAGAATGTTGAACACGCGAGGCTGCAGTGATACGGAGTGAGTCACCATGACATCCCTCCCCAGACATTAAAACTGAACTAATTACACATACCTTTCGGAATTACTGCCACTATTAAACACCAGCCAGAGATGCCTCCTACTTTATGGGATATCACTGCTTCAAAGAATCTCAAAAAATACTAAAGGAACTGCAAAACAGAAACAAAATATTTCTTCTGTTTGAAGTGACCCTCCGAGTTGTTTTTTTTTTCTGATGAGTGCTAAAACAATACTTTTAAAACTGTGCCGGTGCCTAAAGGTGCCAGAAACCATACTTTTTAAAACGCTAAAGCCCAAAACGAATGCGGACATCTTGATGTTTAACAAACATTGGCCGATACCGATATTTTAACCGATAACATCATTCGATGGTACTGTCCATTACTAATCTCTACACCTGAAACATGGCTTAATCTTGCAAGCAGATATGTAATTTTGTCTGAGACACTTATGCTCGGCTATGTGCACCATTGATTATTTAGGATGTACTTGCACTATATTTGTACTGCAACCAAGCACATTTGACCACCAAAGTCCACTTTGCCTGATTATTGCCATCGCTCAGTACGATGCCTGTACACGGGACTTTAAATCAGGCCCAAACCCGCTTAAAATGCTGGGCCAGGACACGGTTCAGTTGAACTTGGGCACAGTACAAGATCTATTGTGACTGCTAAACATCCAAGCATGGACCACGGACGTCAGTGATATGACTGGCATAAACATATGTACACTATACATGAACTGGACTCGGAGGGAATGGATTGGGTAGCCGGTACAGATCAGGCAGCAACAAAAACAAACGTGGCAAAAGGATGACTTTGGTCTACAACAAGGGTGCAATGTTTGCTAGAAATCTAGGAACAACCGGATGCAACAGACAAACACGGATAGTCCTGTATTTTACCAGATATCTTCTTTCTGCAGCACGATTAAATGAAAATAAAAACTGAAAAAAATTCAATGCACTGAATACTCGGTAAGAAGGCCTGTGTCATTGTGCCCAAAACGACTCCAAATAAGCCAGATAATAGTGGCTAATAGTGCTTTTCTTCAAAACGAAAAAATTTGCATGGTGATGACTCAAACATGCTCTGGCTCAGAACATTAAGCAGGAAGTTAGAGCAGAGCAGTGGAGGACTGGGGAAAGGGGACAATCAGGCTCTCGAACAGTACAAGACAACCAGGTCAATGCCCTTAGTGTGCATATGCCCTTAGAGGAGGGATGGCTGGTAGTTGTTAACCTATAGCAGGTTTCATAAATTATAAATATAATCAAATTTGTCTCTACTCATTTTAATGATTTCAATTAGTTTTGGAATTTGTCGTAATAATTTGTTTAGTTTTCATGTTTCACTTTTTTTTTTTTGTTTCATTTTGATTTTTATTAACGAAATGCTCTTTTATTGTTTTTGTTTCTGCATTGGTTAAAGATAACCATGCAGAACACCACAGGGGAAATATTTCAAATCGAGAGCTCAGGAATTTAAGAGGCGCCAAAAACTGTGTTGCGATACAGTGCAGTACAAACCGATCGTATAGGAACTGGTTCCATATTGGAACCAGGTCTTGGTACCAAACCCCTGTAGCAATATTAAATGCAGGAGATCAGACAACTGGAAGAACGTGCGAGTTGTGTTTATGACACAAGCAGACAGATACATTTTTTCTTTTTAAACAAGAATGTGCCCACATCAGACACAGCCATGGGTTCAGATGGCGAAGACGCACACGACCAAAGCTCACTCACCAAATCGACTAGTGTTGATTTGCTTCCTGTCTGTGGTTGCCAAGACAAACGTCTCCCCTTCAGGGATCGAGAACTCCTAAAAAGAGAGTATGAGAACAAATATGAGCGACACTTAGTGCTGCTTCAATCCCCATGTTCGTCTGAGTGGCTGGAATAGTATTACAGGACCAACTTGCGCTACCAATCACAGCAGGGGTCAGACAGAATCCTCAAATTTATAAGTATATTAATATTTTACAAGTAGACAGAAAAAAACACAAATCTTAAGAACGTATGAGGTCACTGCCAGTAGAAGTTGGTTTGGATGGTTAAAAATCAATAGCAGACTGACAGTTACAGATGAGAATGAGGTAAAAATATTTAGCTTTTAAAATGTAAATGGCATGAAGTCATACATTCTAAAACCTACTTTCATGGCTTGTCATGAAGCATATTTTGCAACTTATATCGCAATATTTTCTAGGTTCACCTCACCCATGTTGTAAACAACACCCTGACTGTAGATCAGCTTTTCAAGGTATTGAGAGACATGCCCAGATACGAACACTTACAAATAAATACACACACACTGAATTCAGCCACAGGACCAGTGCCCCCCTTGCAGTAAAATTTCCATTAAAGATCCACAACTGCACACCATCCCCATAACCCTGACCAAAGTAATTGGTCTGAGGAAATTGTGGGTCATGAATCACAGGTTTTCCCAACACAAATTTAATTACCATACGCATCGCCAGACTCATCCACCCAAAAATCTTAAAATAAGCAGACAAGTGCCCAGTCAGTAAATTCACTTAGCAGTATTTTCACTCGTTGGAGTTAAAAATGATGAACTTGAAAAGGCAACCCTGGCAACAGGCATACATTTAACACTACCCTGAATCACAGCCCACCCCCCACCCGAGAACTCCTTCTGGGACTGTACAGGTCACACAATATTAGAGGAGAGAGGAGCAGAATTAGACAGCTCACAAAACAACAGGTAGGCTACCTGCCAGTTTCCCCCAGGGTCACACACCCTTGGCAGGTGCATCGTGCCAAACCACACATCAGAAAGCAGATATCTGCCCAGGATGGGACCCCAACAGACCCAGCGTGTGCCAGCAACCATCTCCCGAAATAAGGCACCAAGAAAGTAACCCACTCTCGCATCCCGGCCAAAAACCTGACAAATGCATCCCAGGTGAAAAATTACCGCTAACTACTAGCCCCTTAGCATGCATCAGCCTATAAGTAATCTGGAATATGCTCAATATTAACTTAAAAAAAATATTTTATAGTCGTTGTGCCTTTCTGAAAGTGCGGAAAAATATGCAGCAGCTTTATTTAATCTCACAGAAGACGAAAGATACAAAATAACTGAAAAAAGAATTAGACGACTGAAGCTTTGCGGGTGTTCACCGTGAAATGCAAATGAAGCTAGCAAACAGCTAATTAGCTTTAAAAGGCGACATATCTAATGCTAAAAGCGACGCATCTAACGCTTTAATTACCTAACCCGGACGTGGTCTAGCTGGAATGTCACCCCGTTGTGGTAAATTTGTATTCATATATTTTTAAATATAAAAGCAAGTATATGGAAAAAGTCGAGTCGTCTGGCCACAAGACCGGGGTTGGAGCGGCGGAGAGGCGCGTTGAAGGAGGCTGTGGGTGTCCGGCTCCAGGATGTCGGGTCCCCCTGCTCCCTGGTTCGCTTACCCGCGAAACGCCCCGCAAAAAGGTGTCCAGGTCCTCGTCAGTGACGACCAGCTCTCTGTCGGGCCGCTCTGAGGCCTCCGTCCGGCAGTCAAAAACCGTCAGGCGGCGGCCCTCAGCGGCGCTCCGGTGCTGCGCCATGGTCCAAGACCTGCACGGGAAGCGGCGTTTAAAAGAAAGACGCCGAAGTACGAGAGGAAACGCGCCGAGCAGCGCTGCCCAGATACTTGCCTGCGCCTGAGCCGACTCGGAATCCTCAGTTTACCCGCCGCTGCGCTCCTCAAACCTGCTACGCAGGGGCTGATACGGGCCGCCCGGCTAGGCCCGTCCTGGTTGCCAGGTTTCCATGAAACAGTCCCCATTATTAAAGATTAATTTCCGTCAGTTTACAATCCTTTACATTCGGTTGAATTTTGTAAGTTGTCTGACTTTCACGAATTTTTTGTTGTTATTTTACTTAAATGTAAAAATTGTAGCAATTACTCGCACTTGCTGTAACACCTTACCAACAAATCAATTATTATTCACAGTGAATTGTGGGCATTTAATTGTAATGTATTACCTTCTTAAACAAATCAACGAAATTTTGATTGTATTTGCAGTCGTATACCTATGACATTCTTATGAAAGAAATGTAATTCATGTAATTTTTAACAGATTTGCTGATCGTTCGTAACACAAAACACATAAATTAATAAGTGACCGGAACAAAACCTGTGTGCAGTCATCCCCGGGGACCAGGTCTGATAATTACAGTGAAATGTAAAGAGCGTCAGTGTGTATAGTCATTTTTAAACGAAACCCAGCTACCATCCACCGTTCATTAAAAACTTAGCCGGAATAAAAATCTGTGTACGTCATAGTCACCATGGCGGGTTTTACAAATATCATAAAATATACAATTCCTCAGTCTATAGACACATGGGAAGAGTGTGCAGACTGTCACACCAAAAAACTCGAACTACGAAGTAGTCACACAGTAGGCCTGGTTATTTACTGCACGATTAATCATAAAAAAAATCCGCGATCTTGATTCACACTGGATCAAAACAAGCGCTCCTACTTTTCACCAAGTCTCAAGAATCCTATAAATCTGCATTCTCTTTAACGGACCCTTTCTCACCACACCAGGTAACTACTTTTAGTACTTCAAGAAGGTACCACATGTACGGTACTTAAAGGTGTTGGTTTTCTACTGGCGTAAAACCCGATACCTGCACTGAATGACACCACACCGTGAGGCGGGTATTTTGTACTGAATTCGAAAATTGGCTGTATATTATAGACCTGCACAGTGTGCTATATTAATACCAAAATCACATATTGTGCATCCGATTCTAACTTGGCCATTCAGCTAGATTAAGATCAGACTTTTTCCTATTTTCAATTCTGGAATATGGACATTATAGCGCAGGGGGTTTAGGTTTCACTGAAACATTTTTATTCTGTCATAGGAAAAAAAAAATCAAGTTTTACAATTTTAATTATTAGGCGTACTCCTTTTCAAAATTATCTAGTATGTGTTTTAAAAAAAGTTTTAAGTTTACTTAATCCGCTGCTTTTGCATGAGCATTGCACGCGCTCTCCCAAACAATCAATCATAATCATTTTCATCCTCGCTGTTTAAATCACTCCTAGACGGGGTTCTGAGAAATTTATGTTTAACCCCTTTTTATGTTTTATAAATACCCCAATATGTATGACAACAAAATTACATTGCAATACTTACAAATTTTCCAATACCGTCCTAGTGTATATTATACAAAATTTATTTTATATTATGTCCTGATCTCTCGTTCTTCCGACTAGACTGCAGTTAAAGCTTGGGTCACTTAATTTGTCCACGTATCCATTATTATTATTATTATTATTATTATTTTATTATTATCTTGCATCCCTTATTAATTTGTTTGTCGTTGTTTTCTGAGTTATTAACTTTTCTCAAAACGGCGGTTGTATTGCGTTTCAGAGGTAAGGTATTTACATAACCGTTCGACAGAGAAAGCGTTTCAAGTCCCATCCCAAGGTACCGAAAAAATATCCCCTGGCACTTTAATTGGTACTAGAACGTTTGGTATGGCTGTTTTGGTTACTCCTATTGAATGGCCTTTCCTTTCGGTTGTCAGAAGTTGATATGCCGGTGTTATGCCGAAAAAGGCATCCCTGCCGTAGAATGCGTGCCGGTGTTCTGACGAGTTGAGCTTTTAGGGTTTTTTTTTTGGGGGGGGGGTAGGGTTAGGGTTTTAGGGTTTTGGGGGGTTAGGGTTTTAGGGGTGTTTTGGGAGTTAGGGATTAGGGTTTTATGGTTTTTTGGGGGGTTAGAGTTAGGGTTAGGGCTATCGATTAGCACTACGGTAGTCTAACTCGACAAAGTAGCTCAACTCCTTTCTGATCAGCGACCTATCGATCATTTAGAGACAGGCATGCATTCTATGGCTGGGATGCCTTTTTCGGCATAACACCTGTCCTGGATCAATCATATGTTTGACAGAGTCATGTTTCGTTGTCTTTCCTTTTGCAGTTTAATGAGTGAAATAAACGTTTACATTTAAAAATAGAACTCGTTTTAGAGAGTCGTAATCTCAATTCTAAGTAAAATAATCGCGATTCACATTTTTTTCACAATCCTGCAGCCCTACCTATTTATGCGAATAACTTATTCATATCACCACTACTATAATAGCGAAAACAACAAGAAACTATATTAGTGCCTATAATGATGATGATGCACAAAGCCGACGGCAGTTTCATCCGATAAATGAACAGAGGATTTCGAGGTGACATATCAGGCAACCATTGTAGCCTACAGTATGTGCGCATGCGCAAATTTCGAGAAAGGAAAGCGTCCTGTTTATTTGGCCTCGTGGAACTAGCGACAATGGGAGTAATGGTCGTAACTGCGGTTTCTGCATAACATGAATATACTTCCGATGAATTTCTTATGTAGAGCAATAGGCTAAACAGCGCCTCGATTACCCGAATATGTCTATTGTGTTTAAAAACGCCAAAGGCTGGCTGGTAGATCAGTGCTCACTTATCGATGACAGATTTAAGTCCGGGGATGAAAACGCGAGTAAACGCCGATCGTTTAGCTGGTGCTTCAATCGGCGGTACTTTGATACGTTGAAGCCTCACATTAAACCGATCACCGCAGACGGACTGCGGCCCGAGGGGGAGGATGACCCGCTGCCCAGTACTTGGTGTCAGGTAAATGCTTCATTAATCCGAAAAGACACCTCTTGAATGGCTTGAATGGTTTGATCTTCACACAACTTTAAAAGAAACATTCAGTAACCCCCCGAAACAAACTGTAACGATGGGATTGACGTCTCCTGCCTGCCCCGGTGCTACTTAGCAGGGCTTCTTGCTCACCTTTAAAGATAATTTGCCTAAAATGCTTCCACAGTACACAGTGCCGCCCCTGGCCAAATTGGGGCCCTAAGCAGAATTTTATTCTGAGCTCCCCCCCTTACAAAAGAAATTAGAAAAAAATCCACTAACAATCTTTTGCTTTTCCTGTGCAATCTTTCCTAATAAAATAAAACGTTCTTAGCGGTAAATTGATCTTGACAGCTGTTGATTTTACGTCTAGCTTATAAACTGAAGAACAGTCATAGACTACTAAGGACTTGTAAGTCGCTCTGGAAAAGAGCGTCTGCTAAATGCGGTAAATGTAAATGTAAAATGACTGTATCACAAAATGCCATTTAGGTTTACAACCTTGCGGTGTCAGATTACTCGTCTCTTTCTCTCTCCTGCCTTGGGCTGACTTGGTGCTCTATGCGCGCCTCATTTGCAGAGAATGCCCCCCCATGGATTGTGGGGCCCTACGCGCAGCGCGTGTTCTGCGTGTAGGGAGGGGCGGCACTGACAGTACATCTAGCCGTACTCCCCTGCTTTCTGCCCTGCCATGGACTGGCATCCCATCCAGGGTGTCCCCTGCTTTGTTCATATCATTTAATCATAATAGGTTAGTCAGAATTTAAGCAAATGGTTGTTAAAAGTAGCAAAGATAAAAGATATAAAATTGAATTGTTAAATCAAGGGAGAGCATGATGAGGAGCTATCAGATCAGAGAGCAACATGGCCAGCTCATTTAAATTGGGAAAAGTTTGACCAGTTTGCTTTTAAATTGAGGAGTAACTTGATAGATTCGCTGTTAAATTGAGAAAGGACGAGATAGGTTTAGTGCTCAATCAAGGAATAACATGATAAATTCATTGTTAAATCAAGGAGGAGGATGGTAGGTTCGCTGTTAAATTGACAATGGATATGATAGTTTTGCTATTAAATTGAGGATGGACATGATAGGTTCGATGTTAAATCAAGGCACATCATACGTTTCCTATTAATTCAAAGGAGAACATGATAGTTTCACCATCACCCAAGAGACTTGATAGGTTCGCTGAGAAATCAAGGAGGGACATTATTGGTTCACTGTTAACTGGATTAATTAAACTAAGAAGTGACTTGATGAGTTCACATGGTCAGGGCTGATAAATGAAAGAGGAACTCCAGGAGAAACATACCCAGTTTGGGTTAATCTCAGATAACCCCCCCCCCAGAAACGCAAACGGAAGCACACACTGCTGAACCAGGGAGAAATTGACGCCCAGGAGTATCATGACAAGGTATGCACCCCCCCTTCTGAGAATACCTCCCATTTCCTGCATGACAGACAGTTCTGTTTCGGGTCTACAGTTGCTATCACTGGCTGCATTATGAGGCTGTCGTTTTCACACCTTGCGTCAGTTCGGTTTGTTTTTTTGTCTTTTATATCCATTTATAGAGTGATGTCACCTAGTGTCATAGAGGCATCAATGTCGAACAGGAGTGATGCATTTACAGAGTATGTGTCAGTAATTATAGTCATTTAAATGCACTTATACATAATGAAAGGAAGTGTCTAAATAATGAATGTGATTAGAGGTGCATTGTTCCTTAATAGGGAGTTTATTGTGGTAGCTTTTGTAGTGTGTCTTCAGGAACTCTGAAGTATGTCTAGTAGATTAAATTTATTTAGCAGTCGCTTTCATCCAAAGTAACGTAAAGTAGGGTCTGCCAGTTCTTGGAGCAATTGGGGATTAAGGGTCTGTCTTGAGGGCATAATGAGGAAATCACCCTGCCAGAACTGGGGATTTGAACTGGCAACCTTCCGATCACAGGTACAGCATCTTGACAGTCACATCAGAAGTGATCGTCCTGCTGTAAGAAACAGGTGAAGGCAAGAAGTTTTCAGTTCAGATCAGTTTCATATTCCAAAACTGTGTGTGGTTACCTACTGGTTTAACCCAGATCGCATTGGTTATGGTTTTGGCTTCTGTCGGCACTTATCAGTGACAGATTGCTATAACACCAATGTTTCAGAGCTTTGTGCTGTAGATTGCTTTGTCTGAAAGCATAAGCATAGCAGATGTTGTAGGAAGGTGAAGGAGATGAGTCTCAAATTCCTTGGATATGGAGTCTTTGTATCCTTCTTCACTGGAACGTTTCATTCTACTGACTTAGGTTAGATCTGTTATTCTGGAGGGGATCCAGCCCTTTCTGGACATGGGACACACCTGCGGGTATCTGACAGAGGCTGCGACCAAGGGACCACCTCCATGCGCTCACGAGGACCGGCTGGCGGGCCTGTGTGACATGGCAAAAGAACTCCCTCTAGTGGATGATGATGAGAATGCACCCATGCAAGTTATTGGGGAAGACCTCAGCTCCCTGGATCACCTGGACCTGTTCACGCGGGTGACGGAAAACCCCAGTGGTTGTGCCAGGGAAGTGTGCCTTATGGGGGAGCTGTACCTGCTTCCACCACGGTGCCGATTCCTGCTGTCAGATATCTCCAAGATACAGCCCCTGCTGAAGTGTAAGGGGGCGCTCATCTGCCTGTTTCCGTGGGCGACCACCTTCCGAGCTTCACATTTTGTTGATTTGTACCTTTTTCCTCTGCCCCCCCCACCTAATAATCTGTAGTAAGTTGTTTCTTGCAGATGGGAAAAACATCAGCATCTTTCAGATATGAATGTCTAGGGCTCCTAAAAACTAATATTCTGCACCTGAACATCATTTGCAGTAGAAGCAGCATAATTCAGTGGCTGTTTCTGGAGAGGTGGAACTCTCCTAGTGTAAGAAGAAATTTAATAATCTGAGCTGTGTATCTACAGAAGTTAAATATTGTCTCATAGAAAATGACATTCATATATTGGTTTTTATAGGAGGTTAGCTTCCATTTGGCTAACTAAAATGACGAGAGTTAAATTGTTAAATTGCTAAAGTGCAAATAGAGTGCATTTATCATTATTGGGCAAAAATGGTACATGGCTTTAAGTGTGAATGGGTGAAATGTACAGTAGACTGAAAGGTAACCTTTGTTTTTACAGTTTGTTACATTTTTTTTCAGCTGTGTTTGACATATTGAAATGCATTAAAATTAAATTCACGAGTGAAAAGGCTGCACTGTATACGAGCCGTGAATATGGTGAAAACTGGCTATAAATACCTTATATTAAGCAAGCTATGTTGAATGTTGCATTTTTTTCTGCATATCTGCATAGGGCTGAGTGCAGGGGCCCAGGCTTGGCTGATGAAGGGCTACCTCGTCACATTCTGATGTCATCCTCTGCCGGTTCTATTCCAGGTGGGAGGAAGTTTGGCGCCATTGTCTTAGATCCGCCGTGGGAAAACAAGTCTGTTAAGCGAAGCAAAAGGTTGGTACAGTTCCTGTTAATCTGTGGGTGCTTCAGGCTGGGACAGGCAGGTCTCGGTGTAATCCGAGCAGACAGGAAATAGTCAGAAACCACAGAGTCAAGGTAAAATTAACGTGGGCTAAGCAAAGTCAACTCTTGCAGCATCCTTGCCACAGCTCATGGGTACATATATCTAATAACTGCCAAGTGTTAATATTTTTTCTCATTTTTATCTTATATTTTTCTTAGTAGTGTAATATATGCATTATTTTGGTTGTTTCTCTCTTTAGAGAGTGCATATCTTAAAAGTAATCAAAAAAGTATTACTAAATACTTTTTCAGCTGCTTTCAGAAGGTGATATAATGTGTTACTCACTGTAATCAGATCAGACAGGAAGTATATTCTGTTCATAGTATATTCTATGTAGAGACACTGACCGTGCCAGCAGGGCACTCAAAAACTCCATGTAGAGTCGCTGGCCACGTCCGTGAACCACTCAAAAACTCCATGTAGAGTCACTGGCCACGTCCCTGAACCACTCAAAAATTCCATGTAGAGTCGCTGGCCACGTCCCTGAACCACTCAAAAACTCCATGTAGAGTCCCTGGCCACGTCCCTGAACCACTCAAAAATTCCATGTAGAGTCCCTGGCCACATCCCTGAACCACTCAAAAACTCCATGTAGAGTCCCTGGCCACGTCCCTGAACCACTCAAAAATTCCATGTAGAGTCACTGGCCACGTCCCTGTACCACTCAAAAACTCCATGTAGAGTCGCTGGTCACGTCCCTGAACCATTCAGAAACTTAACATAGCCATTGACCTCACTGCTAAACCACTTAAACTCATCACAGAGTAACTGACCATATCACTAAACTGCTGGGAAATTCAGTGAAGAATCACTGTCCATGTTGTAAGACTTGTCAGAAACTCCTCATAAGACTCCACAAACACTTCCTGTGCCCCGAGGCCTTCCAGAAAGTCAGAGCTCCCTCCATTTCATTGCCAGAGTAAGAGATTAAAAGCTGCAGTCACAAGATCCTAAGATAACTTTGTTTCATTTCAACACGCGAGTGTTTCTCAGTTGAGAAATTTAGCAGACCTGAGAAACCAGTGCACACTGTGCCACAGTGGACCCAGCTTCCACACCCATCTCCGGTTAACCCATGCAGGTACGGCTCCCTGCCCTCTTCCCAGCTACGGCAGATCCCCATTTCCCAACTGAGCGCGCCTGGCTGCCTGGTGGCCACCTGGGTGACCAATCGACAACGGCATCGCCGCTATGTGCGCGAGGAGCTGTATCCGCTGTGGGGCGTGGAGCCAGAGGCCGAGTGGCTCTGGGTGAAGGTAAGCCGCGCATTTGCTGGTCCCCACAATGAGAGACGCTCATTTGGACCCCCTTAGACCAAGAGAATTTCAATTGATAAAAAGATCAATATTAGTATCAATATTGGTGGTTGGTGGTCCTTAGCTATGGACTGTTTTTATTTGAGGTTTTTGGTTTCAAAACGATAGAAAATTCCCGACCATGGCACCCTGTCATGCTGAGTCAGGCCTGAGTTGCTTCTTCTTGTTTTTGTTGCCCTGTGTACCTTTATCACTTAGGGGAGAGACTGTGATATCGTGGAAAGATTTTAAGGTCAGTCAAACAAGACTAAAGTGTCGAGCAGTATCAGAAAGAGAGTGACCGGCTCAAATAGGGCTGTCTCGTACGGATTGTGATAGCTCTGGGTGTCCTCCTTCTTCTGTAGGTAACCCGCTCGGGGGAATATGTGTTTCCGCTCGATTCACCCCACAAGAAACCGTACGAGGTGCTGGTTTTGGGTCGACGCATAGGGGAAGCGGGTGATGCCCTCAGGTACGACCCCCTGGTCCATTGTGGCGCATGTTCTGTGTGAGAATCCCTTCAGTAAGGTCCGGTGTGCTGATCCATCTTCTCTGCTCCTAAACCTCCACCAGCAGCTCCTCCCAGAGCTCAGAAGCTGTCCTTCCCAACCTCAAGCTGCTAGTCAGTGTGCCCTCCACCCTACACTCTCACAAGCCTTCCCTTGCAGGTAAGCCCTGTAATCTGCCTTTACTAATGCACTACGAAAATAATCCCAGGCCGCAGGCAACTGAGAAGTGAATGGTTGTCTTGCTATTCTGTGTCCCTCCAGTAGAGGGCAGTGTGGCCACGTAAATGCAGGCCGGGTCATTTCCTGTCTGCGCGAAAGCAGAGGGAGCTGTATCATTATAAACCTGAGGAATGTGAGCTGTTCGCTCGTCCATAAAGCTCACATTATGAGGCCTTACCCCACTGTCTCGATAAAACGTAAGATTAATGCGCCTTCAGTTCATAATTTATTGTAGCATTTCTAGGTTTTTTTACATGTTATGTTGCAACCCTTCCCCAGAAAAAAATTACCTATGTGTAATGTAAAAAGCATATTTAGTTTAAAGGTCAACAAACACTGCCGGATGACATCCCGGCATGGGGGGGGGGGGGTCCCTCATGCAAAATAAATGAAGGAGGGCCACCATCCCTCTATCCCTCTTCACCAATACAGTCGTCCCTCGCCACTTCACGCTTCGACTTTCGCGGCTTCACTCTATCACAGTTTTTCAAATATATTCATTCGCGTAAAAATGTTTTTAAACTGCATTTTAATATTTACGGAAAGTACGTCACATGAAAACATGAAAGTGAAAGTAAAATAAACCTGCAAGATTAAACGTTAACTGCGGCGGCTCCCCGCTTCCTCTTCCACTCGAGCCCCAGGCTTCGCGGCAGGTCGGCTTACCTTCAATTGGTATGTGTAGTATATAATATCCACTCCAGACGGAGTCTGGAAATGCTAATTATAAATAACTGGGCTATATATGCACTGATTTTCGGTATTTTTAATTTAAACAAGCCTTTTTCTATCCGTGAATGTTTTTGCTGGGATCCATCATTCAAATAAATGTAGTTTATCTGCAACAAAAAATAGCAGTAATTGAATGTACCATAATAATATGATATTTGTAACGTCTAATATGTCATGTTTTCTTTTTTTGTCTAATATATTGGGTAATACGTGTGTAATGGTGACTAAATGGTGTTATTTCATGTCTAGAGGGCTCTAATAATGTTAAAAACCGTATTTAGAAGGTCGTAAACAGGGTTTCTATGCTCTAACTACAAAAATATTCAATTTATAAATAAAGATTCCTACTTCGCGGACATTCTACTTCGCGGTTGAGTCTGGAACCGATTAATCGCGAAAAACGAGGGATTACTGTACGCCACCTAGCTTTCCATCATCCAGATGGCTCACCAATGGCTGGTAAATGTCAGGAGGTGTTGAGCGTGATGACCTGTAGTGGAGGCACAGCCTGTTGTTTCCTGATGGAGTTCAGATGGTGCTGTGATTGGCCGATTTCTGATTGGGGTCAAAGGTCAGCGTCACACATTTAGGATCCCCACCCACCCTGGAAAAGAGATGGCAGGGAACAGTTAGTGGTAGGGGCAACTGGTCCACTGGTTCTGATCTGAGTGCTGGGAGTGCCCCCTAGTGGTCTGAGACTCAGGGCATCTACTGCAAGCCTCTCTATCAGGCAGTCTGTCAGCTGGGATCTGCTCTGGTCCTTCTGTAGGAATGAAGCCCCCCCCCTCATTCTGACTTTTTTTTAGTCATAGTTTATTTATTTTTATTTTAAATATGGCTTGCATGACAGAGTGGCATAGTCCAAAACGGGCCCCGTTTCAGGCACTGTAATCCCTTGAATACTTGGACCAAAATGACATGCACATCTTCTGTGACATCTCATTGGGTCGCAGCTGAATTTTGGCCCTTTAAATCTTAAGGTTCAAGGTTGTTTTGTCATCAACAGCTGTGCACACGTACATAGGGACATGAGACAACGTTTCTTCATGAACCATGATGCGACATACCCCAACATATAACAAGCTACAATTAGCAACAAGTACAAAAACAACACTAAACAGTGCAACAGTATAACAGTATAGAACCATGGTGTACTGAGGAACTTTCTGTACAGGGGCAGTGTCACGTTTAGAGGGCTTGGCACACTTAGCATTGGGACACCTAAGCCCTTCATGGCTTTGGGACAGCAGGGGAGAGCATGCCAGGCTGGTTTGTATGAAGGCCTTTTTTTCTAACTCAGCATTTCAGGTTAAACTGAGAGGTCCAGCATGTACTGCTCCCCTGAGGTTTAATCCTGGGGATGCTTGTATCTGTCTGGGCGGTCGATTTAACACGAGCCACACACAGCGGTGGCTATGAGTGAGGAGTGAATATCTGCCGCTTTTGGAGTCTGTCACGCTGCCCAGGCTTCAAACGGCGTCCGCCCCGTGTGCCGATCGCCCGCAGTCAGGATAAACATCCCAGCCCTCCCCCCTCCCCGGGGGATGGCGTCTCCATGTGCATCAACACCAGTGAGATCGTGCGGCCAGAATGTTCTTGCTCCCTGTTCTATCTCCCGGTTGACATCCACCCTTCCCTATTCCCTGATTATTTAATTTTATGTATTTTTCCTTTTTTTAAAATCTTTTTTGCATTAAAAAAAAATGAGTAAAAAAAATCCACTAACAATCTTTTCCTTTTCCT
>JAODKC010000093.1:413087-443973 GCA_026777985.1 Mormyrops attenuatus
CTTGTTGAATCAATGCCACGTAGAATTAAGGCAGTTCTGAAGGCGACAGGGGGTCAAACACCGTATTAGTATGGTGTCCCTAATAATCCTTTAGGTGAGTGTAGGTTTCTTCGAATAAAAGCCTCTGCTAAATAAGTGTTTTTGAAAAATGTTTAAATGTTATGTTAAACGTTCAGCTACTACCTTGAGCTGTATATTTGAGTGCTAGTATACTCAGCTGTTGCGTGAAACTGTAATAAGGCACAAGGAGACTGAACAAACATAAAGCCCTGTGGTAGCCATCCCAGGACTTGCAGAAAAGTACTAAGCACACCTTAAGGGGTCCAATTCACTAAAGACGAAGTGCCTTTTTGGTGGTCAGGACTCCAGGAAGCTCCACTCTGGCGCCCCTTGGGACCATGGCAGAAGCCTTAAGTGACATTCAGCCACTGAGAGCTGGACCTCATTTCAGCTTTCAGTCAAAAGTAAGAAGCAAAACTTAAAACAACAATTAAATTTAGGCCTGCTTTGAACGAAACCATCCAACAGAACCACTATTGCCATTTGGGCTTGAGAAAGTTGTATTACGAAGCCAAGCCTAAAATAGTATGCACTATTCACTTTATGATGCCTTTAAATATTGGAAAAATGCTTGGGAAATGTGGGTGAAGCTTGACAGAAGGTAGAGTAACCAATCGCTTCAGGATCACAGTCAGGTGACCCTAAAGTCTCGATCTGATTTGTCACACCTAACCCATTGCTTGTCGCCATGTTCTGTTTGGGTCCATGAGTAACTCAGACCAGAGCCCCTTTATGTTGGACTTGTGTAGTTTTATTGTTCTAATATTTATCATTTTATAACATTTATAATTGTATTGCTAATAACTGCCCTCATAATGTATCCTGTTTTTAAGGTAAGTTATAATGCACTGGGACGGTTTGCATCTCCGAGTCTGAGGCCATGGTTATCGACCTCAAAAGGGTGGATTGCTTGGTCCTGGTGGGGGATGAGTTACTGCCTCAAGTGGAGGAGTTAAAGTATCTCGGGGTCTTGTTCACGAGTGAGGGAAGGAGGGAGAGGGAGATTGACAGAAGGATTGGTGCAGCATCGGCAGTGATGCGTTCTGTTTTGGTGAAAAGGGAGCTGAGCCAGAAGGCAAAGATCTCAATTTACTGGTACGTCTACATTCCTACCCTCGCCTATGGTCATGAGTTCTGCTTAGTGACCAATAGAACGAGATTGCGGATACAAGCGGCTGAAATGAGCTTCCTCTGCAGGGTGGCTGGATTCAGCCTTAGAGAGAGGGTGAGGACTCAGACATTCAGGAGGGCCTCAGAGTAGCGCTACTGCTCCTCCGCATTGAAAAGAGCCAAGTGAGGTGGCTCGGGCATGTAGTTAGGATGCCTCCTGGACACCTCCCTGGGGAAGTGTTTTATGCATGTCCAACTGGGAGGAGACCCCAGGGAAGACCCAGGACATGCTGTGGAGATTATATCTCTTGGCTGGCCTGGGAACATCTTGGTATTCCCCTGGAGGAGATGGAGGAGGTGGCTGGTGAGAGGGAGGTCTGGGCATCCCTGCTTAGACTGCGGCCCCCAAGACCCGAACCGGGATAAGGGTCGGAAAATGGATGGATTATTGTTAGATTATTATTGTTAGATGCGTGGGTGGTTCCAGGAATACTTGCTGTCATTCTGGCGGCCTATTTGTTGACACCCCCTCATATGCCATTGTTCAGTAATGAACCTAGTCATGATGATGTCAGCAGTGCTAGGGGACCTCAGACTTTCATCACCTCCTAATCTACTCACCGGCTGAGGATCAGCCAATAGAGCAAAAAGAGGCGGGACTTTTCTTCTTGACTTAACCTATCACATCAGCTGCAGGAGTGGCACTGAGATATGTCTGATTGGCTGCTCTCAGGAAGTTGAGACACTGTCAGCAAACATGCCTCTCATGCCTCAAAAATCAGACGTACACCAGTACAGAAGTTAGCTGTAGAACAGCCTAGCATCAGGAAACACTATAAAGTGTCACCGGAAACAGACTGGAGGGAATTAAACTTTTCCAAACTTTTAAAAATAAAAGAAGATTCCTATTATGCTAATCAGGCATAAATTAACATACCAAACATGTAATGTTCTCTCTTCTTTTCCCTCTGTTATTTTGGGAGGGCAGTTATATTAATGGTAGCACCTTCTTTATTATTTTTTGAACAAGTAAATGTATTTTTCACACTGAGTCAGGCATACGGTTAATAAACAGCACTGTCTACATATAGCGTCTGGGAATTATTTAACATATTACCTGCCTGAAAAATATTGCTTTGAAACCATGGAAACAGCTTATGCTTGTGCATAGGGCTCGTTTTGCGGAGGAACCGTTTCCGCAAATACTTCAAGGGGAAAATATGTGATAATTATTTCCGAGTTCTTAAAATGTACAGCGTTAAGAATCCTGTGTATATAAAAATGAAAAGGCGACTCATATCAGGTCTCACTCTACAGATGTGGACAGTGCTGGACGAAGCCCATGCGAAGCCCTAGGTATGCTTCACCCCCATCATCCGGGACAGTGATTTTGGCTTGGCAACTCCTCAGAAGATGGTGCCCGCGGTGCAAGAGCGAGGCCAGCAGGTGGCGTGATTGAGCTGGATATTTGACCCAAACAACACAGGTCTTGTACCACAAATCACAATCAGAATAAACCACACCATTATCTTGGAGCATGTAATGGTATACAGTTTGACCAGTTAGTACTCTTGTGTGCAATGTTTTATATAAGCTGGTTTACATACTGTGTATAGCTGGTTTCCAACTGGATGTGATGCACAGCGGAACCACAAGAACCTGGATTCAGAAAATGTGGGTCTTTCTCAGAACTATGGTGCATCAGGTGGGACAAAAGACCCAGACCGCTAATCAACTTGCAATATATGTGTGTGAGATAGCTCCCCCCACAGTTTGTGTTTATATGCAATAAAATGCAATTAAATGCTATTTATTTAGCTAATCCTCTGTGTTAAGATGTGCAGTATTTAAAAAAAGAATGTGCTGAGGATTCTGGGTAAAACAAATCTTTCAACATCAAACTGGTGGATTGCAGAGAAGCATTCGGTTCTCGCCTGCGAGGCTGACCTTCAGCGAGGCGAGGGTCCATTCAGGCAGAGGCCCAAAAGCCTTGATTCTCACATCTTGGAGTCACTGAAAGAGTGCATGTTTTAATTCCACAAACAAAGCGAGCTCGAGCTCATAAAAGCCGCGATTGCAGCGGCCTTGCCAAGTTCATTCCCCCCCAGACAATTTAATCAAATCGTAAAGATGGAGAGTAAAGAATTTATTTGAAAGAGGCCTCTTTTCATTGAAATCCTGGAACTCCAGCAGCAGCAACGGAGACCTCAGTCACCTCAGTCAACCGGAGGCAGGCCACGGCAACACATACCAAATGTAATTGGACGTAATGAATAAGGTCTTGTCTGGTGGTCTGCACTGAGCAGCAAGGGGATTAACTTGTTATAAATATTTGATCGACAGCGTCTGATTTTTTTTTGGCCAGGAACATCAAGCACATCAGGGAGGTGGGTGATTAATTTGTTACAGATATCTGGGTGTTGGTTTTGTTTTTTTTCCTGGGGCCCCACTCAAACAGACACTTTGGACCCCAACCCCCCAGTGTAGTGACTGTTTGTGGCCAACAGGAGGCCTCCAAAATTTGGGGAGGTCTACACAAATACATGGAGTGAGATATGGTAGAGATGTGGACCCTGTAGAGATGTGGACCATCTTCCTGGCGACCTTCTCATTAGGTTGTGGTGCTTCAGCTCATGTAAGATAATGAAGGTAACCTTCCGCAGCCACAGCTCGTCTGGACCAACACACTGCTGTGATGTAATCACCAACAGGGCCACATCCACCCACCCCCTCCCTCACAGGAAGTCGTTAAGCTTCTCAAGGACAGATGCGAGGCTCGTTAGCAGGTTTCCTGAAAAGGCGAGAGTGGGCCGCCTCGAATCCACGGCAACACCGTGGGCGAAGTCGGTGAGTGTAAACTTTTAAATCGGTTTTAAATTGATCGTCGTTGGGCGGGGGGGGGTCACTAGTATTATTGTTTACACCTGTGATACAGTGTGGGGTTTGCGTCATCAAGGTAGCAACCAAGAAAAGTACTGTCTCAAAGAAGCATCCAAGGTTTTTAAATAGTTTATTATTTGTTACATAGTGGTGTAGGTCTTTATGCAGTCGTGGTCCACATTAGGTACCTGTTGCTTCTGATGAAATACAATCAATTAGCCAATGAGAAGAAACATGCAGTGATTTGTTTATTTATGGAGTGAATCACAGCCCTCACTGAGTGGCTTGAATGCTAATGTGCAGCGAGCCATTTCAGCGAGGGGCCATGATGAAACAAAACGCCTTCTTCTGCACTGTTGCCTTCCGCCACCTCGCTCTCAGACCCATTCTCATTATTTCCAGAGCTTTCCTTCGCTGGTTATATGCATAGATGTCAGGAAGGGCCAAAAAAAAACACCCTCCCCACCTACTCCCACACACACACACACACACACACACACACACATACATACAAAGACCTCCCTCACTTATTTGCAATTAATGTAGAAGAATTGGAGATGTGTCAGGCCTGACGGAATTCGCTGGTAAGGACCGGAACCTTGGTGCCTGTGGGATGCCCGCAATGTGTGGGCTGGCTGCGCCACAATACCATGCCCCACAGATAGAGGGCAGCACAGAGACGCAAACTCCCAGACATATTGCTTGTCGGTATCCACAGCAATTTAGTCAAACTATTACAGTGCTGTTGCCCCACTACCTGGATGTCAGTTATGTGTATGTATAGCAACGAATGAGCAAAACACCTTCATTTACTTCCTGTTGATAGTGTTACAGGTCTGACAATGAAGATTAAATGTATCATATTTTGAAATTTCTTCCAGGGTGTTGCATTTAGCCTTGACCACATGGAGTGAGTGGGGGTGGTTGTGGATGGCAGAGGGGCGAGACTAATCACTGGAAGAACTGCCAAGCGCCTTTAAGATTCGTCCTCCAACCTGTTATTCATAATGGACACTGCATTCAGGTACAATCAACCCCTTGTACTGGAAACTGGAAAACCGGGATGGAGCATCAAGCCATGCACAAACTCCCACGGAGTAACCTTTAACGCCTACATCGTCGACAGAGACACTATCGCTGTGGCTGGATAAACAGGATGGTAAAGGTTCCCTCACGATGGCCACTGACACAGGAAGAGCAGACTTGCGACTATCTGTCATCCTAAAACTCTCAAAGGTGGCTTCGCTTTTTTATTTGCTCATTTCCTCCTGCTCACCGATTTTCCTCCTCCCCAGACTCCAGAAAACTCCTCTCCTCCCTTGTATGGGCAATCCGGGACTCTCACATATATCAGCCAACGCGGATCAAAAGCCAGCCGCTAATTAGCCACATTGACGTGAGACGCGGCCAGACAATTAGCAGTTTCCGGCGGATCGGGCTCGCTCGCGGGATGTCGGATGGAACCGACGACTCGAGATGATCGGGCTGACGGATCAGCGAATCGCCCAGGCATCCCACCTCCCTGTTGTCTTGAGTACATTGTGAATCTAATCAACAACTAATTAGAAGCTGTTCTGTTTACTTGTCATTCCCTGCTTCACCTGAATGTAAATGCTGACTGTGTTATTTCCTTGTAGAACTGGAGTCATGTGACTCATCCTCTGAATTTTATTTTATTCATCCGTTTTCCATAATAGCTAATTACAGTGACCCTAGAGCCTGGAAGCAGCGGCGGTTGTTTACCATCACTCAAACTGCACATTTGCGTTACGTCCCCCAGTTGGCCACAAAAATCGCTACTAAACATTCTGTAAATGTGCTTCTTATTTAAGAGATGCTGAAGCAGGCGTGTTCTGCTAACCAGCTAGCTAGTTACAATCTTCTGACTGTACTCAATAGCTAACATTAACATTACATACAATCATGAAGCCATTGTGTCTGATCTGCTGTGTGCCACACTTCAGAAGTCCACTCTCTGAGTTGATTTCCTTACAATTAGAGAGAGAGATTAGGGGCATGCGCTGAAAGATGAAAGATTTGCTAATTCCATTGATATCTGCATTTATTTTAAAAAAGTAAAAGTAAAATCAAACAAGTGTATTGTAAGCCCAGCGTCTTACCCTGCATTCGCAATTACATGTTGCTCTGGATTAAAGTATCTTCTGAATAAACAAATGCAATTTGAGCGAGAGGGAACATGTACCAATTGTGCAACGTACACTACATTCACATGCAATTTCACAATTATCACCCCCCCTCCAAGGACATTTTTGGCACGAACCCCACACCCCCTTCCCCTCCCAAGCGTCGTCTTCTTAGTGCCTCACTATGCCAGTGTGATAAATCACAAGACGTGGCCGTGTCTGACAGCGGGGTGGGGGCCCGACATTTATGTGATGCCCCCCTTCCGCTTTGGGCCTAGACTCTCCCACTGTCTAAATATCACTCACCCCCCCCTCCTCCAGCAGGTGGTCGAAATGAAACACAAAAAAATGAAGATGATAGTATTTCAGTCGGCCAGGGTGATTTTTCTGTGCAGAGGGCCACCATGTTATCAGTAGAATTAGCAAATCTTTCATCTTTCAAGCTTTGTAGCCATAAATCTTCATAGATTTGAGGACCTACAGAAAGTCCATGTTTTTGCTCCCTCCCAGCTCCCTGCCAGGAGGAAGCAAAAATGTGGACTGTCTGTGGGTCCCTGAGGACTGGGTTGCGAAACACTGACATAGATCTGTATATTTGCAAAGTTGTGTTTTCATCACTTGTTATCTGTTCCTTCATTGTATGGCTCTGCAGGTTAACACACCATACTTGTGATCCAAAGGTTGTTGGCTCAAATCCCAGGGTCATCAGAGTAATGTCACCGTTAAGCCCTTGGCCAAGGCCCTTTACCCTCAAATGCTCTAGGGACTGGGTGACCCTGTTTTCTCAAAAAAAAAAAAGTATGTCACTTTAGATAAAAATGTCAACTAAATAAAATGTTTGGCTATTAGGGCAGTGGTGGCTTAATGGGTAGGAAAGTGCATTTGTAATTAAAAGATGGCTGGTTTGAATCCCTGACCAGTAAGGTACTGCTCCCTGAGTGCTGAATTAGCTGCGCCCTGCTATGTCACGACGTCACATATGGGTTAAACGCAGAGTACACATTTTGTTGTTGTGTGCTGTGGTGGGCCAACAATGATCACTAAATTCTAGTTTTCCCTTCCGGGCTATAGGTCTATGGGATTTGTCCAGGCAGATATCACCCCCGACAGGAAGACGGGTACCATCAGGAGCTGGTTTTTAAGAGGAGCTTACAGGGCAGGGATGGGATCTATGAAGCAGGGCATGTGAGAACCACTCGAGTGAGACGGGAAAGAGCAAAACAAACTCAGAAAGGGGTTTGATGGAGCAAAGCAGAGCAGATATCGGGGATTAGGGTGGCTGTCAGGATTGGTCTACCTGGGAGGAGAGACACTGAAAGGATAAACATTTATAGGCAATCCAGAAACAAGTCACTGATAGAGAAAATCAATAAATCCCAGATAAGCTGGCTCCCCCTCCCCCTTGCACAGTGGTATCATCCTCTATCCGTTGCGTTGGTTAGTCCCAGAGGTCATGTCAGGTGACAGAAACAGAATGAGATGTATTCATTTATTTGTTTAAGTGTGTGTTGGATCCTATACTGGTTCGGGCCGCTTAGAATTAATTCTAGAGGACCAGACCTTTTGGAATTAATTTATTCAAGGGCCCCGGCATTCAGGTGAATCACTTAGATGCAACAGACATTTATAACAAAGAACAAGCCTGTGAAGCACCTGCTCTGTTTTCAGGAAAAGCTGTAAATCTGTCAAGCGACTTTATGAATTTTAATACCTTGTCCCTACTTTCTGTGCCTGTGCCGCCGTAATCATCTAAACATAGCGGTCCGTGGAGGAGCAATTTTTCCGGTGGTGCAGGAGATTATTTGAGTATCCACTCAATGCGCATCGGTCACTTCATGGTTTTTAATTTTTTTCCCGTAGGTAGCACAGCTGGCTGTTAATTCCTGTAATGAAATATTTTGTTTGGACTGTGATGCCTCATTAGTGAAAGTGCCAAACATTGTCTAGTGACATTAGCATCCCTCTTGAAATTACAGTGTGGCTTCAATGTGAAATCAAGCCAGCTACACTGGCATCAGAAGAAAGGTCTGCAACAACAGTAAGGCGACTACATAGATAGATTTCATATCATCATTATTATTGTCATAGTTATATGATCATCACACGTATCATCTTCATGATTTAGAAATTACAGGGAAGATGAACTATTTGTGTTTTTAAAGGATTCTTTAGAAATCATTCAGGAAATCCACCGATCAGTCATCAGCTAATTTTGCTGTCTGAGGCAGGGATGTGACTAAGAGTTTATATTACAAATTCATATCTAGGCATATCAGGAGAGCCTTTTCACATCTGTTGCCAGGGAAACCTGCTCACCAACAGGTTTAAAGACAGCTACAAAGTGAATTTATAGTTTGATGTCAAATGGTAAACCATGTTCTCATAATTTATGGTCTTCACCTCATCTTCGCTAGTGTGGCACTTGGAAATCCACATGCAGAGCTTCACCATGAGAAGACACAAAAGACCCTATCTGAAAAATATAATGCTACCTATTTGCAAGCTGCAACCAGTACTCTCGAGATTTGTCCAGAGGCCTCATTTTCAGAAGTTAACAAGGCGTAGGGTGATCCACATGCATGGGCAGTCTTGGTTGGTGCATTAGCGGGAGATGAATACCTTTCACGCCGTCTTTTGAGATCCATCTTGAATTCTGAGTGGCTGCAGATTCGAGGAGCGATGCTTTGAGAGCGACAGCCCCAGGGCCATTATACGTGCAAATTTCTGCCTTTAATCCTTCCTCGCAAACGAGCAGCATGAAGAATAGGAAAACACGACATGCGAATAAATGAAATGATGACTAACCGTATGTCAGACCAGTACGGAAAGGTTACCGTCTATTGAAACGAATAAGAAAACCAGCGAAAGTTGTGGTCATTTATGTTCCTGTTATGGCCTGTTTGGAGCATCCTAGTGAGCGTTCTCAGTAGAGACCACAGATTCCTCACTATTCACGAGGGGAAGCTAAACATGGCTGTCTGCATATTTGTTCCACGAGACCCAGCTAAATTCATCCATGGGAGTGAAAATGGTCATTATCCAGTGCTAGAGAACTCTTCAGAGTCCCATGTAACTTTCAGCATTCATGCATCTCTAAATATACCACCCCTTGTAAACACCTAGCCTGGTTGCTAAGCAACCAAACCATGTCATAATGAGGAAGGGCCATGGGCCACGGTCAGAGGCATTGCCCATCAACAGAGGCCTGTCCATAAATCTGACACATGCCAGATGGAGGCCTCTAACCAAACCCACATTTAGCAGAATATCAATATTACATGATAACAATGTTTTCTGTGATGATTATGTACGAGTTTGGCCTACCGGAATCTATTCAGGACTTTTTTTTCCAATTTTTATCTTTATTTTCAAATAAATAAATAATTTAAAGAGCTTCTAATAGCCTAGAATTCTCTCTGGACTCTGATGTACCTGTCGTATATAGTATTTTTGGTTCTTAGTAGTTAAATCATGAGAATAGTGGTCTGCTATGCCCATTGAAAAATCTAGTGAGAAAACAGTTTCATTTTTAGCATACCTGAACCTTTTGTTCTCTAAAAAAGCACTCTATGCTAAACCTAAGACCTAAGGCCACTGAACACCTTCCATGACCCCAGACAAAACCGTCAACTGCCCAAAGTTGTTAAAGCACCACACAAAGAATCGACCTGTATCTGTTGCAGATGTGTTCTGCGTCGCCAGGCTGGTTCAGCTGAGCTTGGATCCTCCAGTTGCCTGTTTTGGACCGTACTGTGGTATGACAGGAGGTCCTGATAAGCTTCCGTTTGTTACGGGCCCGGTTTGGCCCTACCTTGTCTATATAAATATCTTCACACAGCTAATAAAGAGGCTTCATGCATTTTAAATCTGGCTGACTTTTGTTAATCTACCCTTTAAACCCAGATTAGATGGTGGCAGATCCCAGTAGCCGTTTAGGAAACTCCTTCTGTTCTATTAAAAGGCAAAATAATGATTTAAAAAAGACAAAAGGAAAAAACAGCCAGCGAGACAGTTGGCTGCCTGCTGTCTTACTTGTCTAGAGGAGAAACACAAATTAGAGACAAGGACAGCCTTCACAACTGGGGGGTGCCGATGAAAAGCTTTATAGATCTGCAGATAAGCTCAATACCTGCCTATTCTGCATCTGTGTGACTTCCGCCAGAGCTAAATGGCACCTGTGTTCATAGATCCGCTCCCTCGCAGCATTAAATGTCATTTATTTCGTCAGTGAAGCTAAGCCAGAAGGGGAACTTAAATATAGAAAAACAGAGAAGACAGACAGTCGCTCTCCCGGAAGGCCAAGCGTATTTATGAAAAGGGAACACGCACTTTTAAGTGTCTAGCTACATATTTATTTAATATCTATGTGCCTATAAAATCCGATAAATGCTTAAATCCCTGGTTAGATGAACATTGGTGTTAGTTTAAAAGTATGATGTTATTGTTCCTCTGATATGATTAACAAATCAGTGGTCAGCAGTGGTGCTCAGATTCAGGCAAAAGAGCACAATGAACACAGTAATAGTGGAAATTATTACATTATATTAATTATATTATACTAAAATGCAAACCCACTAGCCTTTCACAACATCGTTTTGAGAGGAAAATCTCTCACATTTACGTATAACAATCTTGCAGTTCTATCTTGAGGCAAACAGTGTAAAGCAGCATTCACCTGGTCAGTAGCACTGAAAGCAGAGTATACTTTAACAGAACAAGGAAACTTTATTGGCAAAACACCCTCAACAAAACCCACCGAACCCTACTGGCCTGCTAGCATGTTCGCCAATGGCGTGTTCAAATTTCAGCCCCACAAAATGACTATTTACATGTGCTAGATTGCTATAAGCACCAGAGACACAAGGGAAATACAACAGAGCAAGTACCTTAGTCTGTAACACAAGTAATGATGCAAAATAACACTAACTGTTCTGCTCCCAGCATGCTTTTCTCTAAAAGGTACAGCCGTATAGTGACAGGGTTGCTACAATAGCGCAAAATGCGATAGCGCATTTTTTTTCAGAATGGAGACTGCAGTTAAAGTTTCTGTAAACAGTCAATCAAAATAGATGTATTCCATGCCAGTTTGTGATGGAGATTAATGAGATTCACCTTTTGCCCAGAATGGTCACAGAAGATATGGACCATCCATAATCTGTTTCTGACTGGGGCTGGATGTCCTAAGCCCCGTATATCGAGGGATCTCTTTCCTGGGGAAATGTTAATTCAATGCATGGGCTTAATTGCTTCCTGGGGTCAGATCTCAGAAGCACCCTTGTGCCCGAGAAGGTCTCGCTCATTATTTTATTCCGAGCGTGGTGACAATGGCGCATTCTGATCGCGGAGAAGCTGTGATGAAAGTGACAACGGATTAAGTGTGGAGAGGGGTGGTGGTTAGATATTCATGGAACATCCCCTTGGGGTCAGGGGACCTGGGCATGACCCAAGACTTACCATCAAAGTCACACGGAATAACACAAGCCAATCGGCACTCAGTCAAGCTACCCAGGACGGATCAAGTAGCCTGATTAATTCAAACCCATTTATCCTCACCTCACACAAACATCAAGGCAGAGTTTTGATTGTTGGCACTTGTGGATGTTTTTATTTTCTTTGAGGCAAGCGTGCCACTTTGTGCTATGTTTCGGCTGAGGAGAAATACTGATTTTTAAAAAATATTTAATTTGCAGACTCTTTTATCCAAGAGATAACGACCCTGGGATGTGACGTGGCACCTTTCCAATCACATGCACAGTCACCTAACCCCACACTAAACCACCATCATGTCTGTAAATTATTATAATATACTATGTTAATTAGCACCAAAAGTATTAATTCTGGTAAGCTATCCATGGTTAAAGAACCTCTTGCCCATTGAATTGGACATCCTGTGTGAATTTATGATGAAGGGTACAAATAAGTCAGAAGATTTCAAATGTTTACCACTTTTTGTGAACTTTGTTGACAGACTGCTTTATTTACTTTGCCTGATTTCTGTTCACACACTTTATGTGGATCCAAGACTGAACTGAAGAATGACGGAATGAAGAAAAAATGGATATAAGAATTAACGCTTTGACTCTTGTCCTTCAGGCAAGTTCAGCTTCAGACCTACATGTCTGAGAAGAAACGAAACCTTCTCACAGATGATGTGAAGTCTTCAGCTTGTATAATACGACCTACTGAGGTGAGCAATTACAGACGTTAAAACAGCACTTTTTGGCGAGGCGTTAATGAGGCGTTTATGCATAATAATAGGATATGTAATTAATTATAATTTACGCAAGCCGCTAGGGGTGGTTTAAGGTTAACAGCAGGAGAGCTAATAATTAACGGTAATGAACATAAATATTGTGGGTTTGGTCAGATGCTCCAGTGAATCTTATTATTATTATTGGATGTTCTCAAGTCAATGTAGACTGCTAGCGACCTTACAGATGGCATTTCTCCAGAATGTTCCGTCTTCTGTCAGGATCTTCAGGCCTCCCATCGCCATGGTCATTAACGTGATGATTGAGTCCATCCTTTCTGACCTTCAACTTGGCAAACCATGAACATATTTTTTGGGACAGAGGGTCTTCTCATAATAATTTTATTTCGAACAAAAGTTCAGGCTTGATGTGATCAAGAATCCACTTGTTTGCTTTCCTTGGGGGTCAGCTGAAGTCTTTACCAGCATCAACATTCAAAAACTGGTAAATGTACTGTGCAGGAGATGATTATTTTAGGAGTAGATGAAATACAGTCAGGCTTTGGTCATCTGTAAAGTACATGACATGTAAGATAAGACAAACCAGGGGTTACGCTGAAGGTTTTACATCCGCACAGAAGGTTGACTAATTTGTTTTAATTATCTGTCAGGGTTCCCTTGCACTGCTTTCAATCAACTGCTCCATACAGATGCAAGCAGTCATTCCTGTGACCTGCCCCCCCCCTTTCCCAAAACATTAAGAGATTCACACTACCTGTCACTGAGTCACAGGGATAGCGGTACGTCACAAAAGTGCTAGATTCTGAGCGTCGTAGCTGTGAAACGTGTTTCTGTTCACATGTTCTGTCATCAGTTGGTGTAAGACACTTATTTTTGATTGTATTTTCGATTCGCCCTCTTAACTGAAAGAACTTAAAGTGAGTATCACGGCTTGTGGATATTCTCATATATGTCCTTCTTCACAACAGTTAGCTCTCCATCCATCCATCCACCCACCTGTCCATTTCCTCCAGTACAGGGTGAAGGTGGATCTGGAAGCCATCCCAGGAACCACAGGAAATGAGGCAGAGGACATCCTGGACAGGATTCTAGTGGTGCGGCTGGTTTTATTATTTGATATTTTAAAATACATCCAGAAAATATCTACTGGTCAGTGAAGTTGTTGTTCAAACATTTGAAACTTGGAGACAAACCTGGATATAAATGATGTCACTTCATCAATAAGATTACTCCGGAACCCTCTCCTTCACCCAGCATTGTCGTGGTGATATCATTCTGCTTCTATTTGCCATGGTACCCTGGCCCCTTGCACAGCACAAAGCCCCCTTGGTCTGTCAGGCAAAAACCAATATCGAATCACAAACAAGGGAGCCCGTTTTTGGCGGAATCCTCCGTTCATGCACTCTACCATCTGCAGCCCGAGGCTGCATGAGACAGCATGCTTTATGGGTAAACATGGGCTGGACTGCAGAAGCATTCAGGAATGAGAGCCAGGCTCCCGTTTTACCTTAATGGGCAGAGGCAGTGCCCCTTCCCATTTAATTATATGATTTTATAATTTTACGTATTCAAGGGCCCCTGTAAAGCACCCCCTGAATCTGCCCAAGCAGAGGTAGCCAATCTTATCCACAAAGGGCTGATGTGTATACAGTTTTTGGGGTAACCTTTAGGTCAGCTGTTCATACCCAGGTGTGAGGACTTTTCAGCCAATCAGTCCTCTAATTAGTGACGTAATTAGGCAGTTGCAGCGGAAACCTGCATAAACACCGGCCCTTTGCGGATAAGATTGGCTAACCCTGTGCCAGAGTATCCATGCACACTGCATGGATACAATTTCGAATATTGTAAAGTGCCTGATACATATAGTTCTGCATAAGATAAGACAAGATAAAGTAAGGGAAACTTTATTGACCCCAGGGGGAAAAATCCTTCTGTTAATTAATGTGCTAGAAATTCATATGTTAGATACAGCAAAATCCCTCTAACTAGCATCATTCAACTACTGTTGTATATTGTAGATTTTAAATTCAATTTAATTTATTTAGCAGATATTTTTATTCAAGCCAACATTCGTTTGTAAGAGCAGTCAGCCAGTCCCTGCTGTAATTGGGGCTTAAAGGCCTTACTCAAGGGTGAAATTAATCTGCCAAACCCTAGATTTGAACCGGCAACTTTCTGATCACGGGCATAGCATTGTAACCCACTTAGGCACAAACTGCAGTATATCACTAAACTATATACTGTATCTATATTGCAGAAATGGCCATACAGAGCACAGACACAGGGGTTCGAGCCCTTATCCAGCGCAGGGGTACCCCCCCCATGCAGTAAGTCGGGACAGGGGTCTTCTATCTAATCTAGGTATAGTTGCTGATGGTGCAGAGTAGCAACAGTTAAAGTTGTCGACTAGGGAGGGGGGTGGTCAAACTTGTTGATTATGGGGGGAGGGGAGAGCAATGATAAAAATTGTCAAAGGGGTGGGCAGGGGGACTCAATCTTGTAAAATGGTGTATATTTGCGGAGGGGGGGGGGTGATAAAAAGTGTCGATGGTGCATATTTACTGTCATACAGGGGGTCCCTGAGCAGGTATGGGAGGTACCCCCTGATCCCCCTCAATTCGAAAGCTGATTTGTGCAAATGCACTCTCGCTCTCACACAGAGGGATGCATCACTTATGCTGCAGGCAGCCTCTGGGCTACTACCCACAGCACTGACACATACCGGCGTCATTCAGAGGTAGGTGAGGAGTCCTGCGGACAAACCAAGCTCTCAGGCGCTGTCTGTGAGCGGTTCTGGTGGGTGGAGATGCATTGGCACTCAACCGCCATTTTAGCGGTAATTATACGGGAATTGACAACTTCTTTCCGGGCCCAGGGGCTCTGGCTTTGGAACAAGACGGGTCTGTGACACTCGGTGGGACTCGAGAGGCCTGGTGAATCACTGACATTGGTCTGGGATGACACACCACACACGCGCACCTGTGCTCAAGTACTCATTTACAGAAGCTGTGCTGGAGCTGTGACAAATGGGGAAGGCAAAAAAAGGAAAATTAAAACCAAACAAAAGCAAAAAATCACAGCAGAATCCTACAATGGCCTAGTGTCGCACAGATGAAGGTGACTTTCTTATCAAAGGGGTATAATTATCCACGAAATGACCTCACGTTTATACATGAGCCAATAGGAGGTAGAGTCGCTTACCGGTTACCCTCACTGCTATACCCCTCCAGGGTCGAGAGTCGTATTCTGTCCCCAGTGCCACCTCTATGCTGTTCACATGTTCTACCCACGTCCCTGTGACGTTCCTCCAGGTACTCGAGCTCCAAGGACACGCCGTTTAGCTGAACGAGCGATTTAAGCTGCGTCCTAGTGTGTCTGGCGTGTGTGCGAGATAGAAACTCATATAGCATCCCGGCGTCTCATCCGGATCGTGCCCTGTTTGACAACCCACGCTTTCCAGGAATAGGCTGGGAATCGCAGCCATCCAGAGATGTTGACTCTTTAGTTCAATAGATACTTTACACCTTCTGGAAATCCTTGGGGTTCCTACTAAAGGGCTGCAGTTGGACTGATTTCTCTAGGTTTCCAGAATTTTCCGAACCATCAAGATGGATCAGCCCCTCAAGCAGGGCTGGCTCTTCCTTTACAGAGGCCCTAGGCAAAACTTTACTTTGGAGGCCCCTATACCAAGAAAATCGATGATCATTTCACTTCCTCCTCAATGAAGTGAATTAGGGGGCCTGAGGCGACTGCCTAATGTGCCAATAGCTAATGCTGGCCCTGCCCTCAAACTCAAGCAAGAAAGCTAATGTGACGCAAGGCAACATCCTCATACAGATAGCTCTTTTATGAACGGCCCTTAAAAGGACTCCCACAAAAGGACAGACACTGACAACACAACCTGCTCACTCTCCTTCACCTACACACTCACAGCCCACCGTGCTGGCACCCAAAACTATGCTAGCATTCACAAAGATTACATATGACATTACATGTGGGGAACACGTGAGACAAGGAACAGGGCACAGTTTTATACAGCAACATGTACAAGGGCTATTCACAACACATACAGCAGCAAGCATGACAGGAAACATGCAAATTAGGTCCTGCTAGCTAGGCATCATTCGCCGACGCTACAGTAACATAGCTAGCATACTAACCTCTGGTGGTTACTGGCAAACCTTTTCCTTAAAGGCCACAGAAATACATTAAATAAGATGAACCTTATTGATCCCTGGGGAAATTCTTATACATACAGCAGCAAGGTACAGTACATAGAGTACAGACAAACATACATTAGAGAAAAACAGACAAGATGCGTGGACAGTACATGTAATGCAATCATAAATATAAGAATCTAACGGTAACCACCCCCTCCCAAGATAGCTTTCTTGACTTTAGCCTGCTAGCTAACAGAATAAATGAAAAGTAGATCACAACATCTGTCGGTGACTTTGTAGACAGTGGATTGGGGACATTAAGGGGTATCCATCACGACACTGCCAGCAGAAACCGAGAAGCCAGTCACATCAGTAGCCTCAGCAGGTTTACATTCCTTGGGTTATTAGGCGTATTGTCCAGATAATCTCTCCTAATTTGTCACACACCCACAGAGAGCCTGTCACAGTATCCATACTGAAACTCTTTCCATGCTGTCGGCTTATGAGGTAATAAAAGTTTGCATCAACGCTGTTTAGGGCTGTAATAAACTGAAACTGGGAAATGGAGAGTAGCTGTCAGAACATATTGGAAATCTGGAATTAGAATCTGGAAAAATCCAAACATTCCAGTCAATACACCCAGGATACCTCTGAGCACAGACAGTCAGTGAAAACCATCCAGTCCCCAAAAAAATCTGACATTAGATCTGATTGTACATTGAAGGTGCTATTTACACAATTTTGCAAGCTTTCATTTCGATAGCAAATATCAGATCTTGTCTAATCTCATATTAATAATAAATGTCTTCAGCTTGCATCTTGACTACAAGATCTTCAACAATGAACTTTGACTAAGGCAGCTGGTTTCGCATGTAGATGCTCTCTCTCTGCAATCGGTAAAGCATAGCTATGCTAGCTACAGTAGTGCTAAGAAATTCAATTAGCAAACTGCCAACCAACATGAACAAACTGAAAATCATTCAGCAATCAAAATTAATAGCTGGTTGCGTTTTTCGGAGTCAATAAAGGGATTGTTCTGTTAACCTTCGCTGAAGAATAACGATAATATACAAACAGTTATGCAGAAATGGATTGCTGGGCGCAAACTGATTGCTCTGTATAATTGGAGTCGGAATGCCGAGACTGAAAAAAGCTATGTTGGCTGGGGCAATTCTAAGATTTTTTAAAGTGGGGGCCATAACAGGGGCCATAATTCGTAGACAGGGGTCAATGTTATCATTAGCCAATCATATATCTTAAATAGGTGAGTGACAGGGGAGGGGGCATTCTAGGGGCCAATCAGCTTTCAGCTGGGGCCAGTGCCCCTATGGCTCTGCCCAGGTATATGCTTCTGGATGTCAGTGTTATTTTACTGATAATTGTATCTGAATGTCTTGAAGGCGTTGCTGAAGGAATCGCCTAAGGCCGGCATTTCAAATTACGTTTCACAGGTGCCAAACCGGATATCACTACCGTACACCTGGAAGCATAATCCCACTCTTTTAAACTTCATCAGAAAAACAAGACAGCAAGAAAATGTGTCATCTGCCACAAAGGCGAAGTGACACCTCCCCAAGCGGACATGTCGACGCTAGCGGATGTCGCTCTTCCCGTAAAAAAAGATTTCTCTTTAAAAAAACTAATAATGGAAAAAGATGAATGCCTTACATAGATAAAATGTTCTTGGGGACCCCCCAGACGATCCACATCTTGCTCCCACCCAGTTTCCAAAATACCTGTACCAGGTATGCAGCGTTCATGATTGGCTGGGAGGTGGGAGGGAGCAAAAATGTGGATTGGTGGGGGGGGGTCACTGGGGACTGGGTTGAAAAACACCGGGTAAACCGATACACACACAGATATTTGAAGAATTTTGTGAAAATATCCCAACAGCCACAGAAACTGATAAACAGTGTATTGAATAATACAGACACTCCTCTACTCACGAAGGAGATACGTTCCGAACGGCCGTTCATAACTTGACTTGAAATGTTCGTAAGTCATTACTCAACATCATTTTAAGGGCATATGCAAGCATATGCAAGTACAAAGAATTAGGGTGCTGAGAGTACGCACACTACGCTGCTGCACGGCGGAATTGGCGCACAGAAAAAAAAAAATGATGTTGCGGACAGGAAACAGGAGCCCAGTGAACACAATTTGGACTTACGGTCCTCTTCGTTCGTATGTCTGAAAGTGCGTAAGTCAAACATTCATAAGTAGAGGAGTGTCTGTATATTGAGTTTTGAAAAGTACTGCATAAATTTAATGTGTTTTTACTTCTGTGCTGTTTTTATCAGAGGTTGATTTTTATTTTATGTGATGTTGACGTGCTCTTGTCACCACCAGCCAGGAGCATGCATAACACCACTGCATCATGCAGGATCTTCCTCCAAACATGCTGGCTGTTGTTTCAGACAGACAACATCAGCTGTGAGTGAGATGGAAAGTTGTGGAGCTAACCAAGGCTATGGCATGCACCTTGGATCCATATTGGACCTGAAGGTGAATAAAATCTGCCCGGATTTGAAAGGGCCGATTCCCAGCTATCCCCTGCACCGTTGCATTTGTTGTAAGTGTTGATCACACGCATGCCTTGGCTTCTCTGTGGCCACAGGAAGTGTGTTGGCACAGGTTATGTTATAGGGGTCATGGGTAATCATGGCGCCAGAGTTACTGGAAAATTCTGAATCACAGCATATATAAACTAATCGTATGAATAAAATATTGAGTGACCTTATGATGACATGGAGGAGGGGAACAGCAGAACCTGTAGGATTTCTGAGATATGAGCCCAAACATTATTTGAACATGAGATTTAGTTTCCACTGGAGTGAGAAAAGGGTACGATGGTGGCTCACTGGATAGTGCTGTGTGGCTCACTGGATAGTGCTGTGTGGCTCACTGGATAGTGCTGTGTGGCTCACTGGATAGTGCTGTGGCTTGATGCCTCTTGGATTTGTTGTTGCAGTGTCACCTTTGCAGTGTTTGGAGGTTCCATCTTCTCTCTGTGTCACAGGGGTTCTTCGGGGGACTTCAGTTTCCACCTGTAGTCCAAAAGGCATGACTAGCACCTCGAAATTACCTGGGGTGGGGAACCTGTTCCACGGAGAGCCGGCGTGGGTGCGGGATTTCGGGATGACCTCTCAATCAGCCAAAAACAGTGGGTCCCCAGGACTGGAGCTGAGAACCATTGTTTTATTATTGGCAGATTGAGAGGTCATCCCGAAAATCCGCACCGGCAGTCGATGGAAGCATTAGAAAAACCTAAATAAAGATCACTGTATTCTTTGAGGTCAGAAAGTCTGTATTAGTACAAGTAAAAACACCAGCTTGCAGGCTTTCCATCAGTATTTGCTTCGATCCTGCATTTTTAGCGATGAGTTGCTTCCCCCTTTAGAACCCTGATCCAGTGTTCTGAACCTAATTAATCTCCTTTTTCATATCCCTGTTACATGGCTAAAGAAAGACCACTACAGCTGAATGAAGACTTAAAGCTATTAGACCAGCCTTGAATTGGATTCTCATCTACGGCTCAGTTAAAAGATCTGTTCCTGACTGCAGTGATGCCAGGGTGGGTTGTTATGGTAATAGAATGTTTTGAATCCGCTCTTCTATTTTCGTGGTTCTCTATTTTGAATCTAAAGTAATAACCTGGTCTTTTCTGAGAAGAAAAAAACATTGGCATAAACTAGTATATTGTGCATAATTATAGGGCAACACAGGACAGGAAAAAATGCATCCTGTCTAATAAAATTGGATAGGAAACATTCAATGGTAGAGTACAACATAGAATTAAAATGTTAAATTTTAATTGGCACAAAACAAGTATATTGTTTGTGTCTAGTGACTTTTTCCATTAAAAGGACGCATACCTTTGAACCCCAATAAAACACCTGAACTTGTTGTTTTGGCTGTTCTTCAGAAAAGACTGTAAAGATAATGAAACTCACATTTTTGCTGTTCATTCCCTCCCCAATTCAACTATATCCAATGCAGAGGCACAATGAGTCTGAAGCCAATCCAAGAATGGCAAGTAACAGGATTGGTCCCTGTCCTGTCCCCTTCTGTATGCCAGTTCCCATTTGGCCAGCTGGTAACATTGGCCAAACCTCAGGCCGCTGCACGGCATAATGAGCGACTTAATTGAGCTCCTCTCTTGTCGTGAGTTATTTTTGTTATTTTTTTGTTGCATCTATGGTTCTTTGTACATCCCGTGTTGCTTGTGTGTTGATGTATTTCTGTTGGTTCCTTTTTTTTGTTCCCCGCTTTTTCCTTGTTTGGAGTAATGTTCGTTGGCCCTTGTTATTCTAGTCTCCCTGGTTTTCAATCCTTTGTCTATTTTTTGCCTTCACCCGTACTTTAGTCTTCCTGGCTCCTGTTGTAATTAGTGCCTGCACCCATCTCCCATTATTCTATCATGTGTATTTAAGTTCCTGCCAGCAGGTTGTCCCTGCTTTAGCTCTAGTTTGCTGTGTTTGTTTCTGTGTCGCTCCCCCCTTGACTCCTGTATGACTTCATGTCAGTGTTTCCCAAAGCGTGTCCAATATTAGTTTCCCTTCATGTTACTTATAGTCGTCAGTCTTCTGTTTTTACCTGCTTTAGTTTGACCCCTTGTGGTCCCTTTGTTTTCTACTTTGACCTTTTGTGTTCAGTTTATATATAATAAAACCCCTTCTGCCTGAGAGCTGCATTGTGGATCGTCCCTTTGTTCTTTCACCATGCCAGTCTGTAACAGAAAAGGGCATTGGTTTGGGGGATGCCCCGGCTGAGATGCCCGTCCATCACAGGACACACTCGCATGATCAAAAATGAACAAGTAAAATGAACAAAATTTTGGTGTCATCTAAAGCTGTGTTTCTCAACCCAGTCTTTGGGGACCTCCAGACAGTCCATATTTTTTCTATTTTGAATTGAGTTTGGAGAGTATGAATGGAGTATGGAGAGTATGAATATGAAGAATGAATAACACAGCTGGATGATGGGCCACCTAGGATCATTCATGAATTTGAATGATTTTTAAACAAGATTCATTGAAGAAATGAAGGTCTGGCTGAGAAATAGGACTGAGAGTGGAAAGAAAAAAAAAGAGGGAAGACGGGAAATTAGTTTGACATCCGAGCGCACTGAAAATTTCACACGGGTGAGAACATGCATGAAAACCCAAGCAGACAAGCTCCCCCAGAGCTTTAAAAAACCTCTAAATCGCTCATCTCCTAATTGTCTGGGAATGACGTCTGTCAAATGAAAAAATAAAGCCAGTAACACCTTGGAATCTTTTCATCAGTATTGCCGGAGCATCCCCCAGCAGGTTAAGGGAGCAGATGACATTTCACGCTGACAGGAACCTGCAATGAATAAGAAATTGTGAACCTCGAGAATTCCCCCCGCTGAAAAAAAGCAACAGCTCCTTTACACTCCGGCTTTTTGTTTCAAAAGTGCTGTAAAATTTCTAGCTTGGAGAGTGGTTTCCATACCAGCTGTCCATTGCCTTGAATCTCTGGCATTCATTACAAAAAGCCTGTTTCAATGGGATATGTATAGCTAATTACTGGTCTACCATTTATATACATCATTTAAGAAGGATTATATAACTGAATAATAGTGCTCAGTTTTTATCTTCAAATGTATGTTATGTGAGAGTACAATGTACCAGCCAACTATTATTAGCCATACACAAGTTTTCTGGATTGCAGCCATTGACAGAAGCCGGCTACAAAATGATTCGGTAATGAAATGTTCTCACAGTGTGTATAACACAAAGTGGCAATTACATATGCACTAGATTTCCTTTCCATACGTGGAGTAAACACAGTTTCAGAAGTGTTTAAGTTTCCTGGTAAGGTATCAGACAGGGATTCACTGGAGAACTAAAGCACTAGTAGAGCCATAGAACTACAGAATCTCCCAATCGTGTGGATTCTCCAAACTGAATCTCTACATTTATTTAGCAGACTCTGTTATCTAGAGAAAGTCGAGTAGCCAAAGCCACAGAACTATAATTCAGTAAGTGAATAATAAATGAGCATTAGGCACTGAAAGTACCCATGTTAATTATTAGCAACTAATGCTAGCATTTTTGAAGGCTAATTTTTTATGATTTTTGGAGCCACATCCTAAACAGAACATTCTACTCGTAATTTGAATGACTCAGTGATTCTGTAATTCTTGAGCTGGGGAACTCGTATTCAGGAAAAACTGCAAAATAAAAAAGTGCAAACTGCAGAAGAGCAATTCTGGATTCCTTCCAAAAATGGGAGCGATCTATTTCATGTCCTCCCGTTCGTATTTCCCGGTGCACCAAACACCACAGGGTGGCCCAGGATCTTACAGAGACTTCAAAGCAGACGCACCATAGCTTGCCGATGCTATTCCACATCATCTGGGACATTTTCACGTCAGCTCTGTATGGCAAACGTTCTGTGCCCAAGGTCACGGTGAGTCCACGGGTGTGGTGAGATCCTCGGTGGAGTCTGAAGGTGGATATGTTTCCACGCATGCTCTCTGCTCCGCCAAAGTTCCACACAGAGTGCCGGGCAAATTTACAGACGTCCTACTGCCAAAATAAGGCCACTCAAGGACATTGGGGGATACTGTTGCTTACCCATACCAGCTTACAATCCATTCCAGAAATAAGCAGTCTGGGTAGTGCCTTGTATGTATTACAAAAATACATAATATATAATTAAAATATAATTGCTTGTATTTATCACAATTTCTGAAAGCAGATGTATTGATTTTTGTTCCAAATAGATATATTTGTTTCACAAAATGGATAAAAAAATATGGAGAAATATAAAGACACTCGTGAAGTCCCATCCCCACTACAGCCTCCAGCCCATCATCTCAACCCCATCGATCCTTGACGAAACTTTTCTAAAGCTATTGTTATGTCTGCACCAAGCTCTACAGCCAGGCGACCATGCGCAGCCAGTTCACCGCTCTGCCTTCCCTGGATACTAGACTCAGCCACAACCAATCAACCTAATGAATTAACAAAGTTTAAAAGCACCTGGTTCCCAGATCAGCAAGGTATTGGGTGTCTGTGTCCTCTGTGTGACACATGCGTCTTCTCTTGGTTTTCTTGGTCTTTGGTCCATGATTTGGATCTGATTTTCATCCCTGCAGCCATGTATTAACCTCAGGCTGTTTTGGAATTTCAGATTTGAATCGCGATTCAGATTTGTTTGCCTGTTCTCCCCACTTGGGTCCTCTCTCTGTTAAGTTACTACACCGATAACATTTTAGCCCTATTATTTAGGTCCTATGGAAACTCTTGTTGACCCTCTTTTGGTATTCAACACTCGGCTGCTGCTCCTTGCTGCTCTGTCTGTTCAGGGCTCTGTGAGCTATGTCCTGCTGTTTTGTAAACTCTTGATACTACCTTTCAAGGCACGGTGAGCACACCAGGGGACAAACGTCTCAGGTGGAATCAAGTGGGATGAGCTGGCAGGGTCACCAACTAATGCCCTTCAACTGGAGGCCTGTCTGTGGCAGGATTGTGGGATAGTGGGTCATCCCCTCCGGCTCAAATCCTCTCCTGACCCCTGCGCCTCCTCCCATGCTTAGAATGGCGCTCGCACTCCCCAATTGTGCCCGAGCCAACCCATAGCTGGAACTCAGCCTGTATCCGTCTACCAGTTAGCGGCCTGCCAAGAACACAGAGCAACAACAGCCTGCAGAAAGTAAACCCTGGATCCAGGTGGCAAGGGCCAGGTGTAAATGACAAAAGTGAGAATAACAGCCCCCCCGGTGCCTCCGGAGGCCCAGTGTCACCATCCATCCTGCCTCTGCGGGACTCTTTACTTCAAAGGCTTTTGATCCAGATACCCAAATGTCCATAGGAGATGACTGTGCTATGACGAACAGGCACTGTGGCGGCAGGCAAATTTAGAGTGTAGGGGTGGCCAGGCGGAAGCAAATTTGGAAGAGAGTAGCTCTTCAGAGCTCTTACTGATCAGCAATTCAAAGGTGATTCAGCTCGACTGGCATAACACTCCTAAATCATCAGGGGTCGTCTCCCCTCTCCCCCCACGGAGGTCAATTTCAGGTGACACGTAGTCCTTTTCAATTATAACATTCAGTAGCTTGTTTAATCCCAGCGAGCTGTGCCGCCGTGCATCGGTGGCGGCTCGCGGTTGGCACCGGTGACCTTGACGTCGCCTGGGAAACCCCGGGAAGCCATCTGTTTGTGACGCGACTTAACGAGACAGGCGATTGGCTTCCGAGGTTCGAGCCACGACAGCGACGCAGAACCACCACCTCCCTTGACAATCCATCCCTGAGTCACTGATGGGTGGAGCTCGCCGGAAGAATCCACGCTATCCAGTCACTCTGCTGCCATCCTGTCGCTGTTATCCATTTGTCAGCACTTTCCTAACTTCCACTTGCCTTATATGGAAATATCCGGCTGCCTTCCATCATCCTTTGATCACACAGGACATTTTCCAGCTTAAGGAAGTTGCAGTCTTGGTAATTTCATATTCATCGTTATCTTGTTGTTGTTGTTATTATTATTATTATTATTAGTAGTAGTAGTAGAAGTAGTAGTAGTAGTAGTAGTGTTAGTATTATTATTATTATTAGTAGTAGTAGTAGTAGGAGTAGTAGTATTGTTAGTATTATTATTATTATTTTCCTGTCTGCCGCAATCTTTCTGTTTTGATACACCCATTAATTAATTGGTTTCTTTTCTCATTCTTGGAGATGTAATTATTATACCTCTAAATAATAACATAACATAACATAACATAAGTATTACATAAGTAAATACATAAGAGATCTATACGCAGATAGTACACTGAACCAAGATCACTGAACAAATCATTTACTGTTTATTTAATGTGCTCCTTTTAAGTATTTTTATAATATAAATTTCCTTATTTTCAATACATGTCCCTTCATGTTAGTGAGTTAAATGTTACTCTCTTAAATGTCACACGTTACATGCATGTTATTCACACAATTCAAACACTTGTGATTTTCAAGTTAGGTAAAATATTCCTTCTGATTTCAATGCAGGTGCAATGAGAATGTGTGTCTGTGTGTGTTCAGTATGTGTGTCTGTGTGTGTTCAGTATGTGTGTCTGTGTGTGTTCAGTATGTGTGTCTGTGTGTGCATCTTTCACATTTTCCACACATTATCACAGGTTTTTCTTCCAAGGAATCTTTTTCAACTTGTAAGTGTGGACGTGTGTTTGAGTGCTCTCTAATCGACTGACATCCTTTTCACACTGAGAATGACCATAACTATAATCTGGTTCATGAAAGTTGATCAACGTTAACACAACTGTAAATAGTACTTAGAAATGTGCTGATTGCAGTATTAAAATCATATCATAAATGCAAAGAAATAGTTTTATTTATGCTGACCCAGTGGATTACATTCCATTACAGTTTGTTCCAGGTGTCTGTAAATGAACCTTAATGTGCTTGTAACAGACAAACACACACACACATACATACACACAGAGTCGCGTAATCATATCTTTTTGGGGACCGCTCATTCATTTCTATGACAACCTTAACCCCTACCCAGCCCTAACCATAACCATAAGTAACCAAATAAAATACAAGAGTATTTTTAGTTTTTTCATTGCAGTCATGGATTTTTATAAAATAGAGTAAAAAAGCGGGTATTCATGACATTGTGGGGACATTTGGTCCCCACAAGGTAAGGTATACCTGGACCACACGCACACACACACACACACACACACATCACTGGTTTGTGCAGGAAAGTGTCAGTTTGTCAGAATTTGTTATCTTTCCCCATGCACTGGTGCCACATCCATTCCATATTCCACTCCACAGTTTACCTCTGTGGCCACACTCACCTCCAGATGGTTTCCCTCCATAAACAGGCACACCTGCCAGTGATCACTCAGTTGATCTATTTAAGCTCGCTCTGGCGCCTAGCTTGGGTTGCGGCTTTGGGAATGTTTGCCAGTTTTGTGGTCTGTCCTTTTGTGCTGGCTCCTGCTTTTTTCGTTATATTAGTTTTAGATCTGTTGCCTGCTTGCTCCTACTCTGTTCTCCTGCTAGGCTGTTTCCATAAATACTCAACACTTGGGTTTAATCTGTTTGCCTCATTTGTCTGCCTTTTCAGCAGTTCCCGTCCTGTCAGTACTGAGTATTCAGAGAGTACTGCTGGCTGAAACGGTGTTACTATAGTTTTTATATTATAATTTTGGTTTTATTTTTATATTCAATTATCATTTAAATCCAGTTTAGTTATAGTTGGCTTTCAGTGTGGGCTTAATTGGTTTTTATTCATTTTTATTTTGATGATGTATTTATAAGTAGATTTCATATTTTAATTTCAGTTTGTTTTAGCAATTTTATTTCTAGGCATATACGGACATTGTAGAGCTGTTCTTTGTGTCTGATCTTTAGAGAGTCCTACATGAATACACAGTGCCCCTAATGCACCAATGTCCTCGAAATACGTAAAACATGATCCAGGTACTATTAATTGTAATTAAAGATTAAACTAATGACGAGTTTAGCAAAATAGGTATAGATATCAGAAAGTATTTGACGTTTGTTTTATTTCAGTTAGTTTTAGGAAAAATATTCATAGTTTTCACTTAATTCATATAGTTTTTTTGTTTTGTCTCTTGTTTCAGTTTATGAAAATGTTTTCTTTCAGTATTAGTTTTGGTTAACAATAATAACACATAACAAAAGGCAGCAGATCTGGGTATACACATACAGGTCAGGGTGTACGCATTTCCCATGGTGCATTTGCTCTCTTTTGAACTTCATTAAAGTGATACATGCACAGGGGGCATACAAAATAGCAAAAAGGATATTACCTTTGAAGTAGGTGGTATGCATCAGCTATAAGAGGTCTGAAATCAATCATTTTATATATGAGTTTTCAAAGCAACTCCATGTGACTTAATAGAGTTCCCAAAAGTAGGTGCTCAACTTCAAAAATTATTTCACATGTCGAGGCGTACTCTTCCATTTTCTGCATCTGCTTGTCCGATGCAGGATCGGGGGGGGGCGGGGGCAGAGCCTGTCCAGGAAGCTATGGGCTTGAAGGAAACAGTCTCAAAAATTATGGTAGCTGGAAAAAGTCAACAAACTGCTTCAGAGGAGCGGTGGTTGCAAGTCAATGGTCACCAAGACGAACAGATGGACACCTGATAGGACTGTCGCTAAGCACCACAAAGATGCAGTCTCAAAATCTGCCACAGACCTGGCTCGGCACAAAAACTGCAAAAACTGTACGTCGCGAACTTTACAGAGCTGTGAATTATGGTAGACCTGTTGCTTGGAAACCATTTGTATTCAAGATCAAAATATGGAGAGACATGACTTGGTCTAAGGAGTGCAATTCTGGACCCCTGATCAAAAAAGTAATATGATCTGAGTAATATCTTTTATCCTTTATCCTACATGTGAATAGGTTCACATTTAAAACAGGCCAAAGGAAGCTTTCAGCCTACAATGTCTAGGGCCAACTGTTAAAATGATAAATGTAAGGACAACCATGTTGGGGGGGGGGTCATTATATCTATAATTGCTCTGCAGGGTCATACTAATGGCCAATATGAAGCCATTTTATGGGACTGAGAGTACCGTATGGTACCCAAACTGTTCCCTCAGGATTTTCCTCTACTTTATTCTGATAAGGCTCCCACACACTCCCCTAACCAAGCTTGAGAGTGGTTTCCTGAACACCAGCGTGAATTCCGTGGCCTCCCTAATCACCGGATCTAAAAATCTCCGCACATTTATGGGCAATTCTGGAGCACAGTGTGAAGTTGATTTCTGCCTCCTTCATCTTTCAAAGAAATGGTACCTTTTCTTTATGAAACATGGATCGATATCCTGCTACACACAGTTTACGACTGTATGACCTCATTTCCAGAAGAATTGAAGTTGTTCTGGAAGCAAAGAGAATCCCTACTCCATATTAGCTATGCAATAATAACATATTATTAGGTGTTTCCATTATTTTGACTATCACTTCTGCGCATATATACAACGACGAGACAAAACAGTATGACCATCCCCGTGCAAAGTGAATATGATTGCCTATCTTGTAAAAATGGCTTGTCAAGGTTTAAGATATATTAATTAGTAAGACAACAATCGGTAATGATAGCTGACATGTTGAATACCTAAGAAATGGGCAGGAGACCTGAGTGAGTTTGACGAAGGCCAAGTCATTATGACCAGACAAGTGGGTCAGAGCATCTCCGAAATGGCAGGGTTTGTGGGGTGCTCACAATCAGCCATTGTGGATATCTACTGAGAGGGATCTGAGGAGGGGAAAACCATGAACTGCCAACAGGGTGTTGGGCGGCCTGGACTTGTCAGTGCAGGATGTGAGATGCCCTGACCCGGTTGTCTGGCCATAATGACTTGGCCCTTGTCAAACTCACTGAAGTCTTCACTCCTGTCCATTTATTTTACGTTCAACATGTTGACTACGAGTTCCGGATGTTGGTTTACCTTCTAATATATCATATCTGATCAGAACGGGTATTAAAAATCCAACCTTCACTTTAACCTTTATTTGGCACAGACTAGGCACCTTTAAACTGACAGAATATACCAATATGATTTGATTAAGCAACTAAACAGACCCTGTGGAAATTTGAAATATAATCCATCTTTGAAAAGGAAATTAACTGTAAATATATATTTTTAAAATTATTAGAATAATTGAACAAACATCTGAAATGATCACCTGAAATGAAAAAATAAAAATGAATTAAACGGGAAAACTTTCGATGATCATCATCGCTCACCTGATCATTGGATAAGATTAGATGTTATGGAAAATAGGTTCACTTAGGCAGACCTTGAGATAAAAAAATGACAGTACAGTCACCTGATAAAGACAAATGGCAGTCACAGTGCCTGAGAAGGTGGTCGATATTTCATATACACCTTTTATCACATTACACAGGGAATAAAACTAAGGTAAGCAGATTTGGTCTGTCACCCTCAATGTGCATGGATAAATATTTCAACAAGTGTTAAGCCAGGAATCGTGCATCAATCAGTTACTGTAGTTTATGTTAGGGTATTGTTAACCCTTAAGCTGAAAACCTCCAACTGTCAATTTTGGCTTTGACAAATTCTCTCGCAAGACGTCAATACGGAAGGCAGACAGCATTACCTGGGAAGAACACATCTGAACATGGCAAGGCATAAAGTCATGCCCACTTGTGTGTTCACGTTTGAATAACTCTGATATAACCTTTTGTTTAAAAAGCACAGACAAAATTCATGGCCCGGTTTCCCAAAACCTTCTTAACGCTACATCATTTGTAAGTTCTACCTTAAGTTGTCTCTTAATGCCCCAATGTGTTTCCCGACACGTTCTTAGTTAAGCATATCTTCCGTAAGATATTCTTCCATAAGGTTGGTCTGAGCCTCTCTTAGCTGTTTCTTATCACTGTTGCCGGCTCATACTGCTCATAGTAAATAACATCTTTAAAGGTACAGTTTCATAACCAAACATCACTTAGCTAAAAAATAACTGGTCCATATGATAAAATTAAATGGTTAAACTTTGGTTCATGGGGTTGGATAACAGTCAACAATGCAGGTTCATTTACATGTAACTCTAATATGTTTTCCCCAATAAGCCCCCTGGAATAGTCCTTAGTAGTCAATACTGAAGCACACAGGACATTCTTTAATGTTAATGCAACTTTTCATTTGGCTATTGTGCCATTGCTCATCCCTATATCAATCACATGCACAGATACTGGTGCATGCAGGTGTTTTATAGAACAAATAAAATTAAATTGTGCTACTACAATCTGGGGAGGCAGGTTTGTGCACGTAATTGGTGAGAATTATATTTATGTTTTGATGATTCAAGTTGTTAATTTTGTATTTTATTTTTATGTTTTCCCCAGTTCTGATTAATGCAATGTTTTTGAAGCATTCCTGCAGTGTTATATTTATAAAGAACCCCACTCGCATGCAGCAGTCAAGCAATTTCTGTGTGGAGGGAATAATCAATTGCTGAGCCATCAGTGTCAACAAATCAGCTGTTCCGGTGCATATATCGGTCACACTTAAGAAGCTCTCGCTATAGTAATCTCGGCAAACTTACTTAGGAAAACAAATACCTTTTGTAAGATATATCTTTAGAATCTAATCGTCATCTCGAAACCCAGCCCAGGCTTTTATTAATAAAGGTTCATCAGTCTGCATAAAATTATTTGTAGGTAATTTTTTCGTGATTGTTCATCATTACATTCTTAATGGGAATGTAAGGCAGAACTAAAAGGAAGGGTCATATATGACCCGGTGAGTTCCCCAGGGTACTTTGCAAATAGCAGGAA
>JAODKC010000093.1:444140-461730 GCA_026777985.1 Mormyrops attenuatus
CCACCCCCAAGTGGTGCTGCTAGAGATTTCGGACCACATGAAAGCGTATCACACTGGGTCCCCAACCTAGGCCGATCCAATTATGTTCCAAATTTTTTCGGGACCACTCGAGGGGCCCTTGGAATCATCCTAACTCCCTGCACCTCCCCGGTCCCCCCACAGAATATATAGGACAAATAGCAATAAGAGTAGAAGCAGTATTCTCTGTACTCTCACAGGTATGTCTTTCATTTGAACAAAAACAAGGCAGATGGCAACGAGGTGCCTCAACGTTGATAAATCTTGAATATCTTCAGGGTCTTTCCGTCTTTGTGCATCTTCAAATCCATCTTCTAGTGATTCAACAGGAATGAGCTGTTCATTCCCATGGATCTTAATTCCCCCGCCCGCACTACCACCCACGCACTTGCATTTGTGCTGCCCCCCCCCCCAACTCCACATCGTCCGCTTCCGAAACAAGTTGTCGAAGGTAAATTAGAGATGTCCGCCCTGAAATCCATGACATTTCTCTTCTACCCCTCTGGCTTCTCCGCCAATACTTTCGGAGAGCCAATCCCTCCTTAAACCCTCTATATCCCCCTCTATACCTCGTCGTTTTCCGATTCGGGAAATAAACAGGATAGGAAGCTATTCGCGATATTCCATATAAAATGCGACAATCTGCAGGAACGCTGACAGCCAGTTGCAAGTGTGGCCCGTGTCTAATTTGTCACTTGTTACGGTCAACTAAGAACTGTGTAATTGCCACTTCCTAACAGGGCAGACTTACCCTCACGGCTCATGTAAACAAGCTGTCGTCTCTCTTTCCCATTTTCCATATGCTGTTTTCAATAACCGAATAAACAGACTCTGCCCCCAGTGTTTACCTCCTGTGCGATAATCCTGCTATGAGTTATTGCTGAACACGGACCGGCATAATTTTGTTTTATACGCAGTCAACAGACTTTATGTGCAATATAATAAAATACGGTCTCAGACTTTTTTTCGTCTTAAATGTCAAATTATCTTTGATTCCCATTAAAGTGTCGAAAACAGACCGAATTAAAGATTATTTGCTAGCACCCCTCAAGAGAATTAAATTACTTTTATCATTGTTATCAGCTATAGGTTAATTAGTTTTAGAAAAGCCAATCATCCTGGCTTAAGTTCCCATGTATCAAAAATAAAAATGCCACCATATTAGACCTAATACATACAACAAATGGGTTGTTTCACATAGAGACAGGGGTGCTCCAAAAGTATGCGTTCTGTATGATATTTCTGTAAAAATGATAATTTGCCGATCTTTGCCATGCTTTATCGCATTTAATTCCTTAAAAAACGTACAATAAGCCTACTTCATCACCTTTCGTTGAGTTATGGATGAGGAGGCCAGCTCCCGCTGCATCAGGGTCTGTTTAAAATTTAATCCAATGCATTTTTAAATAAGCAGGGGACTCGTGAAAAGTGAAAATCACTGAGAATAAAACAGCATGGAGCGTGTACATGCTGATTAGGTTTATGCCTGTATTGATTCTTTCGACGAAAGCTCAAAGGGGAGCTAACAGAGGGATAAGCTCTTCCGAAAGCCCATACTTGTCTGCCGTATTCATGTTTTGCTTTGCATGCAGACGATCTTTCTTTTCACACCACGGATGTACTTTTTCATCAGAGCTCGATGTGGCACAATAAAAAGCCAAGTTGCGCTAGGTCTGTTATAGCTGATTGCTGATGGTGCTGCGATTTTAAAAAAAATATATTTTGCCTTTTTATTATGAGAAACCCGGCTCCGTCGAGTACAAAGTTAGTCAGCAAGCTTCTGCGCTTCAGCGGTCTGCATCGCCCCCGTCATATAAACACGCATCAGTAGACAATGGAGAGTTTCCGAAAACGTGTCCATCACAGAATGTTGAGAGAGTGAGAGAGCAGACATGTAGATTGATGAAATCAGCACGTCGTTCGGTACTCAGAACTGCCTCTGCTGTTTTAAAACTGATAGTTTTAAAGCAATTAGACCAGAAAAGAATCGAGATCGGTGGGTCATGTACCTGAATTAGGTTAAGCATGTAGTATTCGTTTACACAAGCGTATGATTGTTCAATTCTTCCAGCAATTAAACAAGTGTTTGCATCTTATGGTATATTATTTATGTCTAACTAATATTAAAAATGATACAGATCCATCCTTCCATCCATCCATCCATCCATCATATCCCCTAATCCAGTAGAGGCAGGGGTGTAGTAAGGAAAATTAATTGAGCCCCTGGACAACGCTTGGGTCCCCTTGGTACATGCTGTCTACTGGTACATGCCCCCTCCCCGGCAACAGGGCTGAGTACAGGGTCACAGTGAGCCCTGGAGCCTATCCCAGTCCATCACAGGGCACGAGGCAGGGGACACACTGGACGGGATGCCAGTCCATCATCGGTTATGGATGGTGTAGGTAATGTACTCTAGGTAAGGTAAGGTGTTCGTAGTAAGTGCAGCCTACACACATGCTTATGTACTACTCAGAAATGTGTGATGTATTATACATGATGGTATTATGCGAGGCCCATAGCAGAACCGATGGTATCTGTCCATGCCTGAGGACTTTCTGCTTTTCTCCATTAGGTTATGCTGATGAGTGTATGATGCCTCACTTATGAAGGCGTTACAAAGTCCAGACGTGTTTCTGTGGAGACCAGGAGTAGGAGAAGCCCATCACAGATGCTGAGTGCCTGCTTTGGGCCTCATAGGTCAGTGAGGTCACTGTTGTTCTCACTCATCCAGGATAAATATTATTGGAAAAATCTTCCACAGTATATGTGCGATTTTATTCCAGGCTTGGCGGGTTTTTTCATCTGTGGCGAGATTCCAGTAATAATAAATTGTCACAAAACAGGATCAATTCAGTGTGAATGTGGGGCGGTGTGTGGTTCAGCGGGTTAGGAAGGTTGCTGGTTCAAATCCCAGCTGGTGGAGTAATCATATCACTGTTTGACCCTTGAGAAAGGTCCTTCTCTTGGGGTGCAGTGTGTGGCTTTAGTGCAACGTTTCTCAAACCAGTCCTCGGGGACCTCCAGACAGTCCACGTTTTTACACTCTCCCAGTTTCCTAGGAGTTGGGAGAGAGTAAAAACCTGGACCTTCTGGTGGTCCCCTAGGACTGGTTTAGAAAACACTGGCTTAGTGGGTTAGAACACTGTACCTGTGATCAGAATGTTGCCAGTTCAAGTCCCAGGGCTGGCAGAGTGATGTCACTGTTCGGCCCTTGAGCAGGGCCCTTAACCCCGATTGCTCCAAGGGCTGCCTGTTATTTTGGATGAAATCATCTGCTAAATAAGTAAAATGTAAATGGATGAACAACTTTGTGTTTCCATTCTCCTATTCATCTGAGCTGCACATTGAGCTTCATCCAAAGACGGTTGAACGTTTCAGGTAGCGTTTCATCCAGGATAACCAGTTGCAGCCCAGGCTAAGAAACAGACGTGTCTGTAGATTGTAAGATGGCACAGCAGCACAGAATATAGGGAGAGCCCACTCCCTAGTGAAGACAAGAGCAGCCTGAATGGGACACATTTTGATTTAAAAACATGTATTTTACATTTGCGAGGCACGGAATGGAATGACCTTTTCTCACCTGGGATCGATATAAATTTGACCCTGACACGGTTTCCACATCGACTTGCAAATTGCATAGTGGTACGTGTTTCTTACTTCTAAAGACTGGCAGTTTCAGAAAAAAATGGTGTATTTGAAGCCTTAAGATTTAGCCAGAGTCTTAGATGGATCTCTGCATGTACTCTCCAAGCATCCAGGCACCCCAAATTGATCAATTTCCCATAAAAATAACATTTCCTTTGATTGCACACTGCAGGACAATCCCTGGTGGACTCATCAGTTACCTTTCCCTGATGTCCTCGTGGGTGTCTGTCTTTCTCTTTGAGTAAATGGAGGATTTTGCACAAAAAATGTGGTAAGGACTGAAGGCAATTGGTTGTAGATTATTATCAAAATAAGAAACACTATACATTTTGTCATCAATATAAAATATTGATCCTTTGCTGTTTAAGAGCTCTTATCAAAGGTCTCAAAAATCATGATGCTCTGATGTACTATGTATAAAGTTTGAGGGGGCAGTGGGAAACAGAACCGGAAATGCTGCGGAGGGCAAAATCAGGTGATTAATATGTTGGTTGAGTTCATCTGCACCCTATCCCCCATCCTATAAAGCAGGCGTGGGTAATCTCATCCAGAGAGGGCTGTTGTGTTTGTGGACTTTTGCAGTGACTCCCTAATTAGATTACTAATTAGAGGACTGATTGGCTGATGAGTCCTCGCACCTGGGTTTGTTCAGCTGACCTAACAATTATCCCAAAAACCTGCATACACTTCGGCCCTTTGTGGATCAGATTGGCCACCTCTGCTATAAGGTTTTTGTTAAACATCGCTACACTGTCCTGCATCCATCCATCCATCCATCCATCCATCCATTCACCTTATATACCTCTTGTCCAGCAGAAGGTCATGATATGTTCCTTTCTCCTCATCACCACACGGTCCTGCTTTTCTTTACTCATGGTGAAAGTCTAACACTCTCCCTAACAAGGTAGATCACACCAGCTATACAGAAAGAAACTTTCAAGCAGTATAAGGAGTGCACACACACTCATATACTAAGCTTGGGACATTTTATGTGAATATATATGGCCAAATCAAGTGCAGAACACATCTATAGCGTTAAACACCTATAGCAGTAAAACATCTAGAAAACTATGTCTGAAACCACATTAACTCTGAAGTGATTCTCACACTTATACTCATTTGGAATTCACACTGAACCTTGGACTTCATCACCTAAAGTGTAAGACACTTTCTGAAGGTTAATGGAACAAACAAATGCAGGAATTTAAAAAAAACAGCACGGATAAGATTAGACTATTTAAATGGATGTTAGATAGGAAATAGATGTAAAAATGGTCTTTGAAACCTCATGGGTTGAGCAGAGTCTGATATATGCAAGTTAAATTAGTGTCCTTCTGAACTTCATGTAGCAGAACTAAGTGAAGTGTAATCTGGGGAAATGCAATGTGCATTTAGAAGAATAAAAAAGTCAAATAAGTACGTCAAGAAATTATTTAAAACCAAAAGAAGTTAAATCTCCGCACTACATAAAAGCCATCAATTCTCACATGCCTGGGAGCAAAAAGATCTGAAATTCATCTTGCAGACAAGGAAAAATCAGTAAGAATCTCACTGGCATTTGACAAGACACTGGAGAATTTTGTGTTGCGATGTTGTTCGTGCGTGACTCAGAGCTCGCTTCACTGAAAACAAAATACTCTTACAAAGCATAGGGTTTATTTTCTATCTTTATATAAAAAGGTTAATGAAATGTGTCCACCTGTCCACTAGAGGGCAGCACCACTCATCTTTAGAACACCTAAGCAGAGGCCTGTCCTGGTTTTGGTGACCTTCTGGACTCTATGAAACCGGGCAACCTTCTAAGCTGCTTCTCAGTAAATACTAAATATTGTTTACACTTCAGGCCCTCCTATGTATGGCCCTCAATCATGGCTTCTGGTCGTCACATTGATGCTTTAGTTCCTGTTTACACAGCTGCGTACCCTGCCTGCTCTCCTAGTTGTATATACTGGGCCTTGCTATCTTGCCAGGCTCTGGTCTGCTTTTATGTCTGCCTTCTCAGTCCAACTGATGGGCACATGTTGATATTTGGGAGCCAGAGACCCAAGCAAGGGCATTTCCTTATTGTTTAGAGGTACTGCACCTAGGGACTGTCATGGTGCTCCTTGTCACAGATTAAGCATAACTGCGATATCTGTAGCTGGATGACAGCAATACTGTCACAGAGTGCTTTGTTATGCAGACAGGCATAGCTGGTGACTAAGACAAAGAGAGGGAAGATTTTTGAAGGCTGCAAACAGCACTTTGAGTAATACACACATTTATCCAACACTCCTTGAGCTGATATGTAACCCCTCTCCTTCTCGATTTGATAAACCATCATCTCCCCTAAAGCACCCCCTCGTTTCTGCTGTCACTGTGTCCCGGCACATGTAAACATTCCACGTTTATGTAGAATGTTTCCACGTTCCATGTCCAAGGCACATCCCTAATAGGATATTTAAAGATGGCTGGTGGGACAGGTAGGTGGGGTGTATCCTGAGCCGGAACATGGCTGTGAAACTTGTGTGGTGCGAGGAAAATCTTGCGTACCCTCTGGAGATGTAACTTCAAACTTTCAATATTAGTTCGCATACACAAACTCATGGCTGTAGGTAGAAATTAGCAGGAGAACATTTTAAACTGGATTTGAGAAAGCACTTCTTTACACAGCGTGTAGTTAGAGAATGGAATAGTCTTCCTGTTCAAGTAGTGCAGGCTAAAACCCTGGGTTCTTTCAAATCAGAGCTAGATAAGATTGTAACAACTTTGAACTATTAGTTAAGTTCTCCCCAAACAAGCTTGATGGGCCGAATGGCCTCTTCTCGTTTGTAAATTTCTTATGTTCTTCTTATGTTCTAACTTTACCTGTAGATAGAGGCCACATTAATGTTATCAACTTGTGGCTTTTTCATGAGCTCCAATATGGTCAGCACTCTTGACATCCAAAGTTGACTTCTATGGCGTGTGAGCTTGGTAAGGTATTCATGTGAGCTTGTACCAACGGGGATGCATCTCTTCTCTTGGAACCTTGGGCTCTCAAGTCTCTTGACATCTTGATTAATATCATGCTGATCTGGTTGCTGGAATTGTACCAATGCAGTTGTCGGTTGATGGTACCCCCTCAGCAATGCTGTATTAGGGCCGGAGTTGTACACAAGGGTCCCAGATTTTATTTTTTTTGTATGTGATTCACCTCATAAATTTTGCAGAACCCAAACAATAGCTCTCAAATCGCTCTCGCAGGGAAATCCACATGGGAGTAAAGTACTGACGACTTGCTGTGATAAATTACTACACCTCCGCCACTTTCAATCCTACAATGCACCATCCTGCTGTGGGGAGATCCTTCAAATATCATTCATGATTACTGTTTGAGTTTGTCCATTATTTGCACACATTTCTGGATTAAACTGTTCCCTAACAAATGGAGAAAAAGACTCTACTTAGATCTCTGATGTGTCAATCTGTAAAATGGATAAACATGCCTGATACATGATGATTTCCATACTTTTACAAAATCGCCAGGCAGGCCATTGATCTTGACTGTATAATGGGAGTGAATGGCATTCTTTCTGTGGTGTTTAAAGCACATTTGAAAAATTCAACAGCAATATCTCTTACCTGAAAACATGACCTGGTTACTTAAGATAATCCATAGACTTTGTAGTGAGCAGGTTAAAGTAGGATCTGTTTTCTTCTACCGAACCCCACACACCAGTCATATCACTACGCTGATGATTGCACCAGCGTGCTTGTACTCGTGTCTTCTGCACAGCATGATTATTGTGTGGAGTTTGGTAGAAGAAAATAGTTTGATTATTACATTATCTTGAGTAACTGGGTCATAATTTCTGGTAGAGACATTGCTGTTGAATTTTTCAAATGTAGTTTCTGCCGCTTTAATCACCACAAGTAGGATGTAATTCACTCCCATTTTGTTTGAGAGAAGCCTGACATTTATATGCCCGATATCTCCAAAAACTAGGGAACTTCCTATGCAACCTAGATGGACAGATATTACTAAAGTCTCTCTAAAACATATTTTTTCAGTTTTGGGTTGAAATACCCATTTAAAACACTAACAAGACCTCTGATTTCCCTAATTATACAAGTATTTGAAATGTCAGTAAATGTCAGTGATATTAATATGGGCGATAGGATGTAGGAATATATCAATGCATACTAAACTCACTGAGTGGTTCTTTCTGCATTGTGTAATTTACATTATTCCTTAGCCGATGTCATGTTAATTTACCTAAATAATGCCCCTTAATAGTTTGACTGAAACCATCCATTGGTACGGTAGCGTACATTTTTGGAAACCAGCTATTTAATGCATTATATAAAAACTGCCGTGTTCTGTTATTTTTACAAAGGTCACATCAGCCAGGTGTTCAGTGGGATCTCCAGCGAGAGTATGGCTTTTCTTATTTGGATGTAATTTTCCATGAACAAATGGTACATTTATATAAGTAATGATGGTACTGGTGACCCCACGTTCTCGAGTCCTTTTGGAGTGTGATTCTTAGCACTTTCAATTTTATGAAAACCTTCCTAAGTCACTTTGTCATGTGTTTCCGTAACAATGGCATGTGACTAAGCTAACATAACGGGACTTCGAGCCGGCCGGCAGCAGAGGAAGCCTCGCTGCAAATGAGCCAGCCTGGCGCTGGGCTACGGATTGGAACGGCACAACGAACCAACCATGAAAAATTCAACCCAGGTAGCTAATCCTGCTGTACGTGTCTGATGGACAAACGCACAATGGGCGTGGGCCTCTTTGGCGATGTGAGAGCTACCCGCACATTTTAGACGGTGCATGTTGAAGGTCATCAAAACCCAGCGCATGAAGAATTTGTCTTTCTTCTTAACAATTCGGGGGAGAGAGAGACAAAGAATGAGAGAGAGAGAGACAGAGAGAGAGAGATGGATAACCAGTAACTTCAATCCGACTTTGCCTTCGCTGAAGAGGGAATATCGCTCTTGCGGGGAACCTGATCTCATATGAAAGCTTTGTGAGTGATCTGGAGGAGGTGGGGGTGATTTCCGGAATAGATGCTCCCCTGGGACGCCTGAGGTGGGCAAGGCCTATCTCCTGTTCGCCGATAGGCATGCATGCTGGTCTGTAGTATACCCAGAGTTTCCCTTTGAGGAGGTATCAGAGAGCAGGGGAGTTTAGAGGTCTGCACCCAGTAATTTCTTGTTTGTTTTCTTTTTGTTTTTATGTCTCTTTATTGGATTTCTATACTGACACATTGATAGAACGGAAAAATATCCTAAACATGCAAAATAACAGCATTAGTCCACACTGTTGGTCACTCACCACACCCAAATCAACTGAATGCTCTAAATCCTTAACTCCACTCTTCCCTCACTCCTACTCTTACAATGAATGAGAGAATAATGTTACAGTTAAACTGCAATAAAGATATACATAACAGGCTACCGAATTCGCAGTTAGCCACGATTCTGTTGCATGTAACTGAATGGAATTCATGGAATAAACAGCTCGTTGAGCGTTGGAGGAGTCACATTTTAGAGGGAGCGGCAGGCGACGCCGCTTCCCCCGAGATGGGCGTGCATGCGGCCGCGGTAAACGCGATGCGCCGAGCGAGCCAATAAGAATTCCAGCAGGCGAAGCCTCTGCGTGTCCAGCCCCAGTCTGGGACGCCGCAGCCAACAGCCGCATAACGGCGCCCAGATTTCCCCTCCTTTGGATCGGTTAAATACTGCCGTAGCAGACCTCATTTATGTCTACAGATTTTAATAAATGTGCCTCTAGTTGATCAGTAACTCCTGTTTAATAACTGTAAATTATAACAGCAATAAACCCGCAACAACGGGACTGTTTCTTCAACAATGATCGCAGGTTCACTTTCAAGCATGATCTCATTCATCATCCAAATGTGCGGTTAGCAGTTTATGAATTTCATTTATTATTTTTTTTATGAATATTGTCACAACAGAACCGATTATGATTTGTGCACTGGTACAGCTAGTTTTCCTTGAACCTGCCTTTGCGTTATCTTCCATGTCTGGCCTGTAATAAATTAGTTTGCCTTCTATTTTCGTTTGGGTTTTGTCTCAGGTGTCTCAGGTTGATTATATCATTATTAATTGTTAGGAATACGGAATGTAATATAAACTGACTTTAATTCAGCTTTGGACAGCTGGGAGAGTCATATTCCTGGCTTTTGTCACCGTGTATGTATGCTTATAAATGCAGTCCAGAAATTAGCCACTAGAGGCCAGTGTGAATCAAATATCGTGGCAGCCTTGTGGGATCGTTCGAGCGATTGAAATTAAAAATAACATGCGCTGGTTATTAAAGTCTGCATCGACTCCGACATCAAAACCTGAACATTTGCCAGTCTGATTGGGGAAATTATGCTGCAGAAACTTTTGTAATTAGAAACAAAAGAAATCACTCCTTTGGTTGCACAACTTACAGGGATTAATTGACAACTTTTTTCCCAGTTAGGGTGTACGAAACACTGTTTCATTTCTTATGACTTAAATGACAGTTTGTCCGATTATGAACCCGAGTAAAATAATTATTCTATTGTATCAGAACTGTGAATTCAGATCTTGCCAAAGGCCTCACCCCTCCATTAACCGCACAGTTTCCCCTTGTGGGGACTGAGAAAATGGTCCCCGCAATGCCAAAATAAGTTTTTTTTGTTTCACATTGTGGGGACATTTGTAATGTATACCTGGACCACACACACACAGATGGGGAGGCGACTTCGAGATGCTTTGTGCATCCAAGGGGCTTCGGCTCCTTAGGATTATAATGGCACCTTTCAGATTGCGGGTGTCAAAGTCTGCAATCCAGACAGACCTGTGACCGTTGAAGACAGCTCCTTTCTCAGGATATCGGTAGTGTCTCTTATTATTCTCTCGTTATTCATGAAATAAATGCATATGGCAGGAAAACAATGGAAAGCCCCACTTTAAAGCTGAAAATCTCGTGATTCCAGTGTTTCCCAGTGATCACTGCTTCGGGTGGCAATAAGAAATATAAAGGTGTTTCTCTAAAATGCATCGTCAGGTTACTGATCGTATGCATAGTGAATTTAAGTGGTCAGTCCTCTCTACAGTGGGGTAGGCATTTGGATATCGGGTGGGCATCAGTGTTTGAATTATCTGAGGTCTTGGTGGGGGGGGGGATGTCCATGATGGGTAAAAAACCCCCCTATTAAATCCCAAATGATTGGTTAAATTTCATCTGCCTTTGGGGGGCACCGGCCACCCGCAGCCTGTGTCCCTCCCTCTCCAGTAAGCCCTCACCCAGGATCTCGCCTTGCGTCAAACCATTCCAATTCTGCAAGTCTTTTCAGCCTTTGATGTCTTCAGCTGTGACACATCAGTATTAGCAGTGCCACGGACCCAGCACGTTTCATTTCTGGAAGCCACCGGAATATAGGGAGTGTCGTGAGGTAACGGCGCCTCAGAAACCTATCCAGGATTAGCGGCAATAGTATCACACGTACGGTTTTCCATTACATTCCTAATTTGCAGTGCAGGCAATTATATATATATATATATATATTTTAAATATAGAGCTACACGATTATTACAAAAATACAGTTGTATAAAAAAGACACGCAAACATGAGCAGTTCAAGCTGTGTACTGCTCTGAGGAAAGAGGACTTTAAAGTTTGTGGAAGTTTTAGTCTTGAACTTTCAGACTTGCATTTTATTTGGAGTTAGAAATGCACATAAAACATAAAACAAAAAACGGTACCTTAAGTTAGGAAAAAAAAAGAGTTTCTACAGAAAAGTTTAAAATTTGTAAAAAGAAGACAGGGCCATATTTTTAAAAATATGGGGGGGGGGGGCAGTCCCCCAGAGGAAATAATATGGAGTGAAGGTTATTCCCAGAAAGGTCAGAGAGGAGCTCTGTGATCTCACTCAGAGTTCAAAGGTCAGACAGCATCCTTAATTTGGGCTGCCAGATAAGATCCAGAACCTTCGATACGGGTTGACGCATGCAGGCTCCCAGGGGTCACCAGGAGAGCTTGGACATGGCAGGAAGTAAAACAGGAGGATGCCACCAATCACTGCTGTTATTTCTGCAAGAACAGACTCTCAACAGAATACACCCCTCTATTAACGCACCCCGCCCAGTCTCCTGCGGCCTGCATCCCATTGACAGGTGAGCTTCTCATTGATGGACACCTAACCTCTTATGTAGCGGAATTATATCGATAGGTCAGTGGGATGGACGGCACGGACAGGAGTACACTTGCTCTGAATTGTTTCTGTCTGAGGACTCCCATTCATTTAGTTGACATCAAGGACAGGGGTCTTCTATCATTTAGTTTATTGATAGCTGCATCACTTGCAAATAATCGAGTCTTTATGGAGGCCAGACAATAGTGGAAGCAAATCCACATGGGAACGCAAGCACCTCAAAGCTGTTGATTACTCTCCCCAGCTCCAGTCTAGGAGAGTGAGACATCAGGCGCCAGCTCAAAGTAGGTTTTTCTACCTAAAAGTTGGGGAGTCGATAGTGTGTTTTTAACAAAAGTCGTGTTTTTTATATGTAGCAGTGGTCGTGTTTTAATGTGAACGGTAACGGCGAGCTACCTTTTCCAATGGGTTTCTGTTAACTGCGGAGAGCTTAATTGGATGTGTTAGTATTGAGCCACTAACTGCTACCATTCTATAGGTCCAGTGGACCAGAACGATGGCATTAGAGTCTCACTTACATCATGTGATCTGCCCCAGAGTGATTATTAGCAGTTGTTTTGGGCATGTACAAAGGAATACTTATGTGCAAAGTGATTGGTCACTTGTAATGATTTATTATCTGACCTGTGTTCCTATTGAGTGCTTTAATCCATCCATGTCCTGTACCTGCTTATCCTATTCAGGGTCACAGGGGATCCAGAGTCTACAGGCACAAGGTAAGGAACAACCCAGGAGGTGCCAACACATTGCAGGGTACACTCACACATCATTCATTCACACAAGCACACCGCTGGGCAAATTTGATAATTCCAACCTCTGCATGTTTTTGGACTGTGAGAGCAAACCCCACAGTGACATGGGGAGAATATGCAAACTCCACACACATGGAACCATGGCGTAGACCAGTGTTTCCCAATCCAGTCCTCGGGGAACCCCGGACTGTCCATGTTTTTGCTCCCTCCCAGCTCCCTGCCAGTCAGGAACACCGAATACCTGGTACAGGTGCACTGGGAGCTGAGAGGAAGCAAAAATGTGGACTGTCCAGGGTTCCCCAAGGACTGGGTTGGGAAACACTGGTGTGGACTCACTGGTCCCAGAGGTGTAAGGCAGCAGTGCTAACCACTGCACCACCATGCACCCCTGTGGGGTGCGTTAATGTAAGGGTTAATTAAATAATAAGCTAAGTCTCTCCACACACTCCTCCCCTCCCTGAGCCCATCAGCTTTGCTGCTAATGAACGTTTCCAAAGGGAGGGAGTGAGCCCCTTTTTTGGATGGCAAGATGGCGGTGCTACGAGCTCACCCTAAGGTTTTTAGATGCCCTGTGGCACATCCGTCCATCTGTCAATCTATTCATACTCTAACCTTTTATTCTGGTCAGGTTTGCAGGGGGCCTGTAGCCCATCCCAGGCAGTAGGGGGCGCTAGGCTGGGGGACACCTTCGACAGGATGCCAGGCCATCACAGGGTGAGTAGACAGTCATACTCTATGGGCTATTTAGAGACATCAGCTAGCCTAAGTGCACATCTCTGGGCTGCAGGAGGAGACTGGAGTCTTGAAGCGCACCCAAAGGCGAATCGGGTTCTGCCAAAGGGGGTCTGAATAAATCAGCTAAAATTTTGACATCATTGATCCCTATTGCAAGACAAGTGAGGCAATTTAGAGGTATGACAGCCCAACCAGGGACTTGAAGCTAGAACCTATAGGATCAAGTCAGTGTTGCTAGGCAGCATCCATGAGCAACAGCTGGGTAATCTGCACCCCCAGGGGAGCTGTACCACACTGGGAACTGGCATCGTCTGTTATTCTTAGGGCACAAAGTCTGGTGAAAGACACTGATGTTCTTCCCAGGCATGGCGAGTAGAACCAGGCAGGTCCTCATCTGGTAATTAATGAATGTTTGGCCTAGTGGGTTAGGATGTTGTACCTTTGATTGGATGGTTGCTGGTTCAAATCCCAAGATTTTGCCCCAGAGGAAGGCATTTAACCCTCAGCTGCTCTAAACACTGTCTGACCCTGCTCTCTCCAAAATATGCATCTCCTTTGATGAAAGCTTCTGCTAAATAAATGAAATAATGACATTCTCCTTCCCTCAAACATTACAGAAGCACGAGATGGTAACAGTCATATAGATTTATAGTGGCTTCATCCTTTGGATAGGCCACAATTCTTGGTCGACTGTCGAAGTCAGATGAAACATGTGGGGAAATAAAACAGAAAAACCCATCTGAAGGTCTCAAAATATATTGTCAAACACCACTGGGAAACAGGGCTGTGAATAAATACAAATGGAATGAGAGAAAAACACTCACACATGAAGATCCTTCATATAATAACATTCTGTCGCCCCTTTGGTGCTGTACGGTCCGCAGATGTGAAGATGACGGGACACTCGCCATGGAAACGGAGTCGGCCAGCCTATTGATAGAATTGAGAGACGAGCCTTCCCATCCTAGCCTCCTGGGTGATTGAGGGATATTGCTGCGGTAATAATTGGGGGCGGGGTGGTGTACCGGCGCCCAAAATATTGACCTTTTCCGCATCTCGCTAATAATACAAATTTCTGAAGATCTAATTCGGCTGTAAGAGAGATGTTGTTCAACAGAAGCTCACCTGAGCGGTCGCTCGTATGAATTAGTATTTTTTTGTACTCTTCAGAGATACTTCTATTATTAACTTTTCATTTATATTACTTTCTTTATCATCCACCCACATCCTCCCAGTTCCCAGAAACCCTAGTAAACAACCAACATGTTGCATGAATTCATGTTATTTCTATAATCAAGAAATACAGCTGTTAGCTTTCTGAGATGTTAAACTTTATTTGCTTTAGTGTTTACCTGCTCATTAGCATGAGATAATGCAACTTGCTCATTTACTACTTGCTGGGCTAATCTGTCATCCAAACCTGCAGCATCTCCTTACGTGATGATTCTTCTGATGCATGAAGGACTGTCTCACTTGGTAAGGACTAGGCTCAGGGGGTGAAAGGTTATTGCAAGCACCAGGGGACCAGTGCAGAAGAAGCACTTGACTAATTCAAGAACATTGAAAATGTGGGCTTTCCCCAGTGCAATGCTGTGGAAATGTCTGTCCATCCATCCATCCATCCATCCATCCATTCACCCATCTTCCAAACCCTTATCTAGAAATAATTTCATAAATACTTCATGTAGAAAATTCACAATCTATTTCTTTGATGTCATGTAACATACAGGAAGGACTAATGTACTATGCTCCATTTTTGAAATGTATTTGTCAGGTCTTTGTACATACATATGTACACATTGCTCGGATCTCTTTGTAAACGTACAACATTTCAGCAGATTCATAAAAGTGTAAGTGACAGATATTCTTTATTTGAAGGTATCTACTGACAGGAAATGATGTCAGTACAAAGAAATTGCATAGAGATGATGTGAGCCTTTCTCCACTGTATTATCTGTGCCAACACTAATTCCTGCTTCGGCAATAACAGGGTATACACCTCCCAGATCAAACACCCAGATGCTACTTCCCTTTCCCAGACCCTGGTTCCCAACAGGTTTCCTAGTGTATCCCCTCTGTTGCTCAGAGATATCTGTCTCATATTTCCAACTATCTCTTGCATTTGTTCTGCAAATTCAATTCAATTCAATTACTTTTTATATAGTGCCTTTCACAACAAAGGGAACAGGGAAAACAGGAAAGAAAGAATGTCAGAAGACAATGAAGGAGAGCAGCCACAAACTCCAGTGTAAGGAGAAAAAATATATATACATATATCCCCTACTGTGGCTTTACTTACTGTCTCACGTGGAGTAAATCCTACAATGTTCCCTCACGCTCCTGGACCAGAGTGGCCACATCTGGTGTCCCCTTGCTGCCAGAAAAAAACGACTCGACTGCATATGGATAATAACTTTTATGCCTTTATTTAGTAAGGGATCGGAGCCTTAATTACCGTTTGATGAATTGGGAACTTAATAGGATGAGACTCCAGTAAGAAGCGTGTTTTCACATTAGCTGGGCAAATGTGGGATAATTCAATCAAACCTGCAAAATGAATTAATTCAGTGTCATACCCAATTACAGTTCCACATATTGCTTTCCCCACCAAGGCGTCTGATTGGACGGCTACATCTCAGCCCGATTAAGCCGTCAACAGGAGGCCGCTGCATCACGGTGAGTCTTCTGTTAGTCCGGGTCATTTCACAGTGACGGTGTGAAGGTTTATCACCCAAGTATAACTCCCATTTGCAAGGAACACTTGGCAGGCTGACTGAGCCATCAGATTATTATCCAGCGTGGATCACTGTCATTATAGTTCTGATTTTTTAATTTAGATTTTATTTTTCCATTGTTTTCAATTTTCATTTGAAATCCAGTGTAGCTCTAATTAGTTTTCGCTGTGGTTTTATTAGTCTTTATTTTAAAGTTGTTATAATTCTAATAGTTTTTATATACTTTAGTTTCAGTATAAGTTGTAGTGATTTTATTTCTATGGATAGATATAAAGTTCTAGAGCTGTTTTATGTGTCTTACATGAATACAGAGTGTGTAATATGTAGTAATGTCCTCAAAATGGGCAAGGCATTTTCCAGGTAATATTAATGGTAATAAAAGAGATAAATCATTACTTTAGCTAATTAGCTAATTTAGCTAGTTAAACTGTAACAAAGTATCTATCTATCTAGCTAATTCAGTTTGTTTTGGAACCAATATCTATACTTTTCCTTTAGTTGTAGTTTTATTTTGTTTCTTATTTTATGTTATGACAATGTTTTCTTATAGTTTTTGTTTTCATTAACGATAATGACCCTGGAGAAGATCCAGCTTGGATGGTGCCGCTTTAATACCCTGCGTATGGCACAGTCTCCGACACAAAAGAATGCAGCTTCTCACAAAAGCTATAGATTCAAGAATTTATCGTCATATACGCAGTAAACAGTCAGTCACCCTGTACAATGAAAATCTTTCTCTGCATACTGTATCCGCCTGACCACTGGTAAAGAAAAAACACAAACCAAGTGCAATGTAACTTAATTGCATGTGATAACTGGAAAACTATGAGCTGTGTCATCCAGCTGGTGTCAACATGTCTGCCAGGCAGATACATAATTTACATTATGTAAGTATCGCAACCAACTCGATACACATCCTTATAGGTCTGGGAGTCACCTATCAACTTGGTCAAAATCCTATATTATCAGGACACCAAAGGGTTTATGGGACACCCAGGGGTTATAACGGGCTTATTATTTCTGGACCACCATGCAGAGACTGTGAGCTCCCCCTCCCACCATAGGCCTGAATGCAGTTTGGCTGTACCGTATCGTCACCCTGTATGAAAACAGCGCTTCACTTTCATCAGCTTCTCATGATGGAAACCACTATGCTAAGATCCCTGTCTCCATTAAAGATGAACCTGGTCTATTTAGGTTTGGTACCCCAGAGTAACACAGCACGTCAAAGAGAGCTTGGGAAATCCCCCCATTTTCTGTGCTAGGCACCCTGTCAGTGAGGAAGATGGGAATATATTTTACTTAATATCCAAGATTTTTCTAAATCAATCAATCAATTAATCAATCAATCAATCAATAACAGCTAATTTTGTATAACAAGTTTTTAAAAGCATTTGTTTATATTTCCTGCAATTGACAGATATTCTGTTCAGGGTGTCCCCTGCCTCATTCCCTGTGATGGATTGAACTCCCATCCAGGGTGTCCCCTGCCTCGTTTCCTGTGATGGACCGGCATCCTGTCCAG
>JAODKC010000093.1:493548-504631 GCA_026777985.1 Mormyrops attenuatus
AGGTTCTCCCCAAACGAGCTTGATGGGCCGAATGGCCTCCTCTCGTTTGTAAATTTCTTATATTCTTATGTTCTTATCTCACTCAGGCTGACATGCCAGATCTGATGACCTCTCATTTGAGCAGGGTCAACTGTAGCATTTTTTAATAGTGGTTAGCATAAAAAGTACCATAATTCAAACAATTGGACCAATCTTGTCATTAGCCAATGATATGTTTTGAATCGGTGAAGTGACAGGGCAGAGGGCACTCCAGCAGCCAATCACCTTTCAGCTGAGGCCAGTACCCCTATGGTCCTGCCCCTCTATATGCCCCTGCACTTGAACCTGTGACTTTGAAATTTAAAGACATTTAAGTCATATGATTACTGAATATTGAATATTGGCTGCCAGGATCTAAAAATTAATGACTGAATAGAGGTGACCCATAAGCCAATAATGTTGTGTGCATGTGTGTGTATTAGGTTTATATTACATTGTGGAGACCAGATGTAATAAAAACCTGTTTCTGTAGGAGGAGGTAAGGAGCACTGATTACAGTGTGTTGCTGCATCCACCACATGACGAACCACCTCAGGGATGGGAACCTGAGTGCAGCCATGTGGCAGGTGATACCTCAGCATCGCACTAGTCCAACTGGACAAGTGTGAGTTTTTTTTCTGGTGGCTGGAGTGCCAATCCTGCCACCAAATTTCCCTGTAAGTTGGAGGACTTACTTGCAGGGCTGGATGTAGATTAATGTCATACCCAGGACGAAGTAAGGTTAAAGGGCCTTGCTCAAGGGCTCAACAGAGTAGTATCACGGCGGGCATTCACAGGATTTGAACCAGCAACCTTCCAGTTGCTGGTACAGATCCCTGGCCTCAGAGACACCACTCCACCAGCATAGATCTGTGAATGCAGTCAAAAAAGTAAAAATGTCAAAAATGTCGTATTTTGTTTGGTTACTTATGGTTAAGGTTAGGGCTGGGTAGGGGGTAAGCTTGTCATGTTGGGATTAGGATTTTCCCCATAGAAATTAATGGAGAGTCCCCACAAAGATATAATTACAAACGTGTGTGTGTGTTGTTTCTTTTGTGCTTTAACTTAGATAACTAACAATGCATTCTGGCAGAACTTTCTGACCAAATAGTTTCCTGGATTTGAGAAAGGGCCCAGGCTTCTTCTCCGTGGGTCGTTACCCCTGAGAGGGAATGACTGACGCGGCCGCTGACTCGTTGAAGTTCTCCGACGTCCTTTGAACTGCAGTGGAGACACAGGCAGGGAGAACGGAAAAAAAACGGAACAGGCATATAAAAGATGCCTCAAAGTGACACGTTATGCTTGCAAGGCCCCGACCGCAGCCTGGGGGGGGCCACACTGAAAAGGCTCTTGACTCTTATTGCGAAGGCAGACTCCATTACAAGTCAAACCAATTGGTTTAGAGACCCTTTGAACAAGCTGTTCTTTTCTTCAACAAACCCCACGACGCCCCATGTACTTTTGGCTTAATAACTTCAAACAATTATGTCCGTGGCTTCATTCTCTGGCTTTCTTCAAATACGCATATGTGTACAAAAATGCCTAATTAATAAAATTACACCGGTAAGATGTCAAAAGGTATAAAAAATGATTGAAATGGTAAGCTGTGGGATGTGAAAGTGGACCATTGCATACCACGGCTAATGTGCATGATCATTGGCATCAAGCATGGACTATTTATATTCTTCTGTGTATTATTTAGTATTATATATATATATATATATATATAGGAACCAGCCTTAAAAAATATGGCTTATTTTTAAGCCATAATATATTTTTACACTCATTTTTGAGGTCAAATTAAAAAGCACCTCACTAATTTAACTTGCTTTAAATAATCTAGGACTTTGTATGGACCAAAATGTCATTTGCTCAGATGCTTACGAATGAATATTTTTGAGGGGAAAGGAAAACAAAGATGAATAGCTGGTGTTTTAACCAGAGATTATGAAATCAGGTGATTTGTTTTAAGGAAAACTAATTAAACAAATGAAAAAGCAGCTTGAAATTGGCCGTTGATCATCGTGAGAGCAGTAGTAATTATATGTAACTGTGTAATATAATTATGTAATTATACAACCTGTGCTGAGGTGGAATGAGCAAGTTAAGAATCCATGAAATATGGAAATCTGCACTCTAGAATATTAAGTTGATGCTAATAATTGCAAGAAGGGTATTAAAGTAAAGGATATATCTATAGTGAAATAACTACTGCTCACACTGGCATGGATTTGAATCACGCCTTGTCTGTGTGTGCGTGTGTGTGTGACACAGGTTTCCTTTGGACACTCCTGTCTCCTCATGCAGTCCAAAGGCAATCAGTTAATTGGTTAATTAACAAGACTTGGTGTTAAGACCTGTCCTGTCCATCCCCCGGTATGACCAGCAGGGGTCGCTGCTGGTCCTCCAGAATCCTCCTGTTTTCTTCCTTGCTGTGTCCTGTTCATAATTCCCAATCCTAAAGTGGCAAATTTCAAGAGCTGAATTGTATCATTCCCTCATTATTCCCATATATATATGTGCTTCCCAGTCCTGTGTGCCCCAGTCCGGTCATTCCCACCAGTCCTCTTGTTGCTTGTTGCTTGTTGCTTGAGTCTTCCCGTTTTGACCCCTCGCGGTCCTGTTTTAAGAAAGCCCCTTTTGTTCTCCTGACACCTGCCCTTGAGTCCTTTGATCCTCATGTCATGACACCTGGGACAGTGTGCATGCATGTGCCCTGTGATGGATATGCAATTTAAATATAGATTATTATTGTTATTATTTAGGTGGCATAAAGTCAATATTGACTTTCTGACCCAGGAAAGTGCTGCTCCAGAACCTATAGTCTCCTATTCCCCGTTCTTCAGGATTCCCAATGGCATGTACAAACCCCCATAATCATCACATCTAATAAGAACATATTTCAATTAATTGTTCAAATATGAAGGATTATACAACCCATTGCCAAGGTAGTACACCTTATAAATAATTTGCTTCACATAAAGGATTTATTTTTAGAACATTCCGAGAAGTGCCATAATTTCCTAGTGCTCAGAGACGCCACCTAGTGGTTGTGGTAGTTTAACAAGGGAAGAAATGCTTTATCACCGTATCGACACAGAAAGGTCATGCAAGTTAAATGTATAGACTCTGTACAGTATGTCATGGGAAAATACAAAATAATAAAACTGCCATTTAGCGCTTTTGGAATGTAACATTTATGCCTCAGATTTGACATACAGGTCAACAGCACTGGGTACATTTTACAGGACCTCAATGCACGCCATTTGGACTGTAGCACTGTAGGATTTTTTGTCCCTTATTTTCCAGTACAGTGAGGTTTGCTGTTTTCCTGTGACTTTTTTATAATGACAAACCATTAGCGAGACACACCTCATACAGGCTTATTAAAATGAGATGGGGGGTTCGCAATACACTGACTAATGGAATCGGCCTGCACCGGTACCAGGGAGCAGCCACAGGAATCACCTGGTGAAATAAATGAGTGAGAATCATTTACTGAGAGCAATCAGGAAATCGGGTTCAGTTGCTAGGTTCAAGCCCAAGAGCCACAACCACTGTGTTTATAAACTTATAGCGCTGTGATTTTATATGAAAAGTACCTGGGGCCTGTATCACAAGACAGGATTTCTTGCTTAGTCGGACATCTTGTTGTATTTAAGGTACCCTAGGGCCCCGTTGTTCAGAAGTAATCTCATTGGATTTCAGCTATCCGGTTGGACCAAATCTTGAAAATGGGTTGTCCAAAAGAAATGCAGGATTCCAAAATCGGATTAGATCACGTAATCCAATCTCGGTTTTGATCGGGGTCAAACGTTCAGTATCTGTTTTTCAAAACTTCTTAGCAGGATTGATATATCTTTGATCTGAAGACAGGATTACCCTGATCCCAGCAGATGGATGGATTCAGGGTGGATTTCAGGAGCAAAATGAAATAAAATTGATCAAATAGTACAAGGCAAATAATATACATTTATTTATATTTTGCACTTGATTAGTTTCACCATTACAGTGATAAAGTAGATAAGGTCGACATTAGGATACAGATTAAACCTTTCAGTAAAGTTAAAAAAAGAAATGAATTTGTCCCCATAAATAATCCCCCAGCTGTCAATTTCAAACATTTTTTTAAACTCTCATTCATCATTGCATATTAATTACAATGAAACAATCACCAGAGATGAACCAGTCAAAAATATTTTCAAACACATCCAGAGCTTCAAAAAGTTGGTCTCTCCCCAAATATCCACAATGTATTTTTAAATAATATATATTTTTGTTGTGGGTCAGGTGAGGGGGTCAAAACTTTAAAAGAAAATGAAAATAGAAGGGGATGTTTTCATTGCTTTATTGTGCTGCTTTCTGTTTCTTCAAATAAAAACACTTAAAGTGACCCCACACTGGCTATTCACCTGTTGTTCTTTACATAGCTAGTAGCCTCATTGTGATATATAGTCCCATTTAGAACACCAGTAATCTAGATTTGGTGATCTTGAAAAATTTGTATCTGGATCAGGGTAATCCAGTCCAAAGTTGTTTTGAAAAACCGGCACAAAAGTATGATGATTACCTGATCCTGGATAGCAAAATATGGATTTCCAAATCAGGATCATTCTGATCCAGATTAAACTTTTTTAACAACGGGGCCCAGTTTACATTGACTTTATCATTGTTCACTTACGTTTAGCCAAAACTACCTTAAATCCAATAAGTTATCCAGCTAAGCACGAAATCCTGCTTGGGCCTTCTATCTTACCACACGTATAATAAAAAAAAATCCTTTATCTGCACAAGTACACTGAAGCTCTTCTTTTTCCCAATCCTGCATTTCTCTCCATAGCTTGGGGGGGTCACAGCACAGGATCAGCCAACATGCAGAGCCCCTGGAGCCGGGGGTTAAGGGCCTTGCACAGGGGCCCACGGACATGTGACTGGTCTGTTGAGGCCAGGCTCAAACTGGCAACCTTCCGATCACAGGCAGAGGGACTCAGCCCACTGAGCCGCTCACCACCCACTCACCATCTATAGCTGTTATATGATTTAATACATTAAAAGTGTTCCGATTTGCCTAATGGTATAACCTTGACATGTTACTTGTCTAAGTATGATTTCATGTCTTAATATTACACTTCTCTCTTTTGCACATGAAACTTATCGGTGAAGAAACTATTAAAATTAAATTACCTGTTAAAGGCCTAGCCTATACGTTTAATAGAAGCAGAAGAACTGCAGATGTTAGTAAAGTCGATAAAATAAATTGGTCAATCAGTGAGTCAGGAGGAAGGTTTGAAAGAGCTGGGGCTCGCCCTTCAGCCCTCGAAACCCTCGAGAAGTTCTCTTTTGATGTTACTTCTGACTCCATCCATCCATCCATCCATCCATAACCACTTATCTAGTACAGGGTCATGGGGGGTGGAGGGATGCCAGTCCATGACAGGGCGCGAGGCAGGGGACACCCTGGATGGGATGCCAGTCCATGACAGGGCATGAGGAAGGGGGCACCCTGGACGGGATGCCAGTCCATGACGGGGCGTGAGGCAGGGGACACCCTGGATAGGATTCCAGTCCATCACAGGGGAGCTGACAGTAACTTTTCAGGCAAAAGGTGTGCATCAGGTGTGGCTCAGTTACTTTACATGCACTACTGATCTCTGAGTAAATGAGTCTGCTTGCTTGGCTGGTTTATTCCAGAGCCTCTCCTAGATCTTCTGCATAAACGTCTCTCTAGCCATCATTTCATTACCATTCCCAGTCTAACAGCCTCTCCTCTGCTGATTTCTCTCTTTCTCTCACTCTACCTCTCTCTCTCTCTCCCTCTCTCACACACACACACACACACACTACCTCTCTCTCTGTCTCACACTCTGCCTCTCTCTCACTCTACCTCTCTATCTATCTCTCTCTCACTATACCTCTTTCTCACCCTACCTCTCTCTGTCTCACTCTACCTCTCTCTCACCCTACTTCTCTATCTATCTATCTCTCTCACGCTACCTCTCTCTCACTCTACCTCTCTCTTTGTCTCACACTCTGCCTCTCACCCTACCTCTCTATCTACCTCTCTCTCACCCTACCTCTCTCTCTGTCTCACACTCTGCCTCTCACCCTATCTCTCTCTCTGTCTCATTCTGCCCCTCCCTCTCACTCTTTCTCATTTTCTTTGGCATCCTCCTCTCTTCCCTTCCCCACAGTTTTCCTTGGGCTTGCCGTACTTGCTTTTCCCCCTTTCCCTCTCTGATAAATTCTTCCCTCGTTTTTCGGACACTTTCTCTGCTCTGCCCTCTCAGTATTCTGCGCGGACAACGTGCTCCGGACATGATGGGGCTGTTGGGCCATGCAGCCCCCCCCCACCTCCACCACTGATCTTCAGGAGGAGAGATAGCATTTCTCCCAATGGATACAACATTCATATTTGCTCTCTCACAGGGGTAAGGAGATGCAACACTATAGAATGAAGATCCTGGCGCCTGTGGAAAAGAATATGCCCACTGCTCAACCTGAAAAATCCTCACAATTCCTCAATCCTCCAGTATAAAATAATTCATATATATATGTCAAGGTTTTGTCATATTTAGGTGTTGTCCATTGCATCTCACTTGTGCTGACAGGCCAGATCTGCTGATCTGACATTTGAGCAGGGGCGATTCTAGCATTTTGTTTTAAAGTGGCAGGCATAAAAGGGTCATAATTCATGCAGTGGGTCCAACCTTGTCATTAGCCAGTGATATGTTTCAAATCCATGATTGACAGGAGAGATGGCCAATCAGCCCTTGTTGTCCCACCACTATATATGCTGCCCATAAGGTAACCTTTCTTTGTCCAGGAACCAAGTCCAGCAGACTGCTGTTAAACCCCTCCCCCCCTCACATTTTCCTGGGAGATGCACACCCCCCGCATACTTCCCGCCAACCCCCAAGTATCTCAAGTACCATCAGAGCGACGATATCAGCATGTCATCCATCAGTCCCGTTTCAGGCGAGCACTCGCGTAAGCAGCAGAGGCCCCTCGAGAGCCACACCATTAACCGGGCCAGTTTGACAAACAGGAAAACAGGGGAGGGGGTTACGGGGGGGGGGTCTATATACCTCTGGGCTGAGAGGATTCTATTTATTATTGTTTGTGTGACAACTGCACTGTATTTCCACACGTAGCCCTGGTTACCACACGTTTTTTTCTGGCTTCATGCAGTTAGTCAGATCAGCTTGATTTATTGGTATGTTAAGCTCATTCCCACACAATAGCCCCAATACACATCACAGATTTACATAAAAATGTTAATATACACAGTAAAACAGGAAATAAATTAATGAAGACCTTGGAGAAGAAGAATCTCCAATGGAAGGTATGGGACAAGAGTTTCTGGTGGCTGCGGGGCAAGGCCGTCAACCCCCCCCCCCCCCCAAAACATGTCTACCCTGACAATGTGGAAATATGCGTGTAGGTAGGTAGGTAGGTAGGTAGATAGATAGATAGATAGATAGATAGATAGATGCTTTATTGTCATTGTAAGTATAATGAGATTTAGTTTGGACCACGTCAGCAGATGCTCAGTATATTCACAATTAAATAGATTGAGGCATAAATAGAATGGGAGGGTATGTACAGACGGTATATATGTACAAGATGAGTATATATATATACTTAGTCGAATAAGGGTGAGGTCAACCAGTGTTGGTCAAGTGACCAGCCTGCAGGGTCACCGTATCTTTGGCAGTAGTTGATGTTACAGGTCACGTGACTCATCTTCAGATGATGTTCACCCTTGGCGGCCATGAACAGGTGTGGAGTAACTCATCGTGGGCCATTACCAGGAGCTGCGATGTGGGAGGACACGTATCTCTATACCAGGTGAAGTTGGTGATTTCATCTCTACAGCTGCCTGGTGCTCTGGAACCCAGTGATGCTCCATTCATATCTGTTGACTTTGCTCGAGCTTAGGTCAACATCTTCGCTTCATCTCCAGGCGTGAACTCGTGGCAGGAAGCAGGCCTCAGTTTTTGAGTCATAGTGAATCAGACAAGTAAACACTGGTCAAGAATGGGCCTGTAATGTGCATCCAGTCCTGTAGTGTCTGCCCTCAGACACGGTAACACCAGCGGCAGGGTTTTGTGTGTGGACCCCGAGGATTGGGGCCCTGCTGGCCACAGACAGTCACTACACTAAATATTAAATAAACGTGTTCCTTATTTAGGAGATGCTGAAGCAGCACGTTCTGCTGACCAGCTACCTACGATCTTCTGTCTCTCCTCGCTGGCTATTTATGTAGTTTTTGAAACATCTGAGAGGGGGAGCAGGGGGCCCCCAAATTGTGTTTTTGAGTGGGCCCCCAGAAACATTAAACCAGCCCCTCACCCACACTGTACCCACACGACAACTGCAGACAGAAGCTTGCCAAGCTGACGCTCATCACGGCGATCCTCCAGGAAGATGGGTTGGATCTCCTCCACCCAAATCCCGCTATGGGTAACCCACCACCTGCCCGATATCAACAAGCTTGTGGAGCCAGCAGAATGAGGTTTTATTAATTTTATTCAGAGAATGCGAATGTAGAATTCTATCAGCGAGCAAGATCTGTTCAATTTTATTTACGATCTGTATCATGAGGAATCGACCAGCACCATGTTTAATGGATTGTTCTGGAACCTAAATAATAATGTCTCTGGACAGTTTCAAGTTTCAAGACCGTAACATGGTCAAAAAACATGGGTTGAATAACATCCACGAATTAAGCAAAAGCAACAAGATCCATCCATCCATCCATCCATACCTGCTTGTCCTATTCAGGGTCATGGAGGTTTGGAGTCTATGGGGGTAAGGCAGGGAATAACCTAGGATGGGGTGCCTGCATAGCAGAGGGCACACTCACACACTCATTGAACCTTGGTCCCAGAGGCTGGAGGCCAGAGTGCTAACCACTGTGCCACCACGCCACACAGAAAGCAGTAAGAATAAATACTAATATTGTATCAGCAGTATCTCTTGCTTGTGCTGGGTTCCTGCACGTATGCCATTTTATTCTTTTAGGTTGTTTCAGCTGAATGTAAGTGCTTCTCTTTTTCACAACTGAGAATAATGATTGTTATATATTAGAATGCAGGCTTGTTAATGTGCTGGAGAGGGTGCTGAAGTTAAGCTCTCTGTTATTGCTTTCCTCTGGCAGTTAAGACATGAAACGGCAATCCCAGAGTGCTTTGCAGGGTACAGTTACACACATACACCCATGCACCAGAGACATGAGGATGTCTGTGCATGATCCGTCTGACATCCATCCGTGGCCTGTCACGCCAACGTTCCATGGGCTTGGCGACAAAGGTCTGCAGAGTTGTGGTTGCCAGGCAACCCCAGAGTCCTGCGCAAATTACCAAAACAAGTTGTGTCAGAAGGTCGACTCCGCCCAGCACAATTTTGACAGATCCATGGCATGGGGACCTCTGACAATATGATTTATTTCATTGCCGAGCGTCCCAAATGTGTTTGCAATTTCGATGCCCTTGTATAAGGGCGACTCGGGATGAAGATATGTCCAAAAGCACTGACTGTATCTTAGAGAAAAACAGACAGTATCAAGTAACATTGATAATGAAACTGTATTTGTATTCGGGACAAGCTATCTGAATTTGCATAGAGAGATAGATGATCATCACAAATGTTACTCTTTCTTTTCTGAGCCCAGACACTTCACTAGACACCTTTGATACTGTAAATTTTCACCCCAGTTAAGCCTCAGACTCAGTGACTTACAGTGGCCTTACAAGCTTATTAGGGTACCGCTGAAATTGAGCAGTATGCCCCCAAACGGACTCTTTTCTTTACATCCTTCATGCCATGCAAAATCATTTATATTACAGGACATTTATAATACTAGATTTGAACCAGCAACCTTCTGATCACAGGCACGGTGCTCTAACCTATTGAGCACATCACTGTAGAAAGCTGGCAAAACTGCAATCACCTCAAAGACCTATAGGGGTTGCTAATCCAGTGAAAAAACCCTTTGTTGATATAAACCTTCCCTGACCTGGGATCAAGGCAAACCAAAAAGCTCAGAGTCACTACAGATTTCCAGCTGCCAAGGTTTCACACAAGCTTTGTCACTCCATAACCCCGAAACTGTCCCTCTAGTCCGTTCCACACAATTTCAACATCTCCATCTGCCAAACAGGTAAATGCAATATCCATCTTCATAACACCGAATGCCTATCAGAGAGAGATCTGGAGGATAAAAGTCCGCAATGCGATTTAGGTGACGACTAAAGTATCCTCAAGGCCCCTGCAGAGGAGGCTGAGACGGCAGACAAAGCGGTATTGCGCTGGATGGGTGGCAACATACAGATTACGTCGAATAGAATTTTCTCTGGGACAAATTGCATTAAAGAACAAAAGAGGGAGGAAAGTCTTGCGTTACGTAATTGCGGTGCAGACAGACATTAAATTTATGGTGCTATAAATAGTCTTTCCTAGGAGTCAGAGTTAAGAATAAAAGCTTTAGAGGAAATAGAATTAATATCCTTTGTGGCTGTTTTTCTTAACAAAATTACCGTTGCACCGTGCTGCAGACCTTCAGAATAAATCAGGCGGAATCCATGACATTAGATGGTTTAGCTTGTGAAATGGGTTTCTGATCTTTTTAATCCTTGCAATATGGCAAAGTATGATTTTCTGATATATCTGTGTGTGTTGCATTCTTAATGTTTTCTGATGTCACTATAGTTTCAATAGGTTTTTTTGTGTGAAAAAGAATATATATCACTGGAGAGTTTGATATGGAGAATTTTGAGTCATGCTTCGTTTTGCCAAAATATATAATCGTTTAGGGTTTTCTTATTTTGATATGGACCAATACATGAAATAAATTACTTTAATTTAATTTCTTACAAGCACTGTATCAGGGGTCACTGTTTTGCCAGCACCCAGGACCCCAGCTTGCCTTTTTGTGCCCAAAATGACACAGATGTTTCTCATTTATATATTTTTTTTCTGTCCTGCTGAGGGGGTTGGGGGGGGGGGGGGGGGGGGGGGGGGGGGGGGGGGGGGGGGGGGGGGGGGGGGGGGGGGGGGGGGGGGG
>JAODKC010000093.1:513221-528694 GCA_026777985.1 Mormyrops attenuatus
CTCTCTGCAGCTCCACAGACAGAATGAGGACAGTGGTTCATCACCCTGCCTCTCAATGCCCCCCCGTTTCATATATAAAAAGCAGGATGTCGGGTGAACATTTCATTTTCCCACCGGTACAATACATCTCCATCTTCTGGTTTCTGAATCCATGTTAAGAAATCAGAGCATTCAAATGCGTGTATTAATATGTTTAAATTAGTGTGTGTATGTATATAAAACAATGGCTACTGAAAGGCAAAACAACATGAAAGTACCTATTCAAAAGAAAATCGCCCTATTTAATTTTTCTGTATGTAACAGCCATAAACAGTCTGCTGGTTCCTGAACCTGTCCCTGAATCAGTTTTTAAGCATTGTTCCCAGAATGCCCTGCGTTTGTTTTTGTGAGGAAAACCAAAAAAAGCCCTATGGACAGACTGCTGCTGCTCAGGGTGCCAGCTGCCAACCCAGTGTAACACCCCCCCCCCCCACCCAGGATGGGAAGGTAAGCGGTGGATGTGGGTCTTTTTAAACAGTGCCTGACATCAAAGGACAGTATGCAGTAGGTTTGGGGGATTTAAATGTGAAAATTGCTCTTCACACACAGTCTGTTTATGCTCTGCTGTGCTTCTCGGATTTTGTGAAGGCATGTTTTACAGATGAACACGTGAGAGATCTGTCAGCTGCCGCTGTGCCTTTTTTGTCCGTCTGCAGACTAGACCCAGATCTGAGGGAGCCTAACTTACTTTCATGGTGAAAGTTTACCCAGCACTGGTTATGACTGTTTCTTCGCTTCGGTTGCAGTAGGCGATCTGCTCGGTCCCCCGGAGATTAGCATGGCAGAAGTTCCACTGCCCCTCTGCAGCCTCCCTGATGTAGTCCCATGAATCTGGTACATTCGATGACACATTCCCCACACAAACGAAAATGTTCTTTAATCTATTTAACTGAAATACCTCTTCTGTGAGTGGCCGTATGCCCGGAACAATACAAAACTCAGATATGTATGCTTAATGCAATGTTATTCATATCCTTATAATATTTATGCTAAGGTATATGAGCATACCCAACTCTACAGGGGTGTGTAAATGTGCACAGCACCCTGACATTAATAATGTGCCCAGGTGGAAGCCAATCAGTCCACCCTTAGTGATTGTGTTCTGCACCCGACGCTATTTCTGTGCTATTAACATGCTTCATTTTACTGGATTTGTCTGCAGTAAGGAAATATGCAGGTCCTCACAGCCCAAGCAGATGTAAGCTTTGCATGCCGTGATATTAGAGCTCTGCAGAGCTGCGTGCTCGACCTGCCCTCAAAGAGGTCCAGCTGAATCAAATGATAAAGTGAAAAAGGAATGGAAGTGATAGAGGGGTACACAGTGCTATTGTTGGGGGGGGGGGGGGTGAGTTATCTACTGCCCCCCGCTTCAGCTGTGCTGCAGCAATGAGAGCCCCACGCCTTTGTGAGCGATGATAAGGACCTTTAATTTGCCTTGCCTGCTCGGCCGCTCAGATAATGCCTTGCCTCTGCATTCAGCAGCGCTGGGCTTTTGTGTGTGAGATGATCTCACCCTGACCAGCAGAGGCTTTGCTGGCCATTACCTGCAGCGGGGGTCACTGGCTCGAGGTATTAGACTTAAAGCGGATTCTCATTATGCCCCCCCGGCATGAGATGATCCCACAGCGGCTGCTGTTATCCAAAGGCCTCCAGGATGTAATTCTGAGCTTTAACCGCCCCAGATACACTTGCTCCCCTTTGTTGCCGAAAGAGGCTCTTTCACCCTAAAAGAAAAGCTAAAACAAAAGTCTTATTAGATTCAGAGGGAAAGGAGTGTCGTATGCTGGGGACAGCCTGCAGGGGGCGTGACAGAGCAGGGCGGCAACAAAATGACTGTCAGTATTTACCTAGATCTGCTTGTCAATCGTTTAAAAATAATGTTGTTAGTTAGCAGGGCACTGTGAGGGACTCAGTGTGTAATTCTGTGGTTAGGTGAACGGGGGATTCCAAATTTCCCACAATCCCATCCAGGTTGTCTCATGCCCTGGGCTTCTGGGCCCACCGTGACTGGATTAGTGGTTATGGAAGATCGTTGGGTCACTAAGTGATGTACAGTATGTTTAGCTGGGACATGGCCAGACCTTGCACAATGGGGTGGCCAGACTAGACCAAGTGATTTTACTGGGGTGGCAATCGGGTAATATTTTGCCAACCATGTCCTTCTCAATATGCTTTGGCGACCGGGGGTGTGAGTGCTTGTACTTCATGACGATTGCAAGCATTATCCATGAATCATCTGGCAATGAAACTGGAGGCACACCACTGATCGACAGGTTGACCAGCCCTGGTTCACAGAATAAAATGCTCCATATTTCATTTTTATGATCACATATATATTGGGGGGGACATGAACACCCCTGGCCACCCCTTTGATCCACCCCTGATGTTTACCATCTAAATTCAATGCACACGCACCATATAACATTGGTGAACGGCCGCAAACCCCTTTGGCGCCATTAAACCGGATGCCACAGAAATTGGTTTTGTTGTTCTGTCGTTTTCCCACAAAGGCCATTATGAGACAAGATAACGCCAGTGTGGCTTGAGAAATTAATGTATAATTCCTCTTAAAGTGGAAGTATTTACGCCAAATTAGATCGTATAGTTTTCCCTCAATTAATATCAGTGTCTAACTGTACATTTATTTAGCAGATACTTTTGTCCCAAAGCCTCACAGGTGGCCTCACTTGAGTGCCCAGCAGTGACATCACACTACTAGCTACGGGATCTGAACCCATGACCTTCTGATCACACCTGCAGAATCACACTCCACTACCAGTATCCACCCAACGCCACCCATGGTGGTTCAGCCAGGCAGTATAACCTTGTTTTAGTTTGCTAATGCATCATTAGATGAAAATGGGTAAAATAAACAGGAAGCCTCTTCTAGCTCTGGATTGCACAGCATAAGGCACTCTGAAGAGACTAACAAGACTATTCAAAGCAATATAGTAAGAAATAAAAAACATACTTTGCATTCCACTACATTTGTAATTATGCTTAACAACAAAAAGATATTATATAATGTATTTCATGCATTATACCTCGGACTGGTTATGAAATATGCTGGTTACAAAACCAAATATTTAATAAAGATTATCATTAAAGTCATTTGAAATGGGGCTCTATTGAAAATTAAAAACTTGTGCATGATGAAGGCCGGGGAGAAGGCTGACAACACAAAATTATTTCTCACTCTCTACTGAAAAGGTAGAAGTGAGGCGTGACAGTTTTTTGGGAATAAAAACATGGCCGAAAGGTGGGAAGGGGACAGAGAAGGTGGGGGCAGGAGTGAGGGGAGGGAGAGAAAAAGAAGAAGGGAATTTTGTCAGTCAGTGGAGTGGGGGAGGGGGGGCAAAGCTGCTCTGTCTGCACGGTCGGGCAGTTGGGATTATCAGATGACGGTCTGGTTTCTTTAATTAATTCTGAATAGCTTTCCCTCTTCGACAGGGAGAGGAGAGTGCTCCGTGTATGCGTGTGTGTGTGGATTAGGTTTATAGTACATTTTGAGGACCATTTTTCAGGTCCCCACAAAGATCTGTGAATGCAATCAAAAAGCTAAAAATCTCGTATTTTGTTTGGTTACTTACGGTTATGGTTAGGGCTGGGTAGGTTGTTAAGGTCGTCATGTTGTGATTAGAGTTTTCCTCATAGAAATGAATGGACAGTCCCCACCAAGATATCATTACAAACCTGTGTGTGTGTGTGTGTGGGTACGCATAAAAACAGTAAGAGAGATTCTGCCTACAGTCAACTCCAAATAGCACAACCTCCACGTTAAGATTCACGATCTAATAGGAACGGCATTTGTGGCGAGCCGTCACACTGGTCCTGGTGCCGATCCCACTGGCATAGCCCCGCTTAATCTCCTCCTACGGACTCCCGAGAGAGAAGTGGCTAATTATTCTGCTGGGAGAACCACACACTATGAAAGCAAGCCAGTCCGTTTCTGTTGGCGGAAAGGTCTCTCATGCTCAGCTTGTACGTGTATACGCCTGCGTTTCCATACTGTTATTCTCACAAACAAAGAGTGGTCCTGATGAAGCATTACACAATGACCTCCACAGCAGGGTTCCAGCGCTTCATTGCCAAAGAGCCATATCCTATTGGGTGGGATCTTTTTGGACTACAGAGGTGGGTAATTCAGTTCCAGAGAGTAAATGTCCAGACCATGATTTTGTTTCAACCAACCAGTTGAGTACTCTGTGACTGTGACTCTTTATACTCAACTGGTTGGTTGAAACAAAATCTTGGTCTGGATTTGCACTCTCTAGACCTGACATTTCCACCTCTGTCCATAACCTTCACTTGCTCCAAAGACTAGGCGTGTATATAGGGGTGGAGCCACAGGAGCGCTGGCCACCAGTTAATCTGCCCTGGGAATACTCACTCACCAAATCAAAACATACCATTGGCTAATGATAAGGTTGGCCCCCTCTATATGAAATATGGCTCCTCTTCTGTCCCCCACCTTAAAAAATCCTAGAATCACCCATGCCACGGGTGTTGCGATTCCCTCAAGCTTGCTCTTAGTATTACACTGTATGTCGCTGTATGTGTCATGGAGAGCAGGACGGGATATTATTCTACTGTATTATTTATATAGCTGAATGTTGATAGAAATAGTTCTAAGGAAGAATAGGAGTCCAGCCTTAAGTCCAGGCAATAAACACAGCAGGCAAGCCTCTAACAGCTGGATTCTCCATGAGCATGCCCGTGGGCCTAGAACGCTTGTCAGGATGGTCTCAACCTTCCAGAACCTGCAGGAAAAACAAACCAGACAATCAAACAGCACCTCAGAAATCAAATGGTGCCTCGCAGGTGAGAATACTGGGAAAGCCCATTGTATTAGAGCACAGATTCCTGCAGAACTCTGAAGCTTCTACATTTAGATCTTAATTTCCTGTAATGACCAGGCTGATTGATTGGATAATGGATAAACGAAATATTTCTTAATCTCCTCAATACCCGTTTTTTTTGTCTTAATTTCTGTTTGTTTGTTTCAGACAAACCACAAGCACTTTTTTTGTTACTTTGATCATAAAATCTATCTACTTTTTTTCTCCTGTAAATTGGAAAGCAAAGTTCAGCAGTGACTGGTTACAACCTAAGACACTTTGATCCTCCAAATCCCTATGCTTTTATAAACCAGCTTTTCTCCTCCATAACCAAACTCCCTGGGTTTGGATCTGGTGACCCTGAAATGTCAAATATTTGAAACACTTTCAAATCCAAGGCAAATGGAATTATTTTTATAAAGCATATGTATTCCACATTATACCTCAGTTTGTTTTACAAACTGATCTTTGAACTTCAGAACTCTCTGCCGTCCAAATATATTTATACATATTTTCTGATCCTGCAAGCAGGCAATATATATGACCATATATCATATATTGCATCATATATTACATGATATAACCATGTAACACATAGCACTGTCTTCTTACTTATATAAATCATGATCCCTGACACAGGTCTATGGTGTCATTTGATTAGGGGGTGCAAAAGAGTGACTGGGAAAAAATCAGAAGAAATATCTCTGGTTGCATTCTGTGACAGTACAGTTATTTACACCAGTTTTAATGTCTCAGAACTTTTCTTGTGAATCAAACGCCAGCTAGCCAATTAGCAGCCAGATACCCTGTGTCACTGAAATTGATAAAATTTGTTTTCTGCTGCTCTGCTCTTTAATATGAACAACTGTCTCCTATATAAGTCATACATGTGATTGCAAAACCGACTTAAGTACTATAAACCTAGACTTATGCAAAAAAGATTCAGGGTGGAGCTTAGTCCTGTCTATCTGTTGAATACATCCATACAGCAGTTCTTCATTCTTGAGAAAGTACTAATTAATTTAGGACCTGTCACTGACAGATTTACGTACTCAGATTCTGGATGCCATTTATGCAAACAGTAAACAGTGATTTTTACATCACATCACAGAGGATGTTGTGTATCAGCCTGCTCAGGATTCGTCTGCAAAGTCACGTAGCCTCTGTCTGTCATTCCTCCACGCCCCAGAAAGCCGATTTCTCACACTGCTGTGCCACCGCTGTGTAATTAAAAACTGAAATGATCCTAACGACTGTTCCCAGACTTGACGAACTCCTTCACCCGAGATCGATCGATCATCTCAGTGTGCACACATTCCTTATAAAGACACAGGAGCAAACATCTCACCTCCATTTCCTAAATAGCCTTGGACCTCCTCGCTGTAAGAATCCAGATCACGTAGGTTCTACCAATCCAATTTCTGACAGTTCTAGAAGTTTCCATCAGACAACCAGAGCTTTGCCTAATGCTACTCTTTCTTGTTTGCTTCATGAAGGATGGAAAGAGCACTGAGTTTTAACTGTGCCGGAGCTAGTGGCAATTTCCTGCAAAGACAGAAATTCAAGCATGTCTTGGGATGCAGCTCAAGGGCTATTGGGGGTATTGATACACCTGACATACAGCGTCATTGCTATTTGGTGTGCATCAACACATCTCAGTGCTCTATGTTCACCAAATGGCAAAGGTCAAAGGTCAAATCCAATGCTCTGGGAGAGAGAAGACTTACACTGCAGCCTTTCTGATGAATGTGGCCCACAGCAGAAAGGATGGCAGGATGATTTTTTGGGGAAAAATTAGCATACTTACTTACCTCTGTTCATTTCATCTGATGAGACTGATTGCCCAGTGTCTTAGAATAGAATAATTTTCCTTTATTCCTCCCTGTGGGGAAATAGCCTTTTCCCCGACCCCTTGCTCTCTATGAGATACACAGACTCATACAGAAGTAAGAGCAAAGCTTGGGGGTCACATTGCAGGGTCAGCCAACGTGCGGCACCGCCGGAGGTGGCGGTTAAGGGTCTTGCTCAAGGGCCCAATGGTGGCATCAGTCTGTCAGCCCCGAGATTCAAACCAGCAACCTTCTGATCAGGACCACTGCTGAGCCACACACTGCCTTAATAGGCCTTACCCGATTTTCCTCAGATTGAGGTATTTTTTCTTGTTCTAAATGTATTAAATTCAGGTAACGAAGCATTCATTCACACTGAGAGTGGGTCGGCCATCATCCACTGGGATATCCACAGCACAGCGTGTGAGCTGCTTCAACAAGACCGAATCACAGGAGGACTTCAACACAGCTCAGACCACACAGAGGAACCTGTCCTGCTTCTTTTTCTTAAGGAGACCACAGAAACCTTTCATGATACGCAGGGGCAGAAGCACAATAATGACAAAGCTGCTTGCTACTTTCTGCTTTTGAAATAATGAAAGGTAAGAGTAAGAAAAAGAAAACAACTCATATTAAACTCAGAATGAGACGGCTACAATCTGGTCATTGCGCTCCCTGTGAAAGTTCAGGCTTCCTCACCGGACACGAGGCTGGGGACACCCTGGACGGGATGCCAGTCCCTCACAGGGCATGAGGCAGGGGGGACACTCTGGATATGATGCCAGTCTGTCACAGGGCATGAGGTAGGGAGACACCCTGGATGGACACCCTCGATGGGATGCCAGTTCCTCACAGGGCACGAGGCTGGGGACACCTTGGTTTTGTATGGATTACTTTATATTACTAGACAGTTAACTAATATCATCGTTAATTGTGAATATAAAGCAGGTTCAGCTTGCGTCTTGACACTGATGTATTTGCCTCACTGACAACAATCCATGTAAGTACTTCTAAAATATTAAACCATTCACTGACAGCTGTGTAAAGATAAGTTTCTATTTGTGGCACTGTGGGTGTCTCATTATGTTTTTTTAGATTTATTTTGTTGAGTAATTTCTGGGAAAACCCGTTTTTTCCACGTTCCGGAAATAACGGAATTTTTGAGATACGTGTTTTTCATTGGATAGCGACGATCTATTGGATTATGAAAATAACTGTGGAGTCCATGTCACACCACAGTCCATCAAAGCGCTCCGAAAGGCAGACCCTGCTCTCCGAATCTCCCCGTCACCAGGGCCCGAAGGACGCTCCGTGCCAGCCAGCCAGCTCCGCGGCTCAGCCCACGCCTGCCATCTGCCTCCCGGGGTTGGGGGGGGGCGGACCACGATCCATTGGCTTCCTCCGTGGAGGTCCCAAAATTCCTGCTGGAAAAATCTGCCAGCCTCGGTTACCACCACTGCGAGGAACCGGCATGTTGCTGCTCAATTTCCTAACCTTATAGTTACAACAAAGAGGTAGTTCTAGACCCTGTGGGGGGGGCTTTAGACCCCACTAGTTTTTGTCTGAGCCCTGAAAAAATTATTCTAAACATTTTGCACAATCTGTCCCATATTTTCTTACACATTGTGTGCCCCCTGCTTGGCAAGCATTATCACCACCCTCCTTTCTGCCTGGCAATTTTTTCATTGGGGGAGGGTCAAATCCTAGATTTGCCCCTCTTACTGCTAAACTGGAAAACATAGCCCTAATCTAGCCTTGCCTATTCCCTGTAGATGTGACTTTCAATCATTTTGCTTCCATATTTTTAAAGTGTTTCTGACATAACAAATTTCACAGCATGTGTTACTTGGACACGATAAACAGAGGGGCTGATTCCTTACTTTAAGAGGACATTAGGCCCCGGTTCCCTGTGGGAACAGCTCATTATTCCTAATTAATGAATCCATTATTTATGTCTGGAAAAGCAGAAACATTCAGTCCCTCCAGACTAGAACTGCACGCTCCCCATTTCTCTGAAGGTTTTTTTTCACCATTCTGATTCCTAGGTACGTGTATTTTTAATACTGCTTCGCTCGGGGTCTCCATGTTCCCAGAAACAATTCCTACAAGTCAGATTTGTGGAACAAAACACACAGAGACACACATGCCTGCCCCCTTTACTTGTATGCTGCTCCTTTACTTGTGTTAATCTTGCTCAATCTGTGCTGGCCTATGACAAGATGTGCTGTGTGAGATCTCTGTTGATATGCAAAATGAGCTTGAGTCGCCCCCGGAGGCAGCTGACTTGTAATGGTCCAGATGCTGCTTGGCCTTGATTTATTGGATCAGCAGGTCATGTGGACGGATAGCGACGGGCTAATTTACTGCCTTACGATCGGTCATTAATGGTCGAGAGCTGCAAATGTGTTCCCCTTCTCGTCCAAGGCATCTGCCAGACTACCGGAATATTACTGGCTTACTGACTCTGGGGGGAGTCATTGGGAAAGGACCTGGGTTTTTACTGAGAGAAACCCTCACTATCACAGAGAAACTGCCCGTGTAACGTATGTAATCGGCAGCTTAAGCCGGGTTAACGAAGCCTGAGATGGCAAGCTATCTAGCCAGTCCGAATGAACCCAGACGCTAAAGCCAAAGAGGATTGGATGAAGCTAAATGACAGTCACTAGCTAGGTGCCAAAGAACTCGTGAGAATATCTCTCATGCTGTATTAAAGTCATCTGGTCATCTAGGAAGGAACCACTGGTTAGTTGGCTTCATTTTCTCAGCACTTAGGAGTCAGAGTTATAGGGAAATGTTGCTTAGCTAATGCATTTATAAAGGTCAGTCCGTCCATCCATCCATCTAGCCATCCATCTACCTTCTGCAACTGCTGGTCCTATTCAGAGTTGTGGGGGGGGGGGGGGGCGGGCAGGGAAACAACGCGGGATGGGGTACCAACCCATCACAGGGCACACTCACACACTATTCCCCCACGAACCGATGGCCAATTTAGGAACTCCAGTTAACCTTGTCAACCTGTTAACCTGCACACAGAGCCACAGCAGGTTAAAAGCCACAGCAGACTCGAGCCCTGGTCCCAGAAGTGTGCTAATCACTGCACCACTGTACCATCCCCATTTAGTAAAGGTAAAATAACAAATGAATGATACTTATAGGAAAATGTTGATTAGCTAATGGTTTTACCTAACCCTAACACAACGGAATAACAATCTCATAATGAGATGAGGTTAAAAATGTACTTTTTCGTCTAAGCAGGTAACTGGAAGTTTTTATTAACATTATGCTGGTGAAGTGCCATGCTTTGGAGAGCAGAAATGTCCCTGGTTTTCACCTTTTATTTGCGGACTATGCTACCTGCTAGCCTCTATTATGCGCATGTAGATTTTTGCTACACAGTAAAGGTCACTTTTTTCATCTTGGCCTTTACAATACATTATAAATTTATCTGACGCCTTTCAAGAAAGTCGACCTCCTTTGTTGTATCCCGTGACATCCGATACAGTTATTTTGGTCACTATATTTGTAGAAGTGCGGCGATCTTTCTGAATGGGATCCGTGGACGTTTAGCTCTGCCAGTTCTGACGGTGAAGAATGGCTGAAGACGATTTATCACTGACATACAAGCACCAGAAAAGGAACAATAAACAATGCTTTGAAACCAAGAGGTCAGTTTAAACCAACTAAATATAACGCGATTAGCAACAGCGTTGTATTGAAATGTTTAGGTAGACTGATCAATGTTCATTATGCCAAGTGAAGTCAGGTTGGCTTTATTGTCATACCAACCATATACAGGTATTTAGTGATATTCCACAGTGTGACATGCAAGCAGCAAGTCGTGAGGGGAGGGTTCGCACAGCATTTAAAGGGGACATGACACACAAGATATAGTAAGCATAATTTACTATACATAGTGTTTCTATATAGGGTTTGCAGCTTGTAGCTTACCTTAGGTAGACACTCATGCCAACCGGACAGCAATGTCGGTACGAATGAAATGATCTACTTTTGCGAAGTCGCTAATTTAAGTTAATCGTCATATCCGCAATCGCTCTCTGGTTGATAAAAGCAGCTCCATCAGTTTGGAAGCTAGCAGATATGTTAGTTGTGCTAGTATGTTAGCAAGTGTGTGATATCGCCAGTGTGCTAGATGGTGGGGTCACGAGCCATGGCTAGGAAACAATATAACATTGGTGAAATTTCTACACACACATCTTTGATACTACATTACCTACTACGAGACTGGAAAGCTTTAGTTTAAGGTGGCATAATGTCACAGACTTTGCTTCCCAAAAAGTGGCTCCAAGTTAAAGTGACCCAATGAAGGAATTCCAAGCCAACCAACCTCATGACATCACATCCTGTGCTTAGAACAAGATAGCGCTACACTTGCTTGAAAAATGTAACTTGGATTACTTACTATTTTTAATCATTTCACTGGCAATATTAAGTATTTTTAACATGGGAATCTGTCTTGTAAATCATGCTAACTACCCAGTGCAAAAAAAAAATCTTTAAAGTGTGAAACACTGTATATAGAGTTTAGGCATAGTCTGATGTGTATGTATGCTTTGAGTCATTGAATGCTTATCAAGTAAGGAGTCACAATGAACCAGGCACCTATCCCAGCACGCACAGAACATAACTCAGCTGTACATCCTGGCTGAGATGCTAATCTCTTCCAGGGCATGCATACACCAATGCGATGGCCGATTTCAACTAGCCAGTTAAGGTAACCTGATGTTTTCAGACTGCATGAAGAAACCTTAGTATGTAGCGAAAATACCTGTGAACACAGAAGAAACACACCCCACACGATGAGCCATAGGTGGGATTCAAGCCTGAGGTGTGGTAGTGTGACGTCACAGTACCCAGTCACCCAGGCAACTGTGTATTAGAGACGTTCCACATTCAGATGGATGGCAGAGAAACCAGAGGTGGAAAACCTCTGCAACATACAAAACTGTGGATTTCCACAAAAAAACTAGGTTTACGTCATGGAAATTAGATTCCCTGGGGAACAACTATTTTCGTATGAAACAGGAACACATGCCATTTAGATTTTTTCTCAAACAGGAACCTGTGCAAAAGGTATTTGCAAAGTCTTACTATTTTATAGAGCACCATCAGGGGCGATTCTAGGATTCTTTAAGGTGGGGGGCATAAGAGGGGTCATAAGTCATACAGAGGGGCCAACCTCATCATTAGCCAATGGGATGTTTTGAATCGGTGATTGACAGGGGAGGGTGCACTCCAGGGGCCAATCATATGCCACTGATCACCACTGAGTTTCCCTTCAGGTCCTCTGTTACCTTTCACAGTTAAATATGTTTATAGTTAAAGGTCCGTTTAGAATCCTTGGAGGTTGCAGTATCACTGTACTGGTATGAACTTGGTATGAATAAATATTAGTGTTCCAAAATATTCCCAACACCCTTGACAACTCAACGGACAAGGTCAGATACAAGGGTTCTCATACCCTTCTCATACCTCTCATGCCTGTCATACCCCAGGAGAAGGACTGGGGGAGGAGGGCACAGTAATTAGTATTGCTGTACAATGTGTTAAATTACACCCACAAATGGAGTAGTCTGTTGACAAATTAGGTATGTCTATTAACACATACAGTAATGGAAGGACAGCTTAATTGTATATGAAGTAAACTGTCATCTTTACAATTAACAAGTTGCAAAATGTCATTATGTTGTGAATGGAAATTCCATTGCATAGCATTAGATTGAAGCCCTGGAACATTCTAGAACATTTCATAATTAATAATAAACATGTGACATTATTATACAATGATTATACTATCAAACAGTATATTTTTAACTGCAAGTTTGTACATTTCCCTTGTATCCATATTAAATAGATAATTACTGTGACAGTGACACACAGGAATTATCAATTAAAATGTCAGTATCTGTTTTCGAAGCTGATTAAAACTACAAGCATGATGTAAACAGCATGTCCTATAAAATGTTTGCCCATTACTTAATTTTCAAGGCTTATTTCTGGTATATGCAAAGTGTAACTGCATCAATCTGGGGTCACTTCAGTAACCCAATAAATCTCAATTGCTGAATAAAAATATGGCTTTTATTTCATGAATTCATTAGTGTGATTCATCAGGATAATGGGATCCTGTAAGTAAGCGTCCATTTGGATAACTTTTGTCATAACATTAGCAAAATGACTGACATTCACAATGTCGTCTGTGATGTTTATAAGCCAGTCAGTCAGTTTCCGCCATGATGTATTTCTCGATTATGCACAATCACATGCCCTCTTGCTTCGAATTATTAAGGGTCTTGCTGAAGATGTGGCTTCTATGCCATACACGGGATTCGAACCAGCAACCTTGTGAATGGCAGAAAACTAACTCTGCAAACAGGAATGGGGAGTTTTCATAGGGAAGGCTGAGATTGCAGTCTGTATACTTCAGACCGTGCCTTACACTGTTCTTTCCCTCTGGGCCCTGTCCGTCATCTCAAAGGGCACGAAAAGGATCTCCCTGTTCCCCATCCGCGTCATCCTGTGTCTGGCGGCTTTGGCGCCCTGCTGCACATGCGATAGGGAAAGCCTGAATTCACTGAGACAGCTTCCCCTGGGAAGGTTGGGTTTTAAAGAGTTTCATGTTCTTCAATCAAATAGCAACTGCCTGGGCGTTAAATCTCATCTAACGACCGAAAAAAAAAAAGGAGAGGGAAACACAGAGAGAGTCTGGTTTTAGTGCAGTTGATGGATAATGAGTTTACTGGGATGAAAGATGATACCTATTCCCTGTGTCTGTACGTTTTCCTTACATGCTGAAATGGAGCCATCATCTCCCTCAGTAACTGTCTGCGTGATTGGTTCGTTAATTTGCTGCTTCCTTTCCAAGTCGTTTTCTAAGTCTGGATGGCAGCATCTTCAGGAAAAACAGAAAGCAAAGTCGTCACAAATAATGAACAGAACTTTCGCTACCTGATGTTTAAAGTTGTATTGTCAATGAGGAACACAGTGACATTGTTTTGCCACAGTTGCCGGTGGGGGGGGAACGACACACACAACAGGACCAACTACAGCATAAGTGAAGAAAACAGTGCAGTAAAAGGACATCTTACATCAGATTTAAAAATAATCAGACATCCCCTCCAGATTCTCCTCCTGCACACAGCTTTAATCATTTAATTCACCCCCCGTGAAATATTTTGAAACTGTTTGATGGTAAATACATTAAGCTTGACCTCCCCTTTACTTCACAAACCACCTGTGCGGAGCAGGTCTCCTTTCATAACAGGCATCAGTTGCATACCTCTTCCACGCTGTCAGACCTCCCTGCCTGGGCTGTAACATCATTTTTGAAAGCCTGTTTCCCTGTGCATACATAGTCAATTAACAGAGCTCTCAATCTATACCTGTTTTATATCCTTAATATTTGGGGGGGGGGGGGGACGACTACTACTAATGCTAAACTTTATGGCACAAAATAATATCCATCCATTATTTCCATTTCACCAACCCATCACAGGCCACAGTCACATGTGCACGTCTACTGTCACAGACTTGGGGCATGGTGCAGGTAGAAATGAGCGTGATGATCCACTGGCAGTTCCGAGACACAAAAGGGGTTTAACAAAACTGAAAAAAGCAGGGAAGGCACAAAATAAGGAACCACAGGGGGTCAAAACAGACCGGGGAAGAAACAAGTGAAAAAAATAAAACACAGAATATAACACAACTACCGAATAAAGCAAAACAGAGATCAGGGCTGGGCAATATAACAGGGTAACAAACATACAGTAATACTAACACCAGCACAAAGTCAATGACTCAGGAATTGAACACACTAAGGCACTTAAATACAGCGCAACACCAGGGCAAACAAGGAACAGGTGCAAAGCATAATCCAATTAACATATCAAGAAAGACTCAGGACAACAAGGAACAGGTGGGGCAGATTACAATTAAACAAGCAAAAAACTAAGGAACCTTGACATACACCAAAACTAGAAACTAGGAGGCATAACACAGAGGGCTGAATACCAGAATCAAACAGGAAACAAGCAGGGCAAACCAAACGGAAGCAAAATAGCTGTAGACCAGGGGTCTCCAACTCTGGTCCTGGAGAGCTACTGTCCGGAAGGTTTTCTATCCTACCTGGCTTCTGATGAGCCACACCATTTCTCAGGTAAATACCAGGAACAGGTGTGGCTCATTAGGAGCCAGGTAGAATAGAAAACCTACTGGATAGTAGCTCTCCAGGACCGGAGTTGGAGACCCCTGCTATAAGACACTTGGAGCAACAAAAACCAATAATTAAACAAAACAGCTGAGGGTGGTTCCAAACCAGCCTTGAATCCACGACCAGTAGGTTCTCCATCTCTGAGCCACACGCTCAGCCTAGTCAACACACAGGGATTGAAGAACAAGAGACAGGGTGGAGAACAGGATGGCCAGCAACACCTGCTGGCCAAAAGGGGAGGAGACAATGAGCAGGGTCGGATGGTATGCCCAGTTTGGTAACTCCAATTAACCTCAGCATGTTTTTGGACTGTAGGGAGAAACCGGAGTACCCGGAGGAAACTCCACGATGATACAGAGAGAACATGCACACTGCACACACATCAAACCCTGATCCCAAAAGTGTACAGTAACAGTGCTAACTACTGCACCACCATGCCACCACAAAAAAAAAATAATCATAAACAGTTGTGTGCAAAATAATAGCAGTCCGACATCACTAACCTGATCCATCACTGTTTTTGGTAGAAATTCATTTTCT
>JAODKC010000093.1:533731-556690 GCA_026777985.1 Mormyrops attenuatus
CCCCCCCCCCCCCCCCCCCCCCCCCCCCCCCCCCCCCCGCGGGCCAGCCAGTTGACCCTGGACCCCCAGAGGCTTTTTAATCCCTACTTTAGAGTTTTTGGTTCCTCTCCTCTGTTGTCATCCTTGACATTCATTCCTTTTTCTTGTCATCCCTTTTCCCTGTTTTTTATTTTTATTTTTAATTATTCTGTATAAATGATGTACCAATGTATTACAGCACACCCATGTAAAGTGCCTTGAATTGTACTTTATCAGTTTATGCAGTTAATACAGGGAGAACATGTACAAGGTGTCCCTACGAGATGCATGTGAGGAAATAGGAGTGAGACTGCGATAAAACAGCAGCTCGCCGTAATCGATACGGGGGGACTGGGGTTTACATGTGGAGTTTACTGCTGTTTCATGGTTTCGGGTTGCTGCTCTTCCCCATTACAAAACAGCTTCTTTAGGTTATCACTGTTATTATTTCCTATAAAATCCCATTATTCTCTCTCAAAATATGAATCCCTGATATTACTGAAAACTGCTACCATCCACTCATTAAGTCTGAATCACGGTAGCGGTAATTTGATCTTGACAGCTGTTGATTTTACATCTAGCTTATAAATTGAAGAACAGTCATAGACTACTAAGCACTTGTTGTAAGTCGCTCTGGAAAAGAGCATCTGCTAAACGCGGTAAATGTAATTGTAAATACTGTTTCTGGGGACCAACCCGGGTACAAGTCAATATGCCACAATGCTGCATCTCAGTGTTTTAATCAATCTGAATCATAAAAGCTAAAGAATTCTCCTTCTAAAGCACAAGAAAGACAAAAGGAAGTAGCTGTGTAAACTAATTAGCCATTTTTACAATTTTTCATGTTTAATATTGGGATATAACAATATGCAAAATTCATAGTTTAGTACATACTTCAGTTTTGGGTTCAGGGGTGGGTGCAATTTTGGTACAGAAGTGAACATAGAATTTATTCTGATATTATTTATTATTAAAACTTCCAACACAATTAGGAAAGTTGTAAACCGAAGGCAATGCATCCGTTGATGTGTCTGAATAACAAGAAAAGCTTATTTGAACATTGTATAAAAAATGAATAAAATAAATCAAACACTAAACTGATGTACCAATATACTGATAATTCCTCCTGGCAGAACAGCTACACTTATCACTCTGGTTAAATTGAAGAAACTGAACCCCCTCCTCACCAAGCTTTCACACCCCCCTCTCTTTTTTTGAACTGGACATAAAGGAAGTTAGCCCCCTTTTCACCTTTAATGATGCCTTGCTATGAATAATGTGAGTAATGTGACTCCGCCACCATGCTACTCCATTTGGCCCCAATAACAGTTTTACGTCATGCTTTACGTCAGACTTAGCATGCGGATTAGTGCCAGTCATCCCATTAGGTGACGCTGCTGACCTCCTAGTGCGTCCTCTTCTGCAGCGGAGCTGACTTAACAGCTGTCAGCACAAAGTAAAAGTGCTGGTGAAGTTTCATGGGGAGGTCATGGTCCTAGCCCAGGATGCAGGGGGACACCTTATGCAGAATGCCAGTCCATCAAAGGGGACAAACTGTGGCCAATTTAGGGACACTGGTTCACCAGAACCTTCTGTGTGTCTTTGCACTGTGGAAACATGGGGAGCACAGGCAAACTTCACAGACTGGCTGGAATTGAACCCCCAGACCTGTAAGCGTAAGGCTGAACATGCCACAGTCACAGCTGGTGTCTGAAAACGCCATTTATATACAGATACAGAGAAAATGCAGAGAAATAGAAAGGAAAATTGGTAACACTTTTCTTGAGGGGACAAAAATTCTTACTAGTAACTCAGTTACTACTGAAATACAAATCATGGAACAAATAATGAACTACGTAAGATGAAAGATGTGCAATGATTTATTAATGATGAACAAACATTAGATCGGTATTTCACCTGTGTTATTCATTACATGTTCCTTCAGTAGTTCACAAAGGTTTACAGAAGTAAGATATAGCACCGGATATAGTACTTGCATAAGATAAAAGACATGACAATGATGAACAAACATGACATCAGTTTGTAACAAACATTTAATTTGTGATTAGTTAATGCATGAATAATAGCATAATACAATATTTGTGTCCCATCAAGTAAAATGTAAAAATGCATTTTTAGAAATTGTCACCCTGGATATTCTGTACAGGATGTAGGTTTTTCATCAGGCAAAACATTTAAAATCAGACTGGTGTGTTCACAGTATCTTAGCTTTGCTCTTGCTGTCTGATAGCATTGTGTCCAACAGAATCTGGATAACTGACAGATACATCCCATAATATGTGGCACAACAAACAACATCCCCTTGTGTTACATTATTTGACAGCAATTGCCTGCTTAGAATAACATGCAATTTCCTCTTAAAAGTTTCCTTGGACCTATTGATAGACCACAATCTGGGCCTGTTAGGTACCACCACAGTGTTACCACTGCTGTTACCCACTGAGGAAGCTTTACAGTATAAGTACAGAAGAAATGTGGTCATAAACAAAAGACCAAAATCGGACAAAAGGAAGTCTACAGCTTAGATTCAAGATTCTTTCAAGATATTTGTCTTTTTTACATCAATGCATAGGAATTCATCCTTGCTCCATCCAGTCCGTAGCATGTAAAAAGTAACAGGATTAGACAGCACAAAGCATAACAAAGGCACTCACAAAACAAAGAACAGTAGACATATGGCTATGCATTGCAGAGGTATGCATTCATGGGAATAAATATGAAATACAGAGAAGAAATGGCTGAAATGTGCAGTATCACCTTCTCCAGTAAAGTGTACTGTACATTTATGAGGTTGAAGTAGTTTCACTCTCTATAGAGTTGTTGAATTGTGGAGGGGATAAAAGAGGGACTTGGACTGGATGGAACGACTGCTTGGAGAGTCCTGAGAAGGAAATGTACTACTTGGAGTGTCACAGGAAGGAAGCGTACTGCTTGGAGTGTCACGGGAAGGAAGTGTACTGCTTGGAGAGTCTTGGGAAGGAAGTGTACTTCTTGGAGTGTTTCAGGAAGGAAGTGTACTGCTTGGAGTGTCACAGGAAGGAAGCGTACTGCTTGGAGTATCACGGGAAGGAAGTGTACTGCTTGGAGAGTCTTGGGAAGGAAGTGTACTTCTTGGAGTGTCACAGGAAGGAAGTGTACTGCTTGGAGGGTCACAGGGAAGAAGTGTATTGCTTGGAGAGTCACAGAGAGGAAGTGTACTGCTTGTAGGGTCAAAGGGAGGAAGTGTACTGCTTGGAGACTCACACGAAGGAAGTATAATGCTTGGAGGGTCACAGGAAGGAAGTGTACTGCTTTGAGGGTCACAGGGAGGAAGAGTACTGCCTGGAGAATCACAGGAAGGAAGTGTACTGCTTGTAGGGTCAAAGGGAGGAATTCTACTGCTTGGAGACTCACAGGAAGGAAGTGTACAGCTTGGAGTGTCACAGGAAGGAAGTATACTGCTTGGAGAGTCTTGGGAAGGAAATGTTCTGCTTGGAGACTCACAGGAAGGAAGTGTACTGCTTGGAGGGTCACAGGAAGGAAGCATACTGCTTGGAGACTCACAGGAAGGAAGTAGGAGAAATATTTTCTGATTTTTATGAAAACAGGGAAAGGATGCTGTCCTTCTATATATGTATTCTATGCTAAAACAATTAGATCTTGTGTATTTATTGGGGTTTTTAATCAGGTAAAATCCAAGTTTTGTTGTTAAAGCATAAATTCTATACTGCTAGGAAAAGGAATTCTATTGAGTCCTTTGTGCCCTGCATGACTAAAAGTTTTAGCATAAATGGAAAGAGGAGTAGAAGGAAGTAGATAAAAGTGATAAACAGGACCTCTGAATATTCTAAGTAACAATAAAAGCATGTGGTCAGCACTCCACTCCGAGGTCAGCAGTGAGGTGACGATCAGCGAGCCTGCCTCCGTGGCCTAGAATCGTGCCTTAACAAGACCTGAGCGTGATCAGACAGACCCGAACTAGCTTCTAAAGGCCCAGGATGCAAGCGGGTGGCCAAGGCCGAGCCAGCACCGGTGGAGAGAAGGATGAGTCTTGGACAGCTGTGTTGACCATGACCTCATTGCCGCTGTTGCCGTGACTAATACCTGGAGCACTGGGGATCCTAGGTCTATCTGGCCCAGCCGCCCCAGTACCCCGCCCGGCCTGCTACGTGCTGCGCCTTTCCCACTGGCAGGGTCTAATGAGGACACGGCCCACCCCTGGCCGCTCGCTGTTTATGAACCCCGGCACCATCCTCTTGACGTCAGCATCAAATCCACAGTCTACCTGGAAAGCTGGGAGCTGGCTGGCTCAGCGGCCATTTTGTTTTCTTAGGGTGCGTCTGAGCATGATCAAAAATTCACAAAAAACAAGCAAAAATCTGCCCGGTCCCAGAATGTTAAAAATTCCCTGAGATCATAGTGCAAGTTTATGTGTGTTAGCTGCATCTTAAGCGGTGTTATGAAGCACACAAAACATGTCTCGTCTTTTGTACATGAAAAGCATCAAAGTATGTGATTCTGTTTCCCAAGACAGTCACGGGGGGTACACTGAATAGTAATGAAAGCCCTTTACAAGGATCATCGGAATGGCAGATCTCAGTTAAAGCTCTACTTGGGTGTCATAAAACATTTGTTTTTTATTTTCGGTGGTTTAGCCTAATAAATGTTTTTGCTACCTTACGTTTTTGGTGTTATGAGTTTGCCATTAGCCTCATGAGGGCTGACGACATCAGTTTCGCACCTCAGATAAGTAGCACTGCGAGAATCTGTTTGCGTCAACCTGTCTATCGAGCAATAGATGAGGTGGGCCATTCAACAGTACTCCCTGGGTTTGCATCCTTAGCCCTCAGTTACTCTCCTGTCCCCTGGCAAACTTAAGCTATCTTTATTTTGAGCTAACTTGTTAAACTCAGCAGAAAACTCTTGAACAATTTTGAGCTGCAGTCAAAGAACACAGAATGCTCTGTGTTTTTTCTGTTTTTGAAGATTGTTTTCACCCACCATGAGTTCCGGGATGTCTTTACAAGCAATAAAAAAATTGCTTTCATTTAAAAAAAAAAAAAAAAACTGTCTTGGAGAGAGAGAGTGAAAGTGCATAATGTGAATTTAAATTAACAGAGCATAGGGGCAGAGGACAGCGAATGCCCAGAAATGACCACGCTGCCAAAGCAGCGGGGCAAATGTGATTTTCAGATGGCCTCCTACAGGAGTGACCTTGTCTGTGTGAAATAAATGACCATGATAAGCAACAACAAGCACATAACAAGCCATGACAAGCAACAACGAGCAGCGGCATGTACTGTAACAGCAAGCAGACGGCGATAAGTAAATGGAAGATAACAAGCAAGTAAACACAAATAAAGAAAATGCAAGAAAAAGCTAATAGCAAACAGCGAATTAAATGTAAGCAACAAAAGCAAATAAACAACAAAAAGCAAATAATATGCAGCAAACAAACTGCAATAAGCAAATAACAAGCAGCAACAAACAAACAACAGGTAAAAAATGAAAGGATATGTAACTAAAAGCAAATAAACAAACATCAGCAAACAAATAACAAAAACAAATAACAATGACCTAGGAAGCAAAGAGCAGAAAATCTGGTGTCGTATTTTTTTTCCGTGTAAAACAGGGGTGTCAAACTTCAGTCCTGGAGGGCCAGAGCCCTGCACATTTTTGGGTTTCCTCTCATTTAACACACCTCATTCAACTTCTTCAAACTCCTTGTGCTAATTACCACACCGCTCTTGAGCTGAATCACTTGTGAGGGAACAGGGAAAGAACTAAGCTACACAGGGATCCGGCCTTCCAGAACTGCAGTCTGACTCCTTTGGTGTAAAAGGATTAAAGGCCTGTAATCTTGTGTAATAATTTGTGAGGAGGGTGGGTTCCAGGATCACCATGACACTAAACTGGATGTCCTAGTAAATGAGCGAAAGAAAGAATAATTTTGTTAAATTTTCAATGATGTTGTGACGTTATGGCTCAGGCACATTAAACATTATATGAGCAAGGGGAATCTAATATACATGACTTGTTTATGTCAGCAACTATCTTAACTAATGGCTTGTTTTACAACGGAATCAAAAATAATGACCGTTCTCAAAGCTAGGCTGGACCTCACCAACACGCCCATATCGATATTCATGAAGTCGCTCCCTATGTAAATGAGATCTGCGTCAAATAAAAACAACAACACAAAAGAAATGGTAAAAGAGTGAAGATCAGGCCCTCCGAGTAGCGGCTGGGCTTTTTAGGGGCAGGAATACATCCATAATAAGGATCTGTGGCAGACTGTCGATGGCCTTCAGTATTACAGCATTATTAGAGGCGGTCTCAAACAATTTAGCCACCCCCTGTGGGATCTACTTCTATTAAAATCTCATTTTGGCGTGAATGGGACACGTGGGCGTGAGCACAGCCACATGGGGGCTCATGCGGTCCGTCAGACCTTTTCATTCATTTATCTTGGGTCCCAAATGAGCGCCAAGGACTGAGAGCCACCAGCCAATCAGGTTTAATCAAACATGAACAGACGGAGTTCCCCAGTCTGCTCCGCCTGCCCTATTGGATAATTAGTGAAGAAAAATAGATGTACAAAAATGAAGGCCATACCCGGGAGAAGTACAACAGGTAGCCCAAAAGGAGGCGTCGTGTGATGCTGAACAGGTGCTGGCTCCAATGTGCAGGAAAATGGAAAATTGCTTATGATTAGCCAGGTCGCTAACATGGGGAAAAAAAGTGCCTCAACGCTGCCCCTGGTGGCATGGGGGAGTGAGAACGTAATTAAAATATGTTTTATATATGGTCCTCCAGCTCATGTTTTAATGAACTGGTTTAGGGTTGTCTGCAGCAAATACAGTGAGGAATAAGCCGATTCCAAGATACACCCATACGAGTCATTGCTTGACCCTGTGAATTTTAATCTGACAAATGTCTCATGCCACAGCATTTTATGGGTTATAACTGTGTTCAAAGTGAATGAATAAATAAATAGCACTGACAACCGTAAGAATGAAAGATCTTGAGGAAGACGGAAAAAAATCATTCCTTAACCATGAGAGAGGCAGTAGCATATAACTACGAGAAATCGATTTTAGGAAGCAAGCGAATCGATAAATTGGGCACCATGGGTGTGAAGCTCTCACGATTATCTGAATGCCATCATTCAGGAACGTACGTTTTCCTGTGTAAACAAAAGCACGCGGGCCCAGCGCCCCCACCAGGCAGCCATCATGGGCTTCCTACTGGAGGGTAATCCAGGCAGAAGCAATTTCGAGCCTTTCCCAAGCTGCTTTCTGATCATTTCCGTACGGGCCACAGTCTGGTGACCTTTTCCCACTCGGTGCAGGGGGGAAGGTCGATGCACATCGATGTGTTAGGTGTCTGTCCATGAGGGGATCCGCCGGACTCTGAATAATTCACAAAACGCCCCCCTGCCACCCCCAACACATAACTTCATCTACCTTCACACACCTTTTCTTCCTGCACTGTGGAGAGCAGTCCGGACCACTTGGGCTTCAAAAGTGTTTACTGACTCGCTTCAAACCCCACCATTTTCCCCAAAATGGGTCCCTCTTTCTCTTTCTGTCTCTCTCTCCTTTTGCATCCCTGTCCATAACCTTGCCGATCTCAGCCGTAATGGATACGGGTGCAGGAAGGGGTGAGGAGATTTAGCACAAGGGGGCCGATTAGTTTTTGGTTGGAAGGTCACATGCAACTGGATCGCACCTCGACTGCGCCCCTCCTCCCCATCATGATGCAAACCCCCCACCACGGATAGCTGGATGCCAAACTTGATAGCTGAGGAGTCCCAGATAAGATACGATAAAACTTTATTGATCTCCCAAGAGGGAAATTCGAACGCGGAGGCGTCATCACCCCAAGGAGTCCTCTGACATGTTCATTTTCGACATCCATCTTGACCTTTCTTTTTCCTAAGCTGTAAACTTCTAGAAAATCAGACACTGACAACATAAATTCCCGCGTCCATGAATGTTCATTCCCGTTTGAGCTGACCCAGGCTTCCAGGAGATATTTTGATTGTGGGAGATCACTTGACGTCAATCTGTAATCTACAGGTGACCCTTTCCCAAAGAGTTCACAACACCAGTACTAAATATCCACTTGTCTTGTCATATTGAAACAGAAACTAAACTCTGCTATACAGAACACAGAACACGGGACCTTAAAAGGACCTACCCAGTGGATGTTAAAATCAGCTTAATATGACTGTAGGACATAGACAGTAGAATAAACATTTTATATTAGTGAATACTGCCCCTAAGGAGGTATATTTTATCAACGTTAGGTATCGATGAACAACAATGCAAATTTTCAAAGCAACATTCAGATGATTCCAGTGGATTCTAACCCTAAACCAGGCTGTACCCCAGTCCTGACCCCTGTGCTACCTGGGATAGGCTGTAGACTCATTGTGACCCTCTTCTCTTGGATCTTATCTAAATTGTTCCCACAAAGTTTGGAGCATGAAATTGTCCAAAATGGCTTCAAATGCTGCAGCATTAAGAGTTCCTTTCATTGGAAGTAAGGAGCCAAGCCCAACCCCTGAAAACAGCCCTACACCATAATTCCTCCCCCAAACTTTACACTTGGCACAATGCAGTCAGGCAAGTACCGTTCTCCTGGCAACTGCCAAACCCAGGCTCATCCATCAGTTTGCCAGACAGAGAAGTGTGATTCGTCACTCCAGACAACACGTATCCACTGCTCTAGTGGTGGCGTGCTTTACGCCACCGCATCCAACGCTTTGCATTGCATTTGGTGATGTAAGGCTTGGATGCAGCTGCTCGGCCATGGGAACCCATCCTGCAATTCATAATTATTGATAATCCACATGCCCAGACTCTTCATCCAAACAACACCAATCAACTCTAGTATCAATTTATATGGTGACGTGTGAATTTCCACACAGTACTGATGTATCAAATTCAGAATGTTCCCCTGCCGCCTTATAACGACAGCAGTACACAGCTGACCTTTCTCGCAGGCTAGACCTGGATCCCATTATGTCACACATAGCTCTTAACCACCTATTTGTTGAAGGAAAAAATACTAAAGGAGAATAACATTCGGTTTATCTTTATATAGCACCTGTGCTGTGATTAGTCCAAAGCACTTGACATGGTCAAACAACAAAAATTTATGGTGACAATAGTCTTAGTGGATATTAAGTAAGAGCCGTTAGAGGAAAGGAAACAATACTGTGGTTTTTATTGCTGTTCTGATTTTAGAGAATCAGCTTTATTCACAGCCTGCTTGACAGCTACCTTGTAGTTATGATATCATGTGACATTGTTACCGGCGGTAAAGGTGACATCATTAACAGTTTCGATAAACTTTAAAGACATGCCTCTCCAGTATGCAAATCCTGTCCTTCCAGCTGTACAAGAACGAAACATTTCTAACATTTAAAGTTATCTAAGGCTGGCAGGACACTCCATGCTGTACACGCTGCAAGACTCACACGACGTCAAGCTCGCTCTCTCCACAGGCACCGTGGTAAATGCCTTGTCACTGCAGTGGATTGCTGCGCTTCTACACCAGTTTCAAAGTTTCAGCTTGGTGGGAGACCGTGCCCGGTTTTCAAAAACCGATCTGAGATACATATGAAGTTTAAAGCAATACCAAGTTTTTCCATCTCTCTGTGAGGCAACACTAAGTCATGAGTAAATAGGTTTATTGTCCTGTTAATGACCTCTATAAGAATGAAGGACAAACAATAGCACAAAGCCTTCATCTTATATTGGTTTTCCCAGCATGCACTCCATACTACAAACACGCCTATGTTTATTACCACCAGAATATTACTCAGGAATCAAAGGTGTCCTGTGCAAATGAAGGACACTAATGTCTAGCTATGAACTGGAAAGTATTTACAGCGTATAGTCAAAGAAAACATGCTGTTTAAATGATCTTCCCTTTGGTGTAAAACTGATTTAATATATATCCAATCGTGCCAGCTTAGCCACTTCAAAACTTCTCCTAAAATCACCCCTATGTTTGCACTAACGATCCAATACATCCATGTAATTTTTGACTTGACCACTACCCCACCATGTTCGGTCAATCAGTACCTCATCGAGTTATTTAACCAATTAAGTTAATTCATTTGTTAAGCTGATGGAGAAGCTTAGCAAATACATGGAATGGATGAGGTGCCCCTGAGGAGAGGTTTGGGAACTGAAGCGATGATCATCTAGCCACCCCAAAAGATATCAGTGACTTTTTGGAGAACAGAAGCAATTCTTGTAATTATTATTGTGTTACTGATCATCTGCAAATATCCTAATATTATATTGTTTCAATGATACTCTTCAGAGCAAACACTTACTACTCGGATAAACAACTTTAAACATTGTCTTTGACTACCTAAGAGTTTTTCACAGTCCTTTGGATTAATGTGACACTTAACCTGAACAACATGTGTCTAATTAGCAGAGTGTATTACTTGGCTGTTTACATTGGAAATGGGAAACGGTGAGGATGACAGCTTACAAGCGGATACATGGCTTTCCGATAAGATTTGCTTGATAGTAAGTTTTTTTTCTCAAAACGCAACAAAAATAAGATCAAAGAGAATCACCCATCCATCTTCCAGATGCTTATCAAAAAGTGTGTCTCAGTGATTCTGCAGCCTATCCCAGGCAGGACAGGGCTGGTTTAGGGTTAGAATCCTCTGGAATCAGCTGAATGTTATTTTGAAAATTTGTTTCTGTAGCAGCAGTCGATCTGTGTGTTCTAGCTGGCAGCTAATCGCTTAACACTTTCAAGCCGTCGAGTCATTGAGTCTAAACAAAACCAGTTTGAACAATATAAAATGTCAAATTTCTGGATTTTCGAGAGGGAAAAATGTTCTAAAACAAAAAATAAAGTTCCCTTGTCTAGATATTGTTATTTTTCTTCCTATCAAGTATGTTTTGGTTCCCCTTTCCAGGGCACTGTTAATGTCATCTCATTAGTCGACTTCTTGAGTTTGTTGAGTCATTGTTTCGATGCCCCTGACATCGCACAGAACTTCCTGACGTTTTAAAGGTAACCCTAACTATGGTACCTTCGGTGCCACAAAATAAACAAATTTCAAGTAAAATGAATATATTAACATTTGGCAAAAACAAACCAGTCAACAAACCAACTCATCAACCCGGGGCACAAGCACACACCATTCACACACCAATTTCGCAACTCCAATTAACCTCAACAAATTTTTGGACTGTTGGGGGAAACTGGAGTACCTTTGTCACCCAGGCACGTAGCTATGTACAGCCGTGGCCAAAAGTTTTGAGAATGATACAAGTATTGGTTTTCACAAAGTTTGCTGGTTCAGTGTTTGTAGATCTTTTTGTCAGATGTTTCTATGATATACTGAAGTATAATTACAAGCATTTCATAAGTTTCAAAGGCTTTTATTGTCAATTACATTAAGTTCATGCAAAGAGTCAATATTTGCAGTGTTGGTCTTTCTTTTTAAAGACCTCTGCAATTCGCCCTGGCAGGCTGTCAATCTACTTCTGGGCCAAATCCTGACTGATGGCAGCCCATTCTTGCATAATCAATGCTTGGAGACTGTCAGAATTTGTGAGTGTTAGTTTGTCCACCCACTCTTGAGGATTGACCACGAGCTCTCAATGGGATTAACGTCTGCAGAGTTTCCTGGCCACGGACCCAAAATGTTGACGTTCTGTTCCCCGAGCCACTTAGTTATTACTGTTGCCTTATGGCACGGTGCTCCATCATGGTGGAAAAGACATTGTTCATCACCAAACTTTTCTTGGATGGTTAGGAGAAGTTATTTTGGAGGAAGTTTTGGGACCATTCATTATTCATGCCTGTGTTCTTAGGCAAAATTGTGAGTGAGCCCACTCTCTTGGCTGAGATGCAACCCCACATGAATGGTCTCAGGATGCTTTACTGTTGGCATGACACAGGACTGATGGAAGTCCTCACCTTTTTTTCTCTGGCCAATCTTTTTTCCAGATGCCCCAAACAATCGGAAATGGGATTCATAAGATAAAATGACTTTACCCCCATCCTCAGCAGTCCATTCCCAGTACCTTTTACAGAATATCAGTCTGTCCCTGATGTTTTTCTTGGAGAGAAGTGGCTTCCTTGCTGCCCTTCTTGACACCAGGCCATGGTCCAAAAGTCATCGCCTCAATGGGCATGCAGATGCACTCACACCTGCCTGCTGCCAATCCTGAACAAGCTCTGTATTGGTGGTGCCCTGATTCTGCAGCTGAATCAACTTTAGGGGATGGTCCTGGCGCTTGCTGGATTTCTTGGTGCCCTGAAGTCTTCTTCACAACAATTGAACCTCTCTCCATGAAGTTCTTGATGATACGATAGATGGTTGATTTAGGTGCAATCTTACTAGCAGCCTTGCCTGTGAAGCTCTTTTTGTGCACAATGCACTTGTTTCCTTGCAGGTAACTATGGTTAACAGAGGAAGAACAATGATTTCAAGCACCACCCTCCTTTTAAAGCATCCAGTCTGCTATTCTAACTCAGTCAGCATGACAGAGTGATCTCCAGCCTTGTCCTCATCAACACTCTGTGTTAATGAGAGAATCACTGAAATGATGTCAGCAGGTCCTTTTGTGGCAGAGCTGAAATGCAGTGGAAATGGGTTTTTTGGGATTAAGATCATTTTCATGGCAAAGAGAGACTTTGCAATTAATTGCAATTCATCTGATCACTCTTCATAACATTCTGGAGTTTATGCAAACTGCCATCAGAAAAACTGAGGCAGCAGACTTTGTGAAAATTTATATTTCTGTTATTCTCAAAATTTTTTGCCACGGCTGTAGTAAAATTATGGGTTCAACTCCCCCCCGCCTCAAATTTTTTGAATGCCCCTCAAATTAACTGGGCCCCTTCAAAATTCATTTCTGGCGACAGGCCTGGGTAGTGCCTTCATCTCTTGGGTAGAAACAAAATCGAATGTTGGGGTGCAAATATAGGATTGGGCTTGTGGTGTGAGCTTAAGACAACACCATATATGAATGAACATTAGAGCCCAATTTTAGGAAGCAGCCCAGCGAATAGGAACATGATAGAGTCAACAGGGGGCGCCAGCTGAGGTCCGAAACATCAGTGGGAACAAGTCTGATGTTAACTTTCAAAACCAAAGTTTGCTTGAAAGTAAATTTACAACAATCCATTTTGGGACCAAACAATAGCACTTACAGAAATGGACTGGTATCTCTAGTTTATGCTCCAGTAACCTGACAATTAATTAGTTAGATGTTTGTTGAGATCAATCAAGGAGAGATATTTGGCTTCTAGGAAGAAAATGTGCCATCTTATTAATGAGAATGGTGTGTGCGTGTGTGTGTGTGTGTGTGTATGTACACAAAATTGTTCTATTAAAAATTACATATATGAATAATCAAAAGTTCTTGTTAACTTGATGGGTACTTTGTGGGTTTTTTTTCAATCTGTTTATGAAAAAAATCAAATATTTGTTTTCTCCTCATGCAAAGATATGCTCTGAACGCAAGCACGGTGACATTCGCTTTAATTAACGATTGTGCACGTTGCCGTGCCTGTCTGACAACGTGTGAATGGTAAGGTGGCTCGCAACGGGCGTAATTAGTCCCCATACACACTGCGCGGAAATGTTTGAAAAACCCGGACTTTCGTTCCTATTATGAAGCCACAGCTGCCTGTTGTGGGTTAGCAAGGAGGCCAGCCGCCTCCTCAGAACTTTAGGCTTCGTCTTCCAATCAAAGCATTGCATTGAGTGAAAAGTCCTCCAGGGTTTTCCTGGAGGAAGTGGATCATTCATGTGCAGTAGTGAAAAGCACGATTCCTGTATTTATCTAAATTAAAGACTGTATATCACGCTCCCGGGTAACCTGGCGGGAGCAGCTTTGATCAGCAGCGGAATCCTTTTACTCACCATGTACAAAAAGTAGAAGGAGTTTGGTGGAGATGGTGCCATGAGGTACATAATAAAACATTAAATCAAGACAAAAATACAAAAACAATAAATTGAATAAAAAATATACACATAAATATACAATAAGGCTACCCATATAAAGAATTTATGAATGGTTTATAATCTTGGTATTCAAATCCCATATTAAGTAGAATAGCCATTTGGCCCTTAACCCCCCCCCCAAAAAAAAAAATGCTCCAGGGGCACTGGATAAATGGCTAACCCCAACCCGGCACTCAGACCCCAAGCTTCACTCTCATGTGTGTTTATGGGTTTAAACAGGAGAGCATGATGGGATATGCAAAAATGAACACAGTCCAATGTACCTCTTCTCATACCAGTAGAAATGGCAGATAAAGCATCGTTTCATGTCCATTTACTTATTTTATATGGCATAGCAAAGTAATGTTCTTCCAGTGTAAGAAGCAGAAGGTGAGTCTGGTCCTCCCTGTGTTTACTCCAGTCTGATGAGTAGCACTATGGACCAGACTTGGTCCAGGCATGACGCTAAACGTGGCTCACGATTATAAGCGGGCGAGGAAGCCCAGCATCCCACGGGCGGGAAACCGTCCGTCGGTGAGGTGGCCAAGGACACGATGGGCGCCATTCTCCACACGCGTCGCCAGAAAGCCCGTGCAGCGTGCCCAGAGCGCTGGCCGGCGGCCCGTCGTTTCCCTCCGATGCCTTAATTACCGGAAAACAGAGGCGGGAGGGATTTTACGGGCCCGTACGGGTCCCATCTGCTCTCCTTATTGCGCAGGGTCCGCCGGGCTCCGCCAATGAGCCATTAAATAACTGTGCAGTTGTCACGTCTGCCTGCCCCTTAAGGACAGCAGCTAAAATCTTTATGGCTGGCTTGCGGTCTAATGAAGGACAGGTACTTGTGCAATAATGACTAATGATTTCTTTATTTGATTGTAGTCCTCAAGAAATGTGAAAGTGACACATGGCCAGACCCACAGGAGAATGGGTCTCCCGGGGCAGTCAGATGGTTTTATAGGGGTGAACAGAAGAGCAGGAATGGGGTGTGGGGGGGACAGGTTAATTGGGGAGGCGGGGTGTTCCTTTTATGGATTTACAGGAGGTGGAGATTTCATTCTTGGAGTTTAGAGGAGTTAACAGAACACACTGGGGAAACGCAAAACACCAATTATAACAAGTTATTACCCAGGAAGTGGTGTACTTGAAGCAGGAACTCAGGGGGTACAGTTGGGTCTGGATGGATTTACTGTGACTGAGTAATTATAAAGGCTGACACTCCCATATACCTTAGGATGTAGACAAAGAATTGAAGAGGAAGATCAATAAAGCACCCGAGTCATCTGACTCTTCTCCCAGAAAATGACGATGATTTGATTTAACCTAAAATGAAATATTATAAAATATTATAAAATGTCAATCACTTGCACTAAACTTTCACACCCACTGTGTTTGACTGGGTTGACATCTAGGGAGGGGCTCAGCCATAACACAAGGTTTATAGCATTTATGTTCATAAATCAGCTGCACTCTCGCACCTTGTGGAGGTGGGGCTTGGGAGAGGGGGCCACTATCATCCTTGAAGGTTATCAGTCTCACCAGGAGAGAAGGGCTTCACCACTTGATGGATGTGGTCACATGGGTTGTTTTTGTATTTACTATCATTTACAGTGGCTTCTACAGGATTCGAGTGGATCTCGATCATGCCACCAAATACCAAAACAGTGGTGTTTTCCTCAAGGGAAGAAGACACTCATGCCTGCAGGCTTCCCTCAGTGTGCTCTTTGCATGTTCTTGTCCAGTTTCTGAGTAAAGATTGAAGGATGATCTACCTGACATTTTTTCTCCTACTCAAAAGACTCCAACCTTGTTCTTTCCACCACTTTCTTCACAAAAGCGCAGTTCTGGGCACAAAAACGGACTTATCTGTTGCAACTCGACCATATTATGCCTGTCTGTGAAGTTCTTCACAGGCTGTACTTGATGGAACCGTCTGTTCACACCACAGACTGAATCAGCAGTGAGCTGTTTCAAAGTAGTTCCTCTGTTTTGCCTCGCGTCTTGACGCAGTGCAGGGGCAACACGGTTGAGGAGTATGCGCTTTCATCTGCACATGGCCCTACATGATGACACCTTTTCCTTAGCATTCCTTGCTTGTCTTAACCTCTATTAGCAAGTTCACCAGTTTACCTTACTAAATCTCCTACTAAGTGTGTCCCAAAAATCTCCCCTCTCCCAAAGTAGAGAGAAGATCTAATCTTCTAGCCTTGGTAACCAAAATAATGGGAAAATGGGCCAGAATAATGCAAGACCTGAAGCCTGATGTGAACCTAATTGTTTAATTAACTCTAGAAGTATGTTTGTGGTTATTTTTAATATAACTTGTATCACTAATAACATTGTTAGTTTATTTTTACATTGACCTATATTTCACTGAAACAGTTCAGGAACCTTGCACGTTTACTTATAGATGTATTTATCTATAATTATAATTTTTATGCATTATTTGTCTTATTTGTGGGGCAGTGGTTAGCACTGTTGCTTCCCACTCTTGGGCCCAGGGTTCGAGTCTCTACCAGGGTTCTGTGTGTGGAGTTTGCATGTTCTCCCTGTGTCATTGAGAGGGTTTTCTCCAGGTACTCTGGAATCCTGCCACAGTCCAAAAACATGCTGATGCTAATCAGAGTTACCAAAATGCCCATCGGTGTGCATGTGTGAGTGACTGGTGTGTGATTGTGCTCTGCGATGTGTTGGTGCCCCTTCCTGGGTTGTTCACTGTCTTGTGCCTGTAGCCTCCAGGATAGGTTCCAAAACCCTGGTGACCTTGAATAAGATAAGTGGTTACAGAAAATGTATGGATGGATAGATAGATGTCTTATTTGTTGAGGTCATGGATGGAAAAAAGACCCTGTTTTATGCAAAAGAAATATTTGCCCATGTACCCGCTAGAATATATACTGGAAAAAAAATTCACAGACCAATAGTTGCTGGTGAAGTTTAATTTCACACAATGGCAAAGTGTTGCCTAGTTTCCATGGAAACTAGTTATTGCTTACCAGGGAAATAAATATGCCTCCAAGGACATGGAGAGCCTCCAGTCAGTCCCCTTTATCCTGAATAAAGACATATACAGTGTGACATAAGCATGATGAAAAAAGTGGATTGCAAGCACCTTCTTATTTGAGGAATGATTATGCTAATGGAGGACAATGCCAATGACTAGCAGGAGAATTCCGGGTTAACTCGGCACAGTCACGGGTCTGCCATGGTGACTGTCTGAGTGTGATTACTCAGCGCTTCAAAATGTCATGTGAGAATGGAACAGAGTGTCCCCTTGGCAAAGGTTCGGTCAAAGTTTCCGGAAATTACCAGAAAACAAGAGAGCAGTATACGGGAATATTTCTCTAGGTCAGGGGCATATTCAAGGGTGGGGCCATAGCAGCCCTGACCCCGACTGAAAGCTGATTGGCCACAGGAGTGCCCCCACTCTGTCAATTGCTCATTCAAAACATTTCATATCATTGGCTAATTCATGCCCCCTCTGCATGAATTATGACCCCTCTTATGCTGCCCACCTTAAAGAATCCTAGAATAGCTCTTGGTCTATGCAGCATATGTCATAGAGACACAGAAGATGATTAGAGTAGATTACCTGATACTAGATTAAGCAAAATCCCATAATGCACCTTGAACTGAAACCAAAACATACCTATGCCATACCCAAAGAACAGACAATCCTGATCAAATTAACAATACAACAATACAAAGTCAGCTTAAACAGTACCCCTCAAGAGAAAGGGCTTATGTGAAATACACCGCCTCTTTAATGACTTTACAGTGACTGACAGTATGTTAAAATGAATTTCATAGATATGCATTTTTAATAACTGAATGTTGATCACACACATAATCTTCCAATCCTGTTATTTTGTGCAATAACTTAATATTTTTTCCAGAGAAAAGCCACCATAGCTAATATATAGTTTGTATTTTTTCCTATCAAAGACATTTGGGATAGTTCAGGATTTGATATTTAGGATAGATTTCCAAATCGCACAGACATTATCGGCTCAGTGATAGCTGAGATTTTAAAATGCTATATTGAAACAAAAACAAAGATGGACTTGATTAAGTCTAGACACGAGTAAAGACCCCTGGCAACTGGGCTGAATTTACTGCTCTCATGAGAGCTGAATCAATTATTGCTGTCATCTATTTTATTGAAGGGCAAAAACTGTCCACCTACTGTTAAATCCATCCCATAATGTCCACCCATCACTTTTCTCTGGGTTTGTTTATCGATATCCTATTGACCAGATCTGAGGCTGCTGTAGCCAAAAATAATCCCTGCCTATGGCTAGGGTAATACATATTTTGGTTACCCCTAGTGCTTATGTGTGTGGTATTTTTTGAAACTCTTCCGTACTGGTTAACGTACAACTAGTAATGACTTATAATAATCAAGGTGCTGTGATCATATTGCTAGTCGTATGGATGTGGTAGTATACCAAAAATTTCCAACAACCATAATTTTCTCTGTGCGTCTAATTAGAACCTGAGACTATTTTTTCATACTGACGAGAGCTGGATTAGGAATGTGCCCCCCCCAGAAAAAAAGCAAAATGGAAGAGTCTGGAAAAGAAAAAGGACAGCCCCTTTCTTCACATGGACCGTTCATTTCTCAGTCACGGGGTACCGGTTCGTTGCCCTAAGCACATATTATTAATGTAAAACAGGAAGTGAGGGTCCTTTTTTTCAACTAAAGGAAGTTTCAGCTCAATAAAGCATTGATAGAAGAGTTGTGTAGGTGAAAGCTGGCACTAAATCCAATTAGTATATACATGATCTCTGAAAGGAACAACATTTGGGTGTGAGGCATGTTTCATAGTGCGCTACAAAGGACAGGTTCCGACAAATCCAGTTGCAAACAAAGTTTATAAGCCACCAAGATCCTTTCCGTGAGGCAGGGCTTGTTGGATGAATGGAATAATGGCACAGTTCAGCAACCATACTGGATCTGTGGGAACAATTGTTATCCTACATGACATAAGCAGCCACCTATGCCCCCCCCTCCTTGATAAAAGCACCGAGTGCACCCAGCAGGCCCCAGGGTTCAGGTTGTGTGGCGCCAGCTCAGTGTTTTAGTGGGATTCCTCCATAATTTACCCCTTTCGAACATTCCACTGTGACGGCCTTGCATTTGCATGACAAACACGCTACAATCTGACAGCTGTCCAGTTCTTAATTCAGAAATTTATGGAATGAAGTAACAAGACAGAAGTATAAGAATGAAATAAATGAGCATTATTCTCCAGATGTGAGATTCTTCAAGGTTGACTGAGCCCTGGTGTTCCCTCACATTTGACTATGAAGTGCACTCAGCACGCCGCTGACTCTGTGACAGGCATTTCCTGCAGTGTAAAAAGCTCATATTAAGCTCCCAGAACGACATAAAATGATAAGGAATAAATCACATTGCAGTAACGACGGACAAAAAGGAGAATTTACTAAAAGGAAGAGCCTTGAACTACCTTTGATTTGTATCCAGACCAGGAAATGGTTCTAAAATGGACTTTAATGTATGTATTTATTGAAGCAATGATTTTAATTTATACTGCAGGTGTATACCTTCTCACCCCTCAGTGAGATTAATGAAATCTAACTGGCCAATTAGTGCTTTGAGTTAATTTTTAATTAGTTGTTTATCGCATCACATGATGTAACGTCTGGGAGATTTCAGCCCGCCGTCGTGGTGCTGTGGCAGTGTGCTAGACCACAGTGCTCACATTCCTGATGTTTATCTGGACCAGTCTCTCATTGCGTTTGTGTAGTCGGATACTCCGACATAGGTAAAATGAAGAGTTTTTCTCGGGGGTACAACCACAGGGGCATGTCATCCCATCTCTGAAGGCAAGATGAGAGTATAACGAAGCGAATCACTTCACACATTGATCAGTCAAACCACAAAATTGATTCGACACTTACAGTCAAGGTGACTTAGAATTACATTATCTGACTGTGTATCTTATTGGGGAAACTTTGTTTAAATGCTTCCCTTAAGAGCTCAATATCAAGACCTCCTCCAAAATCTACTGTAATTAAATGAATTGCAAATTAACATGAAGAAGCAGGTTGCTTGAATATGACTTTTAGCTATGCAAAACTGTCCTTTGCACATTAGACCTCGTAAAATCATTTACAATAGACTGTTTAATAGTCCATGACACATACATTCTCTGTACATACAATACTAGTTAGAAGTCTCACTAAAACCTGCTCTAAACTATTATAGTATCTGCTTCAAATTGCACATGTCTATTAATGGGGGTGTAAGTCAGTCTTAAGGACTAATTAGAGAATATCTGAAATGTTGTGTCTATGTAAGGCACTGAGTCGGGGAGCGCCTGAGTTCTGCAGGTGAGGTTCCCACTGTCAAGCATGCAGGAGGTAGAGCCTTACGCTCTGGCGGATCTGCTGGCAATTTTGAGGGATCCAAGAACTTCGGACTGCTTTGGTACACCTTATTCTTTATTGGGCCATTTTAATGAGCTTTCATTTTTGAGCATTTACATTACATTACATTACAAAATAGTTTCCAGCAAGAATAGTCAAACACCGTCATATGTCATCCTTTCCCCTCTCCATTCTCTTCCCTTCGCTCTTCCCTGTTCCGTTTGCTGGTTGTATTTGTTTTGTTCTCCATCCATGATTACACCATGAACTGTCCTGTGCTGTACCTAGCTAAAACATACGTACTGTAACATCAGGCTGATGAGGGGCATTTGTGCATGTTTTTCCCAACTCTTTCTGGTTGGCGGGTGCGTCAGCGGGATAGAACACTGTGCCACGGATTAGAAAGTTATAGGTTCAAATTCTGTGTTCAGCAGAGTTTCACTGTTGGGCAAGGCCCTTAACCCCCACTTGCTCCAGGGACTGCTTGACCCTGCTTTCTCAACTGTACGTCACTTTAGATAAAAGGTCTGCTAAATAAATACTTGTAAATTTCAGAGTGTATTTTACATATCTTGAAGGTAAAAGGGAGGATCCAGCCCCACACCAATGGATGGATGGATGGATGAATGAGTAGGTGGATGGATGGATAGATGGTTAGATGAATGGATGGATGGAACTTAAAAAAACATGGGAGTAACGCTATCAATTATACCCTCCATCTCCAAAAATGGGAGAAGAGCTCAACGTTACCCCGGGCAAGAGAGAATACAGGAGGAGGATACCCTGGATGGGACGCCAGTCCGTTGCAGGGCACATACTCATGCACACTATGAGTAATTTTGAGACACCAGTTACCCTAGCTGCGTGTCAGTGGAGTAAGTGAGGAAACCCACACAACTTGGGGAGAACATGCAAAGCCCACACGTACAGAGCGGAGGCGGGATTCAGCTGCCCAGCCCTGGCGTTGCGAAGTAGAAGTGCTGCCCACTGAGATACTCTCAAGTTGGAAAAAATAAATGAAAAACAAACTGTTCGCTGTTTTTATCTGCGCTGATTTCCATCGCATTTCTGTTCTTAAATACTCATTATCCCTGCTGTTTCAGAACCTAAACTGCAGTTACTGCACACTTCATTTAAAATGAATGAGACGATTCTGGAACGGCTGAGTTATGCTGGTAAATTCCAGAGTATTCACAACACTGTTTGTTCTCTTTAAGCATACAGTGTCGCATGTGTGTGTTTCAGCACCTATGGGAGCATTACAACACAATCAGGTAGACCCCCCCGCCACTAACAAAAATGTTAGGAAACATTTTTTATCTCGATAAATTTCAGTTTTTTTCACTGATGGAAAGTCTGGTAAAGCAGTACTAGGCCCAAAGCAGTGAGGACGGAGTTAAATGTACTGAACGGGTAGTCAGTGCCATGTTGATTTTAGGTTAAGGGCACCAGATGGGTATATAAATGAGTATGCCCAGGTGTCCTGCTGGAGGACTTGGAGGGTGTAAATTAGTCTAGCTTGACATGATATCATTTAGATTCCTGTACGAGTTTCTACACATAGGACTGGGAAACAGCGTTCCTGGCAAATATTGTAAAATGAAATCATATTGTTTGTTGTATAAGATCAGAAATATATTCCTAAAAGTATTTAGATTGTAAGTGAAGCATCTTTGTTCACTCTTGTTGTGAAACCAAGAAACAAACACATTGCAATTTCCTTCATGATTAATGAAGTTTGTTCTCTATCTATCTATCTGTCTGTCTGTCTGTCTATCTATCTATCTATCTAAATAATGCTGTTGCTACATATATAATAATAAGTTGAAATTATCATACTTGATTGATCCCTGTGGGGATATTCTCTTTTCGCCTGCCCCGTCTTGCTCTCCATGACACACAGACACATACTAGGTGACAGTAAGCTTGGCAGCAAAGGGCAGCCACCTGCAGTGGTGCCCATAGAGCTGGGAGTTAAGGGCCATTCTCAAGGGCCAACAGACATGAGTATTCTGCTGAGGCTGGGCTGAGACCGGCGACATTCTAATCACAACCACACACTGCCCCATTAATAAGTGATAAATGTAAATAATAGCACCGTACACTGCCTGTTTGCATAAAGTTCTTCTTACTTAGTTGATAGTCGGGATCTGAATTCCAACAGCATCTTGACAAATATGATTATTATAATTGTAACTGAGTTCAGAACCTTCAAAGTCAGCAAAGTAATGATCCACATATTATGTTCAACTTTGCACAAAGTTTTCCACTCAGCTGTACTTTACAAAGTGTCGGGCAATATGATAAAATGATTTGCTGTGATTTGACACACACCCAGATTTGTGGATGAACTGGATAATAATCAGATATTAAGGACATCTGGATTCATCAAAGGTTACCAGAAAATGGCTTAAACATCTCTTATGGATGTTTGTGAGTGATCACCTGGAATTATCTGTCAAGAAGCTGTGAGGTTCTACCCCAGTAAGGATGTCATGTGACCTGGAGATAGGGGGTAGGATTGACACCTTTATTTGCGTTAATGGAGG
>JAODKC010000093.1:585681-603216 GCA_026777985.1 Mormyrops attenuatus
TTGTTTGCTTCTGGTTGGTTGAAACAAAATCCTGGTCTGGATTTTTACTTTCTGGACTTGAAATTGCCACCTATGGATGGATGGATATGTATTCATTATTTATTTAACGCATCATTTAACTCTGCAAGGCTTTTTTTTTTTTTTTACAAAACAATTAAAGGATTTAAACATGAGAGAGATTTAAGTGTCTGAATGGCCATAGACATGCAATAAGTTTACTATCACTCAAACCGTGCATTTGCATGGGGCCCCTTTGGTTTGGGGATCCCCTGTTGGCTGCAAACAGTCACTACACTTGGGGCTACCACTTGAAGTGAACCCATCCTCGCATGTGATTCCTATCATTGACTGTGATCTTTGCGTCTGGCAACCATAATTGAGGGTGATTTCAGAAGATGCGCTAAGAAGGCGAATTTCTGGCATAATGTTGTCTAGAGGGCCCAGGTCCAGCTCTGTGATGTAGAGTGGGCCACGGGATTCCCTGGAGGTGCTGAAGGATTGTTCAGAAAGTCAACCTTAAAAATAAACTGGCTTGCTTCCTTCCTTCCTATTTACAATAATAATAAAAGAGTTCTGTGATTGGTTGGCATTAGCCCACTCTTGGGGTAGGCCAAGATCATGATTGGGTGGCCCACCCTGCTCCCCCAGTGGACGCTTATTACTGGTATTAATCACAAATCGATGCTGACAATCCCAGTGTTAGCTTTAACAGGTCCCTAACCAAAAATACAACAGCATTTTTGGAAATTCTGCATACACGTCTTATTTACATAGTAGACTTTAGCACATTTAAATTTAGTTAGATGTCAATCCAAAATATATCGCATTCAACCTGGACCCTTTAAGTCGTATCATGCAAGCACTGAGGATCATGGGCTATTGAATCTCTCCTCACTGCCACTGAAAGTGTCAAAAATGATTGATGGCACTGATTGATAACCCAGTCAGGGCACCAACGCATTGTATTACCTTTGGCTGTATGACTGCAAAACATCCAGAAGTATTTGGCAAGCAATGCAACTATTATATTTGCATCATATTTATTTATTTAGCAGTTGCAATTTTTTAAGCTAGCTAATAGCAATGGAACATTAGCATGCAGCTGCCTAGGAGCCAACTAGGCATAAGTGCAGCTAGGTTGAGCTTCCAATGAATGCCCAGAAACAAGCATTAGTTAGCAACTGAACAAGAGCTATGCAATATGTTACACAAACATTGCAAGAACTCAACAAGGAAGTTATTTAAGTCAATGGCAACTGCAAAAATACAAGAGCAACAGGGTTACAGAAAAGATGAGCAGAGGGAGGGTAGATGAAGGAGCAGGTCAATGATTGGATGAGCTAGTCGAAGTGATCCCTCAACAGGTGGGTCTTTGGGTGCTTCTTCAAAGTTGATGATGGGATATGGGTGGGTTGCTCATTCCACCATCGACGAACCACACATGAGAGACGACTATAGTCAGACTTATTTTTACACTCAATCTCAGGTCTGCTGTCAGATTAACCGGAGATGTTCTCCAAGATCCCTGTCTCACTGCTTCCCACGATGTAGTTCTCATTTCCGTAGTAACCTTCATCCATCCATCTTTCACTGGGCTACAGGGGGGTGGGGCATCACACAACACAGGGCATATGGTGTATATGCATGTGGAATTTGGAGGTGAAGCATAAGAAACCTGGAGCACTCAAAGGAAACCCAAGATGTGCGAATGCCACACAGCCAGGGCCAAGGTGTGAGGTCACCATGACACCTTGTAACCTTCATTTCACAGCACATCCATGAAAAGTGCCTTGGGAAGACTCTGCTGTGAAAAGCGCTATAGAAAAATAAATTCAATTGAATTGAATTAACCAAAGCTCTATCACACCTTCACTTCCTCTCGGTGTCTCTGCCTGGATTTTGCCTTCTGCGATGCACACATCCCCCACAGATGTCCAGGAAACTCCAGCCCCCCCCCCCAAACCCATTCGATCTTCTATTTCAACACCCGGTTTCGAGATGTTCCAGCTTCCACCCCTCCCACACAGCCCCCAGTGCTATTGCGGGCCTCCAAAAAATATGACGACACCCTTATTTCAAAATAGAGGAGAGATGGTCTGTAGGAGGCAAATAAACTTCTCTGTAGGAGGTAGGAATGCATTCACCATAAAATGGATTGTCACCTGTAAATGAAAGGTAGCCAGCTTGGTTGAGAGCCCCCAGAAGAGCACTAGGCCCCCAACAATGCCCCAATTACCCCCCAGGACAAGAACTGACAAACAATATAAAAAAATGAATTAATTGCCCTCCTCCTTTTTAATTCACCCCTTGCCGGCCACATGCCGAGCATCATGCCAACGTGTTTGATTAACGGTTGCCTAGCAACGGCGCGTGGTGACCATCTGCTGACTATTCAGTCGGCGGGACCCCGGGGGGGGCAGAAGGGGAATCCCACCTCACTTCACTAACAAGTGCCCTGGCAGGGGGGAGGGGAAACAAAATCAGTAAAAGGATGGGGCGGGGCTACCTGCAGGATACAGCCTCTGCTTAGCTGATGGCTAACCCCTCAGTGGATCTCATTAGATCTATTAACAAATTTCCCCATTTTTATGAATGCATTCATCTCTCTCGTCTTCATTCTATCCCCCTCTTCATAGATTTCTGGTCTCTGTTAAATCCATAGTGTTTTCTTTCTTATTAAAGTACGATATACCAGTAATAAATGGCATACCCCCCTTTCCAGAATCTGCTTGTAAGATCTGGTCCAGCCAGTGATCTGACCCTGAAGTTTCAGTGAACTTGTCATTCCCCTGTTGAGTTTCGTCAGTGGCCTTCTGACCCCCCACATTCCCCCCTGGCTCAGTGTGTGTGCCAGACACAAAGCATGGAGCCCTCAGTCTGAGTTGCACCAATAAGGCATAAGATAAATCTCTCTGAGAAGAACCCAGTGACATCAGCAGGGTCCCCGACAGTTCCAGGATTGCACCTTCTGGAACAATCTATAATCCCCCCCCCCACCTCCCCACACACACACAGACACACACCCAAGACACATGCTCACACGTTTTCAAGGCCGCTACACCAAACTGTTGACACGAAAAAAAACAAAAGCTCCATTTCTGTCCCGTCTTTTGTTGTTCTTCTTGTGAATCTTCCTCCTAGTGACTGCAGGGGGCGCTGTTTTTGAGGTGTGGCTGGAAGTCGGACGATGACACCTCGCCTGAGTTGCACGGTACCTCGCAAAGCAAAGACGCCATCTGGTCGAGACACGTCTGCAGATCGAGTCGTGTTACTGAGTGCTGCTTGATTAATGATTCGCAGACAATATGGAGGGTTATTTTAAAATTTGGATAGCTTTGTTTTGTCGCTTAGACTTCACAGACAGAAAAACAAGTCCTCAAAATGATAAATCACCCAAACGTGCAATTTAGCTGTTGTAAAGTAAAATGTGCTTATTCTTAAAAATAAGGATACATGATTTTTTCCATCATTTAAGTAGGAAAAAAAAACAGCCAGTACCGGATTGTGTCAACACAGCCAAACGAACAAACAAATCTGACATGTTCGGCTGGGGAGTCCGAGAGTGCCAAGCATTTTTATTCACACCTGTGATGAAAAACTCACTATCTGACTAGGAAGAGAGACACTTGCAAATCCAGTTGAAATTCTGTTGCCTAGATCTCCGTGTCAGCAGTCAACCAGACCACAGAACAAAAATGCTCATTTAAATACACCTGAATGAGTGATCACCCAGCTGTTGTGAGGAAAAAAGTGCCAAGGTTTTATTTGACCTAAAGGTGTGGAATTTACAACCAATGCTTATCTGGCACTGAAGCACAATTATTCAGTAAAAATCACACTCTGTTTATTCCATCTGCTATCCCATTCCTGTCTCTGGCCTTTTCTCTTCTTTCCTCTATTCATTCTAATCTTTAAACTTGTATGTCTGCAAATAGCATTTAAAAATGCACAAGCCACCGGAATCCTTTGAGTTAGCAGACTTTTGTGTCTGACAGATATTTGACTTTTTGGGTGCTTTGAACATGTGGGTTCTGCATTCTATTTAGTCACATTAAATCAGAATGTTTGCTAAATCCATTCTAAAGCACCAGAGCTTGTGTTCTGAAGCTTGTCCCGCTATGACAATTCCGTCATCTCTGGAAGAGCCACCCTCCTGGGATTTTCACACACTACAGTGTCTAGAAGGTCACAAATGCAAAAATAATAGCTCAGTACAGCACTGGTGTGCAGTGGTGCTTCCCTATATGCACAAATTGTCAACCCTTGAAGTGGTTCTGGACACAAAGGGGGTCCCACCTGGAACTACATAGTGGCTCAGTGTACAGAGATTAACGCATCAGTTCACTTGGCCTCAGTGTTAAGGTTAACCTACCCTCTAAGCAACAATAAAGTAATCACCGAAATACTCTGGGCAGCTGATTTTGCAGATGCTAAAATCTAGAATGTGTATCTGTTATTGATTTAATATTCCTCCATTCTCTAAATGTCTTCTAATGCTAATGTGGATTCTAAGTACTTCAGTGGAATTCATCTGATGGTAGTTTAAAGTCAATACTAAAGGCAAATTTATAACAAGGTTCCAATGACTTGGATGTTAAAACAAATGTTCAAATAGGAAACACTTACGGAAAAAAACAACAAAGCAGATGTAACAAATCAAAAATTAATCAATAAAACTGATAAGCTCACCCTGCAGGGGATTATCCAGGTTACAGCACCAATGCAGCTGATAGTGAACGTTAAGGTCACATCCTGGCATGTCTTTGCTGTCAATCTATCTGTATTTGGATCAGCTTTTTGCCAATACTGAGCTTCTCTCCACAAATCTAAAGGCTTCGCAAACGCAAAATATTATACTTTTTATATAGTGCAATGCAATATAGGGCCGCTGTTGCCAGATTTATGATTGGCAGAGTTTTATATTTTCCGCAAATCAAACGATTAATTTAAAAAGGATAGTGTATAAACAAAGTCATACATTCTATTCGCACATGGTCATTGGATGGTGTTGATGCTAATTAGTGAATGCCAGTTGACTGTGTCATGCAACAATAGAGCGCAATGGAGCAACGGAATGTACGATATTTCATGATGCCTTTAGAAAAAAAATAAATAAAAGCATTTTAATTTCAACTATGACTTCCACCAAGTATGTTGACAAGCTGCAGTGCAGCAACATACTTCAGTGCTGCCGGAATTTTATTGAACATTTGTCATGTGGCGCACAGAGGTTTTTCGACAATTTCTAAGCATCCTGTCAGTGTTTGTAAGGTTTGCAAAGCAGGGATGTTGGGCTCTTTTTTGGATTTTCTTTTCTCACTTCATTTTTCGCAGTGTCAAACATCACCGCACTCTTGCTCCTTCATTTCGTTTTGTGTTCACTTCATTTTGTTTGTAGCTCCCTTTCTGCTATGCAAAAATAGCGCCTTTGTGGAGAGGTCAGATGGCGAATATGATTCTCAGAGGGCACACTCAGCTGGTACTGCATTCCAGGTCCTCCTTCCCCAGATGGGAAGGACATGGTGATGCAAGAAACTCTGCTTCCTGTGGAAGATAAATGGGAGAGCGAAACTTCCTGTTGGTCAAGTGAATGCTTATGAGGATCAACTGGCAGATTACAAGCACCAGCCCCAGGGTGATTCTATGACTTTTTTAAGGTTTGGGGCACAGAAGGAGCCAACCTTATCATTAGAAAATAATATCTTTTGAAACGGTGAGTGATAGGGGAGGGGGGACTCCAGGGGCCAATCAGCTTTCAGCAAGGACTCACCCCTGTAAACACTCCTGCACCAGCCTAATGATCACATCTCATTACTGTCCTTACTAATCCAGTCTGCAGACAGCAGTGGGCCACCTTTCTTTCATTTTGTCCTGAAGGAACAGAAATGACCCCCCTCCCCACGCCTCCCACACCCATTTACAATGCCCCAGAGATTCCTAAGCAGCCTTCTCTAATTACTACTCACAAATACAGCCTTAGGCATGGGACCCCAGCTGCAGGGACCTCCAGGCATCCTAAGGGGGACATCCAGGCGGATCATGGGGGGTGGTGGGAGTGGGGGGTTGCACTATCCTGATTGGGTGACAGTTGCATGTCTGCATTCAGGATATTTGGCTAAGCCCACACACCCACCAAGGCCTTATAGCCAGCCCCTTTGAAATCCATCCCATAATATTATTTAGATGCTACGCAACGCCAAAATCTTCCTGTGGAAGATTCTAGACGGTAGCACTATATCTGTTAATAAGCGTAATGACAGACCCAGTGATAGTGTTCTATAGAATCTGGCCATTCTGTGCAGCTGTCCTTGGCCTGGTTTATTTATATAAAGATGCTATTCATTGCTGGAAACAGACCAGCAAAATTAATATCGTCCTGATATCCTGTACTGGATAATGGTGTTGTGGATGGACAGATGGAATGAAGAGTAATAAACTGAAGGCACAGAAACACTGAATCGGTCACACCAGTGTTTCTCAAACCAGTCCTCGGGGACCCCCAGACGGTCCTCGTTGTTGCTCTCTCCCAATTCCCTGGGAGCTGGGAAGGAGCAAAAACATGGACCATCTGCGGGGTTCCCGAGGACTGGTTTGAGAAGCATTGGGTTAGGCCTGCACACCCAGAGGGTCAGCCTTTATGACAGTATGTAGTAAATGCCGGATTAACCAGAGATTAGACGCTGACAGTACACTGACAAACACCCTGGATTAGGGGGACGAGTATCTACATGGGTCGGGCATGGGTGTCACGGCAGCTCTCCGCCTGGCAATTCTGCTCCCAGCGTTCCTCTCCCAGTGTTCCTGCTCCAGGCATTCCTGCTCCCAGTGTTCCTGCTCCAGGCGTTCCCACTCCCGGTGTTCCCGCTCCCAGTGTTCCTGCTCCAGGCGTTCCCGCTCCCGGTGTTCCCGCTCCCAGTGTTTCCGCTCCAGGCGTTCCCGCTCCCGGTGTTCCCGCTCCCAGTGTTCCCGCTCCAGGCGTTCCCGCTCCCGGTGTTCCCGCTCCCAGTGTTCCTGCTCCAGGCGTTCCCGCTCCCAGTGAACCCGCTCACCTGACAGCTGGCCGGATAATAAAAGCAAACCCAGCGGCTTTGTTCCTGAGTCGGCTAGTCTCAGCTCACCTGCCTCAGCACTGACATGCCGTAATGACATACAGCTGATAAATTGCAAATACGACATCAAAATAACACCCCCCCAGAACAGAGGGACACCAAAAAAACAGCCGGCTCAGTGATTCTGGAAAGTTCTCGGAGGCAAGCAGCAGATGCTCAGCACACCAGCGGTAAAAAATGCAGTGCCGTTCATTTTTCAGACGCAGGCACTCCATGACGAGATGAACATGAAACCACAGAGATTCCACTTTCGGGTTTCAGCTACCATAAAAGCAAGTTTCGACTCAGGGGGAAGGAGGGTCGTGTTTAGCTATTGTTATCGACCTTGCTGAAACTGTGCCATCTACCTCTAACTGTGGACATGATAGAAAACCAAATCGGACCAACATCAAAGTCTCATAAGTCCCTATTTATACAACAATTGTGCTCGGAAAACTCTGGAAATGTTTGCAGATCGGAAATAAATCACTTTTTCACCCAATCAGACTCTTTCAGTCTGGCTCCAGTTGTTGGTTCAGAAAAGGCTTGGGCACTGCAATACTTGGGCACAAATATCACCTTTAGTTATCAAACCTATTTCCTGGAGCACGAATCAACCAACCAGGTGGTGAAACTCAGAGCTCATTCATGCTCGTCTTTGATCTAGACACATGGGCCTGCCTGCTTCCCTTCAGGTCCTCTTTATTGTTCTCCCTTCCAGACTCGCTGGTGGGAGAGGCCCTCAGCACCCCTCAGCAGTCCTAGTTAGCATGCTGGGAACCAGTCCCCATCTGTCAGCAGCCTCCCGGGGCACGGGATTAACCAGCAACACCCAGAGCTCATTAACAACGGAACCAACAGAACACATCCCGGATCACTTCATGCCACCAGCTGCTCCCTTATCCCCCTCCCTATTATTTTGGGGAACTAGTGTTGGGGGGGTCGCATCTGGTCATGGACGGCCAAACAAAGGCAACTCTCCTTGGGGACAAGGAAAAGAATGTCATCTGATATGATTATGTCATATTAAGCGTGAGGATAAGGTCGTCATGGTGACCGAGACGAGCTCGCAAAAACATTCTAACGAGTCACACTATTTCATCCTCATCGTTGGTTTCTTTGGCAGAAGGGGCTGTTGACACTGCAAGAAAGAGCATATTTCAGGATTAGATAAAGTATTAAAGTGTAGAGAACGGCCTACACTGGTCTCTTGTATGAAAGAAAACACTTACAAAGGCTCTAAAGGCACTTCATCCTCACTGTTCCGGCCGGGGGTGGATCTGAGAAACTGTAAAACAATACAATTTCTTCGAGGTCCACAAGCTAGTTAACCATTGCATTCAGTTCCGTTCCTTCTGATGCGTCTGCATGTTATGTGAACTACAAGATCTGTTTGGAGACTTTTCCAGAATGACTCTGACCTCGTATCGAAGTCTAAAGCTGTTCATGGTTCATTTCATTCAAAGCCTCACAGGATGTCGTTGTTCTAACTGCTGGCATTTTTGACCGTACTGTTCACTCGACCCCTCGATGGTCAAGGTGAGTTATAGGCCTTAAACCCTACCTGGATCTGGGTGCACCTCCAATAAGATGTATCATAGGTCATCAGGACCCACACTGCCTTAATCAGCAAACATCAGGGTGTCAATGCTGATGTCAGACTATTATTATATATAAAAAATGACAACCGTCGGTGCTTCGCTGAGGCCAGACCAAAAAGCACTGATGCCATAACCAGTGCTTCAATTAGTGTTTCTCAACCCAGTCCTTGGGGACCCCCAGGTAGTTCAGGAGCGGGGGAGGGAGCAAAAACGTGCACTGGATACAGGTCCCTGATGACCAGTTTGAGAAACTGCTATAAATGCTGTACTGTTTACTAAGAATGTTCCTCGTTTGATGCCCCGATGACTTCAAGTGACAGACAGGAAACTCAATGAATCACAGTGGCGTTTCGAATCTGTCCTATATTTCTGTGGATGACTTGGGTTCTGACGGAGGCACAGGGAATCGATCGACGTGTCCTCTCCAAGGTATAGCTTCGATGTGGCAGGGACTGTCCCTTCAACCTTGGCTGGCTTTCTGTTGGCTGAAGTTGGTGTATTCACTGGTGGGTGTTACTAAAACTCTCCCTGGACATTATAGTTGGAGTATTGGACATCCGGAGAGAATTTCACTGCACAGAGCAAAGCTGAAGAACTTGTGGGCCATGTGGGATGGAGGGAAAAATGCATCTTTTACACTCAAAAAAAGGTGACTTTGATAATTCAACCCCCCCCCCCACACCAACTGGAATCTCCTGGGCCTGGTTCCCACCTCCCACATCATATCGATAACTTTCATTTAACTTATTATCATCCAACCAGTCACTATGCACATGTGGGCGATTTTATTTACAGTTTCTGCATCCATATTACCAGTTTATATTGCTAGACATATATATAGCAGATCTTATATACCTATACAGATAAAACATATATAGCTTATCTCTATGGAATAGAAGTGCTCTAATTTAATGAAGATTCAAATAAAATGAAGCAATATAAGATCGTATAACAATACAACAACAAAAACATGCATGTTTTTATATGTCGAGGGAAAAGTTAGGTGTTATATCTTGTTTGGAAGCTACTTAGGAAACTTAGTTTGCAAAATCCATTTCGTTGTGCTTCCCAGAACATCTCTGGGTTTATATTTCTTCTTCAAGGTTACAGCTATATTTTGCCACCTATTGCTTTAACCGGCAAGCTTTTTGTAAGAAACCTGCATCCTCTATCACTCTGTTATCTGCTCCCCGCTGCGTGACATCCACAGTTACCCGGCTGTGTTTCAACCTTGTATTCGTTAAATGCTAAATAACTCTCTTTCAGGGGCCGGGAGCTAGTGGGGTGGGCGCTCTACACAGCAAGGATGGAGACCAAAAAAAGGGGTGGCACCCCTGGGCGGCTTGGCCACTAACACCACCCCCACCCCATCTCTGCTTGAGGTAGAAATACACCAGAACCTCTCTGCATGATTCCCCCTCATTGGCCTGGACCCTTAGGATGTAGTCAAACACACTGACATTAGCTGGATATGCAGCACAGGTCAGCAGGCTTGGACCAGGCTTCTGAATAACCTGTCCGAATCACACTGAAAACTATGCTGCCCCAGAGACATGATTATAATTAGGACCTAGCAGACCTGAAGGGTCTGGAAATAACTCCTGGTCCTTCTAGGACTGTGATCTCTTCACCTCCTCCGCCCCCCTGAGATGTCGCCAGCAAGCCCTGACGCTTTGTTCCGTACCTTTGTTCTTCTCTGGGTTCATTTGGCGTTGGTCTCTCCCCCTGGTCCTACTGGATATCACACTGGGTCGTTCCTGGCATCGGCACTGACAGGAGTTCCACTGACCCAGTGATCCCTGTTCTGGAACACTAACAATACCCTCCAGTACACTGCATGTTTCTGTGCAGACTATTCCGGACTATTCCAGGGTATGTTTTGGCTCTTTTCTTTGGCATCGTGTTTCTAGTCAATCAAACCGAAATAACTCGGCATAGTTTTCTTGGGTAACCTAATGTGTTCAGAATGAGGCTCCGAATGCTATTTTTAGGCATACCTAAGGGGTGGCCAGGGAAGGCCATACCTCCCCCACCTCCAGTGAATATGTGGCCACCCCAGCTGCCACCACTCACCAAAAAATAAAAAATGAAATATGGAGCCTTTAAGTCTATAAATCTGCCCAATCCGTCAATCAGTGGATCATGGTGTTCTCACCTTCAAGAGGATTCATGGATAAGGCCCATGATCAACAAAATGTACCAAGGGCTATGCCCCTTCAGAAGGCTCAGCATGTTAGCATACTATGCCTGTAATCATACGGTCACCAGTTCTATTCCCTGGGTCAGCAGAGTGATGTCACTGTTGCGTCCTTCATCAAAGCTCTTAACACTGATTGATCCAGAGGTTGTCTGATCCTGCCTTCTCTCAAAGATGCACGTCACTTTGAATTAAAGTATAGATCTCTTTCCCCAAAACCAATGGTACAGCCAAACTAGATAAAGAGAGTTTCATTTTGAAACTGTGGATATTGTCAAGGGGAACCACACTCAGAACATTCCAGCAAAGCTTGGCATTACCGGCTGGGTATTTCCCACAACTGGGAGCAATGGTTCCCAGTCCCTTCGTGTTCCTTTAACCGGTAACAGGGAAAGATGCAAAATCCGCCATCCAATCCCCAGTCTGTGCCGGATGTAAGTCCTCACCAGCTGTTGCGCTGGTGAGCCAACACAGCAGGTTGGCCAGGCGGATGCTGTCGCATTCCCGTCAGACGGATCTGTCTCACGCCTGACCAAATGGGGAGGAGAGACAAAGTGTGGTACGTCAACACCACACCCGGCTGTTACCATTTAACAGATTTACCTCGTTCAAGCCTGATCTAGATGTTTCCTCAAATAAAACAAGCATTTTTAATTTTCACCCAGGGAAAGTGTTTGTTTGGCTGTACTGAGTGCCCACCATGCGAGTAGCCCCTTGTAGCTATGCTGCTATCACCACTGTCCTGCAGACAGTGGGAGGGGTGTAACAGATGGAGAGACGACGCAGGTTCAAGAGGACCCCGGGGCTGCCCAACCACCTACCTGGAGGCAAGCTGCTGCATTTCACACCGGCGGCTAATTAGATTCCTGCCCGCCGCTCGTACCTCAACCTGCCGCCAGGGCGGGGCTTCTCTTTTGCCCTGTGCCACGTGGCACTCCCTCATCCCCTCTACACCCAACTGACACATGCCAACCAGCACACCCCCATCCCCCAGCCCCCCCCCAGAGCCAAAGGGGGGGGCATTAATTCTCTGTCAGCAGACCATATATTAAAGCTAAAAAATGGTAGTGTATATGCTAGCTTCATTAATAGGACCCCGTGGCCCATTTCATTATTTATAGGGATATTTATCCGTTTGGGTAATTGGATGACTTGACTTTTAGCTCCACATGGGGGCGCCGGGACAAGTGGGGGGGGGGACTACTGAGCAGGCCCTCTTTCCGGAAGGGGGGAATGATATGTAAATGCTTGCCCCCCCCTTTTTTGTTTCTGTAATGCGGAGGTTTTATTTAAGGAGAGGCGAGAATAGCGAGCGACGAGGCTTGCGTGGAACCGTGATTTCTCCGCGTTGGAGATGTGCAAATTGGCTTCACGTGGGCGCACGCCGCCTTTTTGGATTAACTCACGCGCCCCTTCATTCATTATCAAAAAATTTGGAGCAGTCAGAACCGTGCTGGTGGGCCTGGGGGTGTGTAAAGGGGGAGTCTTTTTCTAGGGGGTGGGGCTTGTTTCAGTGTAGCGTCTGTTATAGAATCCCCTGCAGACTGGGAGGCAATAAGATGCACTGCAGGTCTGATTTAAGGCAGCACTAATCAAAGGCCTATCTCCAAGTTATTCCAGGCTAGCAGGTAGAATTCCTGCTATCTGTGGAGACTAAATATAGTCACTGATATAGGCTATAAATAGACACTGATAGCACTCTGCCTCTTCCAGTTGGTCCTCCCTAATATCGCTACACGGAGCTAGAAGCATCAGCATTCACTTAATCTCCACGATAACATCGTGCCCAGTCATTGTTATTGATCACATAAATGGGACCGGGCTAATCTGTTCACGAATGATTTCCGCAGCCCACAAGTCCAGACGCAGTCGCTCTCCCCTTCAATTGGCTGGCTGAGAAGATCACGTTTTCACATTAAGGGAAAAAGTGAGGAAGATATAAATGGGGGGGGGGGGTGTTTTCGCATTACTTATAAAAAGGACTGGGTGTACGCCCCCCTCCCTTTCCAGAAATAACTTCTGAATGAAGAGGGCGGCCGATTTCAACAGACAAATGCGACGGCAGAGACTCTACAACATTTTTCTATATATTCCCTCCCGCTGAACTGTTCATCACACAAAAATACGTATAGAGATAAAGCGTAAAGACGCCGCGAGACACGCACGCGGTGACGCCGTGAAAGCGTCCTGAATGTGATTAAAAGCACCAAGACAGAAATGTGAACATACGAGCTTATTAACAGTAATAATGAAGTTATTCGCTATTCACGGCAGCTGCCACGCTCTCTCATAATAATTCTTCGCTATTTTTGCGAAGAATTATTATTATTATTAGCGCTGTATTTCTAAATATAATGTGCCTAATTTATGTATATAGGCTTTAAATTATTAATCGTTAGCTTTACTATGGCTAAGTATGTAACCATTATATTAGAACAATAACATATGAAGTAAATGTATAATTAGCAATACACACACACACATATATATAGCACACATAATCATTATGTATGCTATTATTATAAGTGCCATTTTCATCCTCTGTGCTGTGTAACACTAGCATTACGAGGTAGTGCATTGTCATAGTTACATTACATACCTTGTATAAACTTTTTTCCATTTGACCCTGGGTGACCTCTCTTTCATCCCATAACTACACTATTTATTTTGTGATTGCAAAATTGGATGTGTAATCTATCTATCTATCTATCTATCTGTCTTGGACACAGGGTATGGTGCAGGCAAGAAGGGGAAGATCCACTAGTGGCTCACAAAATAATAAGGGTTTATTAGGTAACTGAACACTGGGGAAGGCACAAAATAAAGGACTACACGGGGTCAAAAGCAAACAAGAACTAACTACGAGACACTATAGGACAACACAAATGGGGAGCAGAGCAACATAGGGAGCAGAAGTGGGCAAGGGAACAGAGTACCAAACGCACCATAACTACCATACACATTCTGACCAAAACTAACACAATAACCAACTGAGGAAATGAACAAAGGCAGGCACAATGATATAATACATAAGGATTATCAGACAAGGAATGAATGGCAAGACAGGACGGCCAGCAATTATACAATGATAATGAGGACTAATAAGAGGCAGGTGTGCATCAAACAACCAATCAACAAGGGCACAGGACAACAAGACACAGGTGAAGAAACTTACACTAATGAACACAGAACTAAGGAACTTTCAAGACCAGAAACTAAGGAAACACGGGGAAATACACCAGGAGAAAAATCAAGAAACAAGTAAAATAGAACATAACAAAGGCAAGGGCAGAGATCCATAAACAAGACAGATTAAAGACTTAGCTAAGGATACATCAGTAAGCAAACAAAATAGTTAAGGCTGGCCTCAGACCTACAACTGAGCTATTAGTTAAGTGAGCTATTAAGTGAGCTATTAGTTAAGTCCTCCCCAAACGAGCTTGATGGGCCGAATGGCCCCCTCTCGTTTATAAATTTCTTATGTTCTTATGTGCCACACGCTCAGCCCGTTGATCCAGGGAGCAAGGGAAACACACAAGGATTATCAGACAAGGAATGAATGGCAAGACAGGATGGCCAGCAACATCTGCTGGCCAAACGAGGAGGAGACACAAAGGGCCAGATCAGACTGGTGCTGACGCTGACATTTATCTATCTATCTAATATGCATTTTTGAATTTGTTACCGTACTTCCTTATTATTATTGTTATCATAATCATAATTGAGCTTGATTTCACACTTACCATCAGGGACCAAATCCACCATTCTTCTATATAAGGCCAGCACTATAGCCTGAATATAACAAAAGTCCTACACTGACCTGCAGATTCTGTGCACCTCTATTCTGGACACAATGAAGAAATTTTGCCTTTCAAGATATATTGTGATATATTATGGACATTTATATACCAGGGGTGTAAATAGGGGTGGGGCCAGAGGGGCGCTGGCCCCCAACTGAAAGCTGATTGGCCCGTGGAAAGCCCCCTTCCCTGATACTCGCCAATTTAAGACGTATGATTGGCTAATGATAAAGTTAGCCCCTCTGTGTGAATTATGGTTCTTCTTATGCCCCCCCATCTTGAAAAATATTAGAATCGCCCCTGTTATACACAGGACATATTCACTGAGAGCACGCACAGCCCGGTTTTCTACACACCACGGCAGTGGCATCACAGCCTGCCTCATTGTGCTACATGAAAAATCAATCAATGAAAAGCTCATTAAAGCTGCAGAGCTAGATTACAAAATGGGGGGGAGGGGGGGCATAATTCCATGCTTGGCAAACAGGGCAGGAAACGCTGCAAATTATTATTTTTGTTGCTGTTGTTTTTAATGCAGGCAAACTAAATCAAAAGGGGAGGGCAGATAATTACGAACAGGTGCAGTGACCCGGAGACTCATTACTGGACTACCATATGCTTTCCCAGCTTCCTGGGAAAAGTTTTTTTTAGTATGGGGTTTCCCCATTTGTATTGAATCCTTTCGCTGGAAAAAATAGCATAAAAACAGTGAATACCTAGGGATTTCAAACAAATTAGAATACCACGTTCTGGAAATATACCCTGTTTGTCTATTTCTCTCTGAATAAACAATTGAATTATGCATCACACCACACCAGATCTTGGAATATTTATGAGTTTAGTTAGCGCATGTTCCATCAAAACAAGGGGTGTGCAGGGGTGAGGCCTCTAATTGGCACCAGCTGAAAGCTGATTGCCCCCCTCCCCCGTCACTCACTGATTCAAAACATTTCATTGGCTAAGGATCAGGCTAGTCCCTCTGTATGAACTGTGGCCCCATTTTTAAAAGAACCCTAGAATCGCCCCTGCTGGATGGGCCGTGGTCCAGAAATGAGCCTGGGGGGTTGATCAGAGATGTGGGACAACTCATAGCCCTGCCCCCCACGGGATATTAATCCCCTTAGGAGGATGAAAACAGGCAGACGGTCAGCATTGGTTAGGGACATGCTGGGGACATCACCAACAGTGGTGACCTCAGTCTCAGAGGGCAAACCCTCGGGGGGGGGGCTCCTCATGGCTCTCGAGTTCAGGGCCTGGCAGGAGTCCTCAGCCCTTAGGTTTGCTGAGGCCCAGTACAGGGGCTGGGGTGTCAAGATCAGCCAAAAGGCAGCAAATCATGCTTTTTATAAATATAATTTCAGAAACAATAACTGGGGAGATGCGATTTGGGAATGCTGTTAGAGAAATGTCCTCTAAGTCCAGACCCGCTTTGATCCCCCTGCGCAGTCAAAGGAGAAATGTCAAAATCTGATATAAAAGGCCGATTCACAGAATACGACAAGCACGTTGAGAAGGGGCAGAGCGCGGCTCTGCCTTCAGCTGGGCTTCGACCCCTGTGCTTAGTAAACCGGCGGTTTGAGACGACCGGTGAAGGGTGTCAAAGCCAGGTTTGGGAATGTGACAGCATTGCCAAGTACTGCCATCGTTACGGCAAGGTGATGAAAGGAGCTGGGAGGCTTGTCCTCGCCGAGGCGGCAAATGTCTGGGGGGGAGCCCTGTCAGCAATGGACGTATGAAATATATAAACGTTTACAGAGATTTATAGGGAGAATAGAGAGAAAACACACAGACGCACACCATTAATCCTCCGACTGGCCATCTTTTTGCACCGGAGGAGAGAGAGATATACTGGATGGTAATGTGGCTCAATCACAGCTACAGGAACAGATTACCAGCATATACCGGTCTGCATGCTAAGCTCAATGTTATATACCAACGTACACCAGTCTGCATGCTAAGCTAAATGTTATATACCAGCATATACTGGTCTGCATGTTAGGCTAAATGTTATATACCAGCATATACCAGTCTGGATGCTAATTGCTATATACCAGGGGTCACCAACATGGTGCTTGCGGGCACCAGGATGCCCCCACGGACCACATGAGTCGCCTGCGGACCTGTACTAAAAATAGCATAACTCACCAGTGAGCAGCATCTAAAATACACAATCATACACTGTTCATGTGTGTTGTGACCAGATTTGTGGACTGTGCTCAAAAGGGAAATACATAATACAAAAAATATAGCATAAAGATATAAATGAAGATAATAAAAAACAATAAAAATAAAACTGTAAAATAGACAATAACAAAAAAGAAATGTGCCAGTAATTGTATTTGCATAAGGCAGTGATCAGTAGGACATAAATGATGTAAAATCAGTATTGGTACATCTGTCTATTACACCTACAGGAATTATGACATCTCATTCTAAATCAATATGGAGTTGGTCTCCCCCCCTGGCAGCTGCCACTCTTCTGAGAAGGCTTTCCACAAGATTTTGGAGTGTCTGTGTAAATTTTTGCCCATTCATTGAGAAAAGCATTTGTGAGGTCAGGCATTGATGTTGTACTTGACGGGCTGCATTCTTCATTATCGTTCATGTCAACGGTGTTCGATGGGGTTGAGGTTAGGGTTCTGTGTGGACCAGTCAAGTTCTTCCACACCAAGCTCACCCAGCCATGTCTTTATCATTATCCCTCCACCAAACTTTACAACTGCCACAATGTAGCCAGGCAGGTAATGTTCTCCTGGCATCTGCCAAAGCCAGACTTGGATCGAAAACTGGTTAACAGACAGGAAGCAGCGAGTAGTTATTAGAGGCACAATGTCACAGTGGGCCTGCGT
>JAODKC010000093.1:607896-633964 GCA_026777985.1 Mormyrops attenuatus
CACCTCGCCCCACCCCCGCCCGCGGTGTCTGGCGGGGGGGGGGTGGGGGGGGGGGGGGGGGCCGCCGCACCGGGGGGACCCCCGCAAGTCTTTCAAAGCCACTACTCCATCAGATGGTTTCCTCATCCATACCCCCTGGTGTTGAACTTCAGAGGCGGCTCCTCAATGGAGCATCTGTAGACCTGAGCGGGGAAAAATTTACTCGGAATTCCTCTGGAATTTACGTCAACCAACCCATCGAGATTATGCATCCCAGGAGGGGGGGGGGGGGTGTGATCTTCACCTAAACCTCAGTCAGTCCTGCTCTGTGAGTGGCAGCACAGAAGACAAGTACAGTAATAATGCAGCTTGCCAGAATGGACGGTGATTGTGTTGACTACCGGTGAAACATCTGTCCCCAAGTGGGCGTTGCTAAGGTCAGAGCGCTGGGGGGGGGGAATGCATGACACCCTAGAAAGGTTACACTCCCCAGACCTTCCGCTGTACCACAGAGGGGGTTGCGGTTTGAGTTCATTATCTGTAATCCTGGCCGACACGCACTCAAAGGTTCGCCTCGCGCCGAAGGCCACCGCAGCGGCGTTTGTCACCTTTGAACCACGCTATCCAATGTTGGGCTGTGCCCTACCTCTGTGATCTCTGCGGGGGACTCGCTGGCTTGTTACAGCGGGGACTAGGGTCCACAGCAGCTGATTATTGAAACACGAAGGAGGCGAGACAAAGACAAATGCAGATAAGAGAAATGGAGGCGACCACTAAATGCTAGCTGCTGGAAGCGGGTCAGTGGGGACACGCTGCATTAAACACAGCGGCGACTCAGATTAGGCACACATAAACACATGAGGGTGCAAATTAGCCTCAGCGCTAACCCTTAGCAAGCATCAGCAGAGCACACCAACATTTAACAAACTTGCATGCAAGTTAGCCTTGGCACAACCTTTTAGAGAACATTGGCAGAGCACACGGACAAATAAACTAGCGTGCAAGTTAGCTTCAGAGCTAAATGCTAGCGAGCATTAGCAGAGCACACAAACAGAAAACAAAATGGCATGCAAGTTAGCCTCAACACTAATTAATGAGCACAACCTATTATTAAATTGCTCTCATAGTTACATGTTTGGTAATATCAACAGGTAAGCAAAGGCTTAATGAAATATTTTTTCAGCTCTGTTTGCCTTTCTTATTATTGCTCTAGAAAGGCTAAGCAGAAATTTTCCGCCCACCGGTCACGAATATTCACAGAAACACGTTTGAGTGACAGCTGTTGTTTCTGTACTTCTTACCAGTCAAATGCTGTTTTCCCACTCATCATAACTGGGTCTTGTAGGGTAGCCCAGCACTGCCTGCTGATTAGCCCACTTCATTTTCAATCGCTTGTATGGTGCATACATGTCGCATGTTAGTTCAATGGCAAACAGCGAACATACTAGCCAGTAAAAACAAATGAGCCATGAATGTCAGCAAACAAAAACAAACAGATATGTTCCTGCTGTTGTCTAGAGTGTTAGTTTTCAGTCAAAAGGCTTTTGCTCATGTTCCTCCGACGTCTTCAGCCAACTTTGCTGGTGTTGATTCTCAGTGATTCCTGGACATGAAAGGGAAATGGACCTTTTGTTCCCAGATGGTGTTTGGGGAGACACTGGCCACCGCTGAGTCCGTGAGTGACATGTCGTGCCTTTGGCATGGATGACAGAATAGGAAATGTTCCCTTTGCCACACTCTGTGACCAAATAGCTAAACGCAGCTTATGTAAATGAAGCAATGTGTGACCTCCTCACATCATGAAAAACGTCTCGACAGTAGATGGGTGAACTCTAAACCCCCCACAGGAGCGATTTAAATTGATAAAAATATTTAATTAACCCTTGACAACTCCCAATTCTGGTTCTGTAGCTGGATCAGATGGGGCCCACAGAATTTTAGCAGAGTAACTGGTTTTATACATAAGCAGGCAAACACTAATAAAAGAACCATCTAAGTCACCCAGAATGCAACAGCGTTACTAAACACAGACTGACGCCGTTGGGTCTCTTTTCTCTCCCGCCTACTTCACAATGGGCCTTGTTAGCTACAGCTTCTGCTCGATCTCTCCCAACGACAGAAGCTGCAAGACACCATGCAGGGAACCGACCACTTTCAAACCCAATAGAACACGCTAGAAACACTGACAGAGTTACAAATCCCCTTTGTATGCCGTTAAACACAGCCTGTTCTTTTTGATCTCAGGCTTGTCGTCTTCCCATAACCAGTCCCAGTATTAATATCAATTAATAATTAATATCAAATATCTGTCAGAACTTTCCGAAGGTTCTAGAAGAGGTGGATGAGGCATGTAAGAGATGATCCTGGTGTAGAGGCAGCAGAGGCAGTGAAGTAACAGCAGGTCATGAGATTACACCTTGGATATCTTGTGTATGATGTGTGTCTTGTACCAGGTGGTTATGGGCAAAATTAAGGTGCTTAAAATCATGGGTGGTGTTCATCACAGGCCAAACCCCCTCGGAGGCCATACATGTCATCCTAGAGAGAGCTCTATAGACAGGCCCGGACTGAGGGAACTGCACGTTGACCGCCTTCCTGCCAGGCTTTATTTACAGGTGGGTTGGGCCATCAATCACACACCAACACACACCAATCTCCTTAGAAACGGCTGCCGTCGGATACTGTGGAACCCTCCGTGAATTCGTGGCTGGCAGATGACCGATGGGGAGATACTTCTCTATTGGGCGGAGCGGGGGTGGCAGGCGGGGGGAAGCTGTCAGGCTGTCAGGATGTGACGAGCCGCCTCTCCCGGCAGACCAGGGTATCCCACATTAGCCTTCACCGCTAAGAATCGGGCGTCTTCGTGATTGAACATGGCAGCAGACTCACTTCAGCTTCCCCATGAACCCCTGGTTTCACTTGAGAGGCACATCTAACAAGTGGTTCACTGCTCGGTCTAATCCTCACTGACCGTCGACCGTTAGCCAGTTAGGGGGGGGCCTTATGCATGAGGAAAACACTCATCTTGGCCTGACCCCTGTGGTCCTGCACAGGAGCATTCAAATCCCAAGGCCTCAAGCACAAGATAAGCCTGCAGTCAAGAGCTGACTCTTGTAGCTGGTGCCCACAGACTTCCACACCTCTAATGCAGTGCATTCAGCACCAGTTAAACCTCTTTTCTAATTAATCATAGGTCCTTTGAGTCATTAGGGGCGTTCAGTACATTTGCACTGTATTAGTCAGGCTAAATTTAAGTCGTACTGTTTGGAAGCACAGAGGCACAGCGGGCAACACAGTTGCCACACATCTCCAGGACTAGGGGTTTGAAGCCCAACCCATTTCTGTGAAGATGGATGGGTACATATACAGTATATAAATGCTGGAGATCTGGGATCTCCCTCGTATGGAGGTTACAAATAAGGAATCTCCCACATACACTTTCAGAAGAAAGGATAAAAATGTGTACCTTTGCTTGTCACTGAGGCTGTACACTCAAGGGTCTGCCAATTGTACCCTTAGCTGTAGGTAATTGTACCATTTAAGGTACAGAAATGGACTCTGAAGAACATTTCCATACCATTGATGGCACACTAATGCTGATTGTACCTTTGGGATGTTCCTCAGAGTCCATTTCTCTACCTTAAATGGTACAATTACAAGGGTACAGCCCCAATGACAAGCAAAGGTACAAATTTTTGTCCTTTTTCTGAAAGTGTATGTGGGAGATTCCTTATTTGTAAATTTGTACGGGGGAGATCCCAGATCTGTAGCATTCATATACTGTTATAGATAATATACTGTTATAGAGGGGTCACCTACGTATGCAGGTTAGAGATCTGGGGTCTCCCACATATGGAGGTTAGAGATCTGGGGTCTCCCATGTGTGGAGGTTAGAGATCTAGGTACTCCCACGTATGGAGATTAGAGATCTGGGGTCTCCCACGTATGGAGGTTAGAGATCTGGGGTCTCCCACATATGGAGGTTAGAGATCTAGGTACTACCACGTATGGAAGTTAGAGATCTAGGTACTCCCACGTATGGAGGTTAGAGATCTGGGGTCTCCCACGTATGCAGGTTAGAGATCTGGGGTTTCTCACAGAATCAGGAGGGTCTTGGTGTAGTGTTGAGACCAGAGACATCCACAGTGCCATCAACAGCAGCAAAGTCCACTTTTATAATATTGCTCAAAAATACAGCTGGCATTTCCAGCATTGTCACAACACTGCATAAATAATTGAACAGGTAATTACAAGCTTTGGATTTTCACCGTAAACACTGGCCAGGTGTGAGTATTTTGGGAAAGCATAGCTGCTTTTTATAGGAGGGGCTTCGAACTGCTGGAAACTGCTGGTACAGTGACAAGGGGTGACACGCAGTCCCAGCGGGTGGCATCATCACCTCACACCTCCAGACATGTAGGTTGGAACACAGCCCCCGCTCTGTCTGTGTGTGAAGTTCGTGCCGCGGTTGTGTGGAATCCCTCCGGGTGTTTTCCCATCATCCTGATTCTATATGTGGAATATAGTGGTGGATCGTCCTTAACGAGCGAATATGTTCACTCGTTTCCTGATAGACGCTCAATCTGTTTCCCAAGAGAGATATCAGATCACCGTGGCCCTAACTGCCCAAGCACATAACACATTTGGAGAACGGGGTGGGGGGGGGGGGATCAAAACACAGAAGGTAATGAAAAGAAATCACTACTATGTCAAGATACACCATATATTTATTTGTGAATTTGTCTCATAATAACAAGGTGCTCTTCAGAAAAGTCATCCTTATCACACGTGTGAGTTTGCTAGAGAGCCAGTAAATCGCTTTCCCAGAGGATTGTTGGACAGGTAAACAGGCAGCCCACTACACAAGCACCCTGACCTCATGACACATAAATGCAAATGTGAAGGCTTGACAACTCAATGCAATGTGGCTTCTCAATGGTGCAAACCGTGGCAGGACACACCGTGAGGCGCTGACCTGCACTGATGGCCAGGGATGCCTCGGCAATAAACACGTTTGGAGGTTCATGGGATTGCGATCGATTGTAATTGGATTTCATTTTAGTTACGAGTTGGGCGGAAAGTAATTAAGATCAAATCCCCACACTAGTTTCACTTTCATGTCCCTCTAAGCATGACTCTACCCGCGTGTAATACTCGAAAGTTTGCAGCTTGAAGTGATGTAATGCTTTGGCAATGCATCGAAAAGTAATAACACCGCTCGATGGCTAATAGTTTTTAACACCCCAAATGATCGATTTTGAAAGTCAGCTAACAATTTTATTGTCTTTTTCTGGATATTTGTTGTGCACGGGGAAAGAAGAGTTCATTGTCACGTCAATAGTTTGTTTATGAACTGTGTGAGAGCAAAGACACATAACAAAGCAGTGCTGTTAGTGTAATTTGGACTGCCAGTGATCTCCGGTGTTATTCAGGAAAAAAAAACAGGATCACCGAAATGCCAAGAAGAAGCTTCTATGAATGGAAAACTTGAGCCAATCCCTGCTCCTGCCTTATGGATCACTTACAGCAAGTAGAAGCAGAGGATCAAAGTTCAGCGTCACACGACGTGATCCCTTCAGCGGAACCGCCAACAGCAGCACGCGTGTCAAAGAGTAGACGGAATTCTGTTGTTTACAAAAATTTATTCATACAAATCTTACAACACCTTTTTTTTTAGACATTTATCAACGTTACCCCCAGTGGGGTGTCCGTATGTAATTATAACGAGATTACTGGCTAGGATTAACTTTCCACACAATATATATATATATATATATATATGTAATTTTTTTAAGTTTAATCTGCACGTTGTAAGGCTTTCGGAGCTTTCAAAAAAACGATACACATCAGGCGTTCAAACGGTGGGGATGCAGGACGCTTGCAGGTAACTCATAAAGTCTAATCTACATGTCATAAACAGGTGCAGAATGGACGAATAGAAGGATAGTATACTCAAAGAAAGATGGAAACAAATGGGAAAAAGCCGCTCTCTACACCTAATCCCGCAACTATGGAATCCAAGTAGCGATCGGCAGGGTACAAGACAAGAAATGGGGGGGGGGACGGGGCAGGAAAGTAAGCCGAAGATTTTCGCAGCATTGAAGGGCTACTAAAGAGCCATCTGTGACCGGTGGCGAGTTTATAGTTGAGGAAAGGCACCAAAGCCGCAGCCTCCTGCGTCACAAAGCCTGGAGGGGGAATGCAAAATTAAACAGAGATTGATTTCATGTACATACGACTCAGGCACAGATCGAATCTTTTGCTTGTGTTTTTTTTTTGTTATTGTTTTTTGCTCATAAGGCTCAACCAGGTGGATGGGTTTGAAGATCCCCACATCCTTTACCGGGTGTGTGTGGGGGGGGGGGGGGATATTTCCTTCCTTTCGGGGGAGAAATAGCTGGGAGGTGGGGAGTGGAGAGGGGTGGAGGGTGCTTGGTCCCAGGAGTCCCTGCTCTGGGCCCGATTTACATTTTCGCTCCGGAAAATGCTCCCACCCCAGCACACGTCTTTTTATATCCGTTGCCGTCGTAGCTAAAGATGAGCCCTCGTCTCTCCCTCCAAATGTCCAAATATTGGATTAAGAGGACAGGTCAAGTGGATTTGTTTAGCTATTGAGACTCGTTGAACCTGAACTGGGGGGTTGGGAGTAGGGGGGTATAAGGGGGGGGTCTAGACAATAGGGAAGTGTGGCAAAGGGGTGTGGTAGCCCCTGTCTGGGTTTACCCTCTCACTGAGTTAGCTCACTCCATCCCTTGCTATATCAGCATACTCTGCTATATGCTTCTCTATCTCTCTTTCATTCACTCTTTCTTGCTCTCTCTCTTTCTCTCTCTCTCTTTCTCTCTCAATGAGCTCTATTCACAAGCCTTCTCACAAATCACACACACAAACCACGGCCATTTCTCTCTGACCATTCTTTGGGAATTTACAAAGAAGGACACTCGCATAAAATGGATTATAATACGCCATCAAAGACACAATCTCAGCAGTATTGGGTGTGGCTTTCAAGACTTCCCTAATTTGTTTTTTATCTGAATGAAAAAAAAAACAAATAGTGTGAAAAAATTAGGATATCTGGTGTCATTTCCTAACTTCAAGGTGTAGAATTTTGACAGAGTACAATTTTACAATTTTACAACTTATCAGTAAACACAGAGTCCCATGTACAGAATGGATTCTTTCAAATTTCCAAATAATTGGACTCTTGAATACAAAGTCTGATCCTGAAAAACATTGACACTGAGGTCCTGTTCAGCATTATCCTGAGCTATCAACGCTCATGGGAGAGGAGGGGTTCTGATTCAGGTTTCACACTCCGTTACGGAGGCAGACAGGCAGCACAATCGATAAAATAAAAAGTCATACATTTACCACAGCAAATGAAGCGGAAATAACATCAGCAAAATCGGTGAGAAGAAAAGAAAAAAATCTTAAGAGTGATATAGGGTGCACGTAATCACAAGCTATCACAATTACTTTAATTACCTATTCTATCTTTACAGTGTTTTACATGACAATAAAGTTATGAACAGCAGACAGACCAGAAGAATCCAGTTGTAAAACTGTTTGTGAGATTCACTTGTATGGCAAATAACAAAATAACCAAACTTAAAAAGACTCACAGAAAAAGTACCACGTGTCTTTTTCACTGTTGTCTGTTCTCTTTTGAGAAAAACAGCAACATGCCTGTGGTATGGCCATCTGGCTATATTCTGAGACACACTGATCCACCGTGGTACTTTTTTCATGAGGAACGACACAAAAAAACAACAAAACATAAAACCTTTTCAAGGGTTTTTTTTCTTGTTTTCTGAAGCTTCTTAAACACATGACCAGCACTTAGAGAGAAACACATGTCACTTTGTGAGAAATGGTTTTAGGGTTGAGTCCCACCCTCATAAGAGTGAGCATTAATGCAGGAAGCCGAAGCTTTTAATTTGTTCTAGAAGGTTCTGCAGGTTTCCCTCTTTGGAGCATGCGTTATGACAGAGCTTACAAAAGATAAATGAATAATTCTCTTTTTTCCCCCAAGGTTTCTAATGCCAGTCGTCCCCTGGAGAATGGATGCACGTCACTGATATTTTGATGTAACTGTAAGGTACGTATATCAACATTGTCCATGATTTCAAAAGAGGAAAGTGGTCAGAAAATCTGACTATACAGATACATACATACATATACATAGATATATGATATGTATGCTTGTATGTCAATGTATTTTGTTAGAAAAACAGAAACACAGACCAGGAAAGGAAATCGGACTGTATACTTGGAGTGGAAAAAAGGAGGGGATAGTTCAGGTGAGGAGAAAGGGAGGGGTGGCAGGAGCCCCAGTGAACAGGCCTCGGGAAAAGCCTCGGAACTCACCGGAAATTCGGGAGAGAACTGTTTCAGCCAGTCTCCCAAAATAGCCTCAAACTCATCCCCATCCGGGAGGGCATCAAAGTCTATGTCTTGTAGAATATGGTGAAAATTAAAGTCTTCAGGGCTGTTGTAAATAAAAACACTATGCTCTTAATTTCAGTTATAAAAATAAATGTAACATTCAATGCATTGATTGTCTTTTTCAACTATTTATTTATGTATATATGTATATAGTTATATATTCAAAAGACACGTTTCAGGTGCATGTAGATGTGCACATTTTTTTCCTCTGTTTATTATAGGCCATAATAAATATATATATATATATATATAGCTATAGGTAAACTAATAGACTGGTCCACAAAGTAGATCTGTGTGGTCTCAAGTGCTTTTTTGTACAAAAGAAAAACAATATTATTATCAAAATATTCATTTTAATGGCTTTACTTCATACATAAATACATGTTTAAAGAACACATGAGCGATCCACTGATTGTTCAGTTATCTCAAAATGACTTGATCTCAAGGCTGTACACAGAAGACAGTTTGGATTATCAACGCTACAAATAGGATAGCCGGCGTCCTTTGTTTCTAAATCTCTGTCTATACCTTTTCCCCAGGACCGCTGCCAAATATTTCTTGACAGCCATTTGTTTCCGGTAGCGGCTGTAGCTGTCAGTGAAGATGCCATCCGAATGCCTTTTGGACAAAGGCTCCGAATCGTCTTCCAAATTGCTCGCTCCACTGCAAAACGGAAAACCAGGATGTTGTCTAAATTGCATGATATATGTCCCTTCCCTAGGGACTAAACGTATATTAACCTGAAGAACACCCGACTTAAAAAGAAACATTTCCGTTCCACTTCAATAAAAATATATATTCTTATGCGTTGCGCTTTTCATACAGTCCTTGCCAAATTATTTTTTTCGATGCCTACGAGACACTCGGGAGTTACCACATGTCTGTCTTTGACCCCCAGAGACAGTGCGAATATACATTATTCATACCAAAAAATGAAATGTATTCAGCCACGTGGATGCCGACCAATGTTTCTTAAAGGCACAATGTCGACAGCGAAATTTTTACGCGCTTCTTAAGCATATCGGTCATAGCTCAATCCCACACAGAGCGCACCTTTTTTCTATTAAATATATGTATATATAATATAAAATACATTTAGAATGATGAAATATTCATTCTTAGCGTATAATGAACGCGGGAGCCGCCCCAACATAACACACACACACACATACACACAAAAGGGAAACTTATTTAGCTCGTGAACAATAGGAAAAGGGGAATAAAATTAAATGGAACTGACACGAAAAACGTTTAAAAAAATCACATACTCAACATAAACGATTATTCGGGACCGTACAGTTTGACCAAGGAAAACGCTTAAAAGAAAAATCCTTACCCTACACGCTTTGCCATCAGTGAATGCAGATATTTCCTTGCTGATAACTGACCCAAGACCTTCCTGTAGGCTTTATTAAATATCCCATCTGCATGCCTCTCCGTTCTGGGACAATAAACGCCAAACACATAGACCGTCAGTCACCCAGCGGAGAGGCAACACCTTCAAATCAATCTGCCATGTACTGGCTAGCACTATTGGCCGTGTTTCTTTCTTAGGTTGATCCACTAATTTATGTTGTATAGGGGGTATCTGAGGCCAAGGGAATCTATCTGTTATCAGTGAAATGCACTTATAAACTTTACCTTCTTGTTCTATCCTAATTAATTAATTGATTGATTAATTAATTGGCAAAAGGATGGCTCTCGCTGTTGTCTTTTTTTTTTGGTATTCCTGGCACTAACAAATAAAACTGAATCTGGACAGCACATTTAGCTAACGAGACAAAAAGAAAACATATACAAAACAAGTAACAGAAATAAAACGTTTAACAGAAAAAAAATATTCCCCACTAATGAAATGTCCGGAGTGAATAGAGAGAATATGGAAGACAGCAAATCACCTCTTCTCCGGTGGGTAGTATAAAGTAAATACGTCGTCAGTGACGGATGGAAGGCTTCGTATAGTAATTTGATCACCGTCAAAAGCCATGTCGGGTAACGAATTCCCGTCCTCGTCATAAACCTCATTTTCAAGTCTGTAACAAAAAATATAATAATAATAATAATAATAATAATACACACGATATAGTGAATTTTGCTCTAACTTTATAATTCTGGTGGTAAGTACGTTGTTATGTTCACGGCAGTCTGTACTACATATTAAATGAATTAGTGTCAAAAGAACGGACGAAATATCATCTGTCGGATTCAGACATCCCCAGGGTAAAATACAAGATCAATAATAAACCCTAAGCGATTTGGTTTTTCCCATATATATAGAAAGCGCTAAACGAAAAACACATGTTTTCTGATATAATTTGCTCTTCAAATAATTAAATTTATCGAGGGAAAATATGCTTAAAGGTTACAGCCTGTTTTTATCAGGCATTTGGACCGGGGACTCGCGTTCACGAGACATAAAGACATATCGTCTTGAATTATTGAAACTTTCGATTTTTCTCCTTTTATTGTATTAAAATGTGCCCCGATAACTGACGCAAGGTGCTTAGGAATTTCGAGATGAAACGAATTTAGCTTGACAAAATTGTATAATCGAAAATGTTATTCAGAATAGTGCATAAGTTCATCCTTGTGAAGCGACAGCCTTAAGGGCGACCATGCGTTTTGTTCAACAGTCAGTGGAGGCATTCTTTGCGTCTCTTTTTCGCGTGCACAAATTCCCACGAATCGTCTACTTTTCTTATAAAGTATCTCCTTTATTTTTAGTGCCATGCACTATTAATTACATCCCAGCTGCCAGTTAAGCATGTACAGTATCTTGTAATTCAAAATGCTCTTAGAATAATCACGACTATGTTCCTTTATCATTTAGCCTATATAGAATTATTATTAGGCAAATTCATTCTAAAGGATGGAATCCTTCTAAAACTGTCTATGCAATACGAAATGCTCTATGCGTTTTACTGCATACCGTATTCTATTCTTCTCAAAATTAATGGATGCGCGTTCAAAAATATTCGCTTTGAAATTTTCTTTCCAACATATTACATGTCTTATTTGTTTTCGTTGCTATTTTTCCACGTCTAAAGTAACTCAGCTCCTGCCTAAAAATAGCATTCTATATTCTGATTAGTTAGGTGGCCGCATCAGCAACCAGAGACACCATTTCGACCGTAAACAATGAATGAATCCGCCGTTACGTACCTAATATTAGGGTAACTATGCCCGATAGGTGAGCAGAAGACGCTGCCGTGCATAAAGATTCCGTAGATGAGTAACGCTACGGTCGCTTTACTAGACATTGCCATTCTGCGAAAGAAATAAGAAAGTTAAAATTCTCATACAGCACGAACTATACATCGTTCAACCCACATAAAAAACTAAAATATACAACGAACAAAACTGTTAACCAAATTACAGCATCTGTTTGAATAATTTCTTTTTCTAATTCGGAGGGAAAATGCACAATGCAAAAACGTTAAATATTACCCCTTAAATGAACTTTTTGCATGCAAGTATAGTAGTATCCTTTGGGTAACACGCTTAAAGCAAAACGAGAGAAAAAGGTGAATCCCGCATTTGTTTCACTTTGCTTTTGTGCATCCCCAAACCTTTCCAAGTTTCTTCGCTAAATATTTCCATTTTTTGTTGCATGCCTGCAGATTGCTTGCCTGTTTGAAACACCGAAGATCGCCACATACCTATTGCGGGGTAGAGAGTAGAAGTGGATGCGATCCGGGCGCGGCTGAGACGGTGGGAATGAGATAAAATCTTTCTCACGCCACTTCTTCACTAAAGCGCCCCTGTCCTTTCTTTATGTGCCCGTTAGCGTGTCCAGCCCTCCGCACTTTTATATATAGTATGCAGGTATCGGATTTCTGTACAAACACGGCTCCCTGAAAAGGAATGTAAGCATTTGTCTACATATTATCTTTCGCCGAAACTTTTTGTTCTGCGGTCTAATTCCCTCGGATTTTTATTCATGAATCCGGCGGCTTTGCCTTTTTCATAAGTCACATTAAGGATGCTACAGACGTCATCAACCCTTCCTCCCGGAATATAATAGTACTTTTCCTTCCTCATCGATGAACAACTCAGAGTCATAAGCCTCCTAAGGATGTGTAGTATGAAAACGTAATTTTCAGACAAAGGATGTATGTTATTGTCTGCCAATGTGTCATATACAATATTTCGGTCATCTGAGGTCATTTTGCGTGAGGGGGCTTTAATGTATCTTAAATAATTCAATTTCGATATCTTTTTTAGAAGGAGCTATATATGATTCGATATTTTAATAATATTCATTAGTGTTGCATTTCATTTTGTTGCTATGCGAAGACATTACATGCCTGCGATCATGTGAGACCAGCGGGACGGTTTCTTTGTGTTGCATTTTGCAGGGGGTGAGAATTAACAGGAGCTGTACATCTTAATAGTGTTAAAATCACATATCCTACAACCATGCCGATGCCGATGTCTTTTTCACAGCATGAAAAAAGTATCTTGTACCTTATACATGCTATCACTAAAAAATATGCTGACATATGATACTGAGTAGCAATTACATAAATCAAATATCCGTTATAATGTGATTAGAAGTATCAGGATTCACAGTTTAGATTCCTTAGATACCTATTGGATTAAATTATGTTTGTTTACATGTGTGGTATGTTCAAAACGTATATGAAATGAATATTCTCCATTATTTACTCTAGGGCCTGTATCAAATTTGCACAAAGTCGTAAATTCCGGGTGCATTTCCAGTTATTTAAGTACCCTGTACTTAATCAAATTGTAAAACTGAATTCAATTTTCTTTATATTTTCATTGTTAACCGGCAGTTCTAAAAGTAGTCTGCGATTTCGCCGCATTCGCATTTAGGCGGTCCATATGTTTCGATTCGCCTTGCTGTCTGCATATTGTTTAATTTGCACCTTCGCTGATTCACACCACCTTATCCTTTCGCTCGCTCTGACGTCTTATGACGATAGTCGCGGCTCGTGCGCGCTGGGACCGGGTTGATCCTAAAAATGACGTCGGAATCCACCTTCATATAAACTTTACTTTTTAAAATGTGCCAAGTAAAGACTGCCATCAAGTGGCTGTTCGGTAAGAAGTATTTTTTGCGCACTCGTCTATCTTTAAGAATGGACTTAGTTCATCAAAATTCCGCAGATTTTTGACTCGTTTGTTCTTCCTCCAAAGTCCAAAAGTTTACAAGTGTATAACAAATGTGTAACCGATTTCGGAGCTATACTGATTTCACCCAAAGAAACATTGTTTTCATAGACAAATAAAATACAAATGACTAATGATTTAGTTTCTTGGTTTTAAAATAATCGTAATTGGCTTGCAATTAAATTCATAACTCTTTGTTAAATATATTGAATTTCAATAACTTTGGTATAGAGTTGTAAAGTGGCACATTCTTTCAATTGTCGCGTTATTAACACGAGACAGGGCTACAATAGGCTTGCGCTTCACTTATCCTAGGTATGATTAGAACATTGCTTATCGGAATGAAAATATATTTTAGTCATTTGTTTAACTAATTTAATAATATCAAGGCGTTAACCCGCAAATTTGTATATTTATGCAACGCCGGGTTATCTAATACAACATGCAATCTCAGTTTTTAATGGAATAGGATAAGAACAATGTAACGTATCCAACGAATTCGTGAGAGGTTTTTGGCAGGAGCACAGTTAATTGACTTTCTTTAATTATGTTTATAGGCTTAAAGCTATTACGGATCAATATTAATCAGACTGACGGTGTAGCCCTTATGAAGTTTACTTTGTCATAAATTCCCTTATTCACCAGATGACAAGATAACCGTATAATATATCCTATCGTTTAATTACTGTTTTATTTGAGGGGTAGTAAAGTTTAACCGTGGAAATACTCTCTCCTTTTGCACTAAAATCTATTCTTAAATCAGTATTTACTACCAGGCTACCAACAATGTCAACAATATCAGACTCTCAGCTCGGGTTTATTTGTACGCTCGTTTGTTCCACCTTTAATTACAGGCGTTGGAAAAAATGGCAGAACATAAACTGCCAAATTGCATAAGGACGTTTTTAATATAGAAGCGGGATAATATGGATAGTGATATAACGTAACATACAATTCCAAACTGACGTTATTCATACAGATGCAGCGCATTTCAGTTTTCTAGGTTAGATTGATAAGTAAAGTTTCCAAATTATTAGCCAGGAACCATTCGAAAAACACTTCACCTGCACAGAATGAATAATTTAAAATGTGTTATTTCTCCATATTCCGGGTCTGTATTATGTACTGGATAGTTTAAACCTTCCTTCGGTCCCTGTACTTTACATCCGTATCCCTGTTGAGCGCTAGCATCCATTTGTCCAAGCAAAATAGTCAATTTTAAGACAAAATTACAATAACATGGGCTTTGCACAGACTGAGACAGACTGAGTAAATGTTTGTGTTGGCACAACCTATTCCCTGCCATAAAACACGTTTGTCTATTTTTTGCCCGTCACTCTCTCTCTCCTCTCTCGCCCTCCCCCGCTCCCTCTCTCTCTCATATATAAGACACACATCGGCAGTCTGAACCGGCCCATAATAATAGGATAAATGCGAAGGACCTCCGCCCCCCATTTCACCGACGGTTTAATGCATAGTAATAACCTGTTGTTCGTTTACTATATATTATATTTGAGTAATGTTAAACAAAATATGTTGCACGATAACGTCAATATAACACAACGCCGTATGGTTAATTTCTCCGCAAAATTCATGAACTTAAATTCTTAACGATTGCTTTTCAGGGCCTGTGCCGGGCAAACGAGTGCGAGGCAAGGCTGGACTGAGATCACAGATCAGTCCTGGACTTTAGGGTCCCCCACGATAAATTTTGCCGGCCCACATACCCATTGACCCACGGGAAAATTCCCGGTAGGTCACAGGGCCAATCCATTCCTGATGCAATGCCAGGGGTGATATCCCAGATTTGAAGGTGCCCGGCGGCCTGTTTGAATGAGAAAAACAATCAGCGCTCCCCTTGTGCCATGTCAGTGAAATCGATTAGGTATACCTGGCTGACTACTGCTGGGAACTCAGCAGCATTGCGCAATAATACGCTACTATTTGGAAATCGCAATGCAGTTTCTTCATGAATGGAAAATGGTTTCTAGTGACTAGGCTTGCTCTTAAAGCCCGTATGTAATCGCGTATGTAATAAATTGATTTATGTCCCTGTATGATCAAGTATTGTATAGTACTTTAGGAGTTAGATTACAACAGTTTGATTGGAATGTGTGTTAGGCAATATTAACAATGGTTTGTTTTGTGGAAAGGGTTAGATTCTTCGCCCTTGCACAGCCGGCACAGTATGTGCTTATAGTTCTTATTTGTATTAATCATGGTTTTTATGTTATAGTGTATCACTACCCTTTGCATGTAAATACTGTTGGTGTTGTGCTTCAATGTACTTACATTGAATCAATTAGTTCTGCAGAAATGACCCTGAATCTGAATTCTGTGAACACTGTCGATACTTTATTGACCTGACTGGAACACGTGGTGCGCAGGGGTCATCCTGAGAAATAAAAAATAATAAAGGCATCATCGCGTGGCCATGCGAAATCGCTACTGATAGCCCTTCAAAAATTCCCAGAGAGCACCGTTAAAGTAACCGCTTAGCCCAAAGTACCACAGAGACCCAGTTACCCAAAATAGACTCGGGTTTTGTCGATTTGATGACAGCTGGAAGAATTCCTTCAGTAATATAATAAAATAATAATAATAGTCATAATAGCGTTTTGAACACATTACACACAAAAATATACTACTGTCCCACCCGCCCTGACCCCGAATATCGCGTTTATTAACCTCTACCACCTTTTTTACGACATTTCGCCGACACATACCTAAATTAAAGGTTTATTGTGAAACAAATTTAACAAGGCTGCTTAGTCGATTTTAAGCAACTGGCAAACGAGCACTAAAGAAAGCAAACATCCAGTTAGGCGTCTTTTCTTATTGTATATGTTTGACAAGTCTTTCACATGTAAACCTGCAACAATTTTTATTATGGTCTCTGCCATGTCCACTGTACTTGTGTCAAAATCAGTATTTTTGGTAGAAAGGTTTAAAAAGTTACAGCATTTGGCATCAAACGACCCCCTTTTCACCCAAAAATGTATCCAAGTGTCCAAAAATTCTCGAAAATAGGCAATGCATTTTTTGTAGAAACAATTATCTACTAATATGTTAAAATATCAAAAATCCAAAAAGGTATACGTTTCAGAAAATAGGCTAAATAGTTAAAGTACGTTAAAATCGTGAATGATACGTTAAAATAGTGAATGATTTTGCGCCCGCTTTCCGCTAGTAGGAACGGTGTTTTTTAAATGAGGCGTGGCCAGGCGAAAGGCTGACCAACAAAAATCCTGTCGGAAGTCAGAGGTGCATTGTTAAACGATATTTAGCAGGGCGTTTTAGAAAGGAGCAGGTGTATGTTGCGTAACATTGCCATGTGTGATGGATGTCTGTTGGACATACATGAGGACCCATTACAGGACTTTATAAGGCGTGATGCTGAACTGCGTGCGCCAATGCCAACAAAGAACAGCACGCCGGCAGCAGCGCGGGCAAGGAGGGATCATCTGGCAGCAGACCTGAATCATCTGTAGCCTGGTAAGGAATCTAAATTTTGAGAGTGGAAAAATAACAGCCCTATTGCCTTTTATTTGAACATTTTAAAACACATTAAAAACTATAGGTTGCGTTTTGACTGAAAAATTATCGCGCTTTTATTTATATTTTGCAGACCCAAAATTTCCTTCGCTCCTTCAGCAGCGAGTTTCTGGTTTCCCCGTCTTATGACATCACTAAACCGTACAGTTTTCGGTACTACACAGATGATCTGGTGACGCCAGAAAACGAGGACACGCTCACTGCTACTTCATCCCACGCCTGCTTTACCTCGAATGGCTTCAATGGACAAGTGGGGCTCCCGTAGAAGACGTGCTCACGCCTTCTCACCTCGCGCATAAAAAAACGGATCTTGTTTGTTGGGCAAACCCGCCATTGTAATAGCAATCCTCAGTAGATCACGGAGAAGCATGGGTAACGGTTAATTGTTCTGTGCATGCGTGAAACGGAAGGGGGCTGAGAAGGGTGGCTGCAGCCCTATATTATTTAGTTTATTCGCTGCTGCCTTTTAATAAAGGTAGGGTGACGCGCCATTCCGATTGGTCCATTGTATGTTACGCCCAAAACACACCTCTGAATAATTAAGATAGTTAGGACAACCCCTTTCCCCGCCTTGCGCTGGTGCAAAGTCTGGTTTGGATTTGGACACGCTCAAAACTGTTAGTTGCGCTTTACACTTTGCGTTAGACCGTCAAAATAGAGCCCATAGTTTGCATTAAGCAATTATATTGGGGAAGGAGTGCGGTTGTACTCCGATATATCACGGCTGTGATTCGGTCACAAGCATGAGGCCGCAGGCCTCTCTCTCTCTCCGTGCGTTCTCTCTTTCTTTATGTTTGTGCAGGGTTTCCCCCCACAGTTCAGAAGCTTGCGTTAAGGCTCAGTGCCTCATAATATTAGTGTCAGTATTGAGAATCGACTACCAACCTGTCCAGGGTAGGCCTATCCCATGCCCTGTGCTTCAGGACAAAAAGTAACCGAAGTTAAACAATAATTAATCTATCTCCAGGGTTACTGGCTCAGATGTCATCCCTGTGGGCGATTCTGAGACACTTGCAGTTCTGATTCTAAATTACACTTGGTGTGTATGCCAGGACTGGATTTAGCTGGTGTGGATACATGCAGAATAATTCAATATGGAAGCTTCCTGAAGGAACAATGGACTGTGGACAACATAAAACTGTGAATATATCACAAGAACCCATACTTTTTAAATAACCACATTATACACGTTATGTAATACTTTGGGAACACCCCCGCCCCCTTCCCATCAGAGATATTAAAAATGCAGTAATAAAGTTCTTATCTTACTAACCTTATTTCAGCATGTGTCTAAAAGTTGCCAGTCCAAGCCCGGCCACATCTGCGGACCCTTGAGCAAGGCCCTTAACCCCCAACTCCCTGGGTGCTGCAATTGGTAGCTGCCCTTTGCAGCCAGCTTGTTCTCACCTACAATGAGCAAGTTAGCAGAGGCAAAAAGAGAATTTCCACACAGGCATCAATAAAGTATCATTATTATTATTATTATTATAATCACGTCTTATTTTTTGTAAGCTTATGTCAACCACAAAGTTGCATATTTAAAGAAAAGGAAACAATAACATTCATTAAATAAAATTTTCTCCATTGTCCTTTTTTTCTCAGTGTGTCGCTCCATTGTTGCAGAAGAAATTTCAGAAATCGTCCAGCACCCACAGGATGTTCTATGAACACAGAACCTTTGTTGTCATAACCATTAGCGGCCAGCAGATGGAGACCTTTTCATATTGATTGTCAATTTAATAAAATGCCATGTGTTCTTGTATTGCATACATCAAAGGGCAGCTCAGTGGTTAGCAGTGTGGCTCCACACCATCAGTCATGCGTTAATTTCCTGTCCATGTACTGCAGGTGAATTGGTCTCTGAATTACCGCATGTTTCTGGGACACCTATGATTAACCGGCATCCCGTCCCATAACCTATTATAATATTACACAACGATAATTTGTTTTTATATTGTAATTTATGTTGCGATAATTTTATATACAGAAAAATTATTCAATTATTTAATTAAAATTAAAGCATTAATGACAAATTCAAGTAATGCCTCGTCTCATTCTGTCCAGGAAAGCAAAGAGTCCACTTTCTTTCATGCACATAATGGAGAGTTTCATTTTGTGTACAGACTTGAAATCAGCACTTTGCATTTGTTGGACAGAAGAAAGTCATTTTGTGTACAAAATGCATTTCGTGAATAAAGTCTCTGGCCCTGCACGAGTGGGGGGGCCACCGTGTGGAAGATCCATCATAGGGGGGACGCAGGCGGCCCTGGCTGGTATGGGCAGCCTCCTCTCATGGGCTGGGTGGTCCTGGGTTCTGCTGCAGTGTGGTGGGGCCTCGGTGGGCCGTCTGGGGAATCTTGGGACGCTCTGGGGCATTCCCGCTTGCCTCAGTGGGGCAGTCGCGGGTGGGACTGGAGGGCTCGCTGCCCGTCCCCCCTCTGCAGGTCTCCTTGTACGGGGGTTGGCGCCCTGTTAGTCCCTCGCAGGCTCCCTCTCGGGTTGGGCGGGTGGTTGTTTCGGGGACGCGTGGCTGTGGGCCCTTATGCCGTGGGGGCAGCGGGGTGGCCTTGGTTGCCTGGTTCCCCCTGCCTTCGCCTTGGGCCCGGGGGTGAGGGGGTGGGGTGGGGTGGGGGGCGCTGTCACATCCCCTGGTGGCATCAAATGCAAGAATACAAGAATGGGCGCACACGAGGTTGAGCGATCAGTATCATTATTATTATTTCTTTTTAGAGTATCTTATAGACATAGGAATTGAAATATACATGTATATGTGTAGGATCATGTGTGTGTATGCTACACATATATAATACCTATTTGTAACATTATTATTATTATTATTGGTATTATTATTGTTGTTGCTGATATTATTGTTTTGTTGTTATAATTTTTGTTGTTTGATGTCCTTGTAATGAGTGTTATGTTTCTTATGGTTGTTTGTGTTTGTGTTGTATTCCCCTACACTTTTTCTCCATCCCACCTTTATTATAATTCTTATTATTATGTCTGGTTTTATTTATTTTTATTTTCCCCCTCTCTCCTCATGGTGATTAATGGCTGTTACTTTTACGATTGTTGTTTCTGTGTCCTCCTCCCCCCCCCTCCTTTTTTTTTTTATTACGGTACTAGGACGGGTGAGTTCGGATAGGCCACACCCTTTACACCATACATTTAATTTAATTTAAAATAAAGTTGTTCTCCAAAGGGGGGGGGGGGGGTGGTGGGCAGAAAAAAAGTCATTTTGTTGATGAAATGTGTTTCGTGAATTAAAAAGAGCCATTTTGTGGACAAAATTAACTGTGGAATCACACCACAAAATGCATTTCATCTTTTGCCAAGTTAGGAAAGGTAGGTAGTAGGATCGTGCCCGTGGGGGAAGGGGGTAGTACCTTGCAATGACTAGAAGGTGGTGCACCAGCTTTGAGTTTGCAAACACGTGTCATTACATTTACAAAACACAAGTCCTGAGCCCATACTTTTACTGTTGTATATACTCATTAGTGTCACTATTTTTTTCATTCCATTTTTAAATGTTTTTTAAGCCAAGCCAATGAAAGATCTTGGTGCTGATACTCTCCAATTGTAGGCTATGTTACCATGCCATTTTCCCTGGAATAACACTGTCCTCGATAGTTCAGGTCAGTGGCTTCTTTGCTGCCCTTCTTGACACCAGGCCATCCCCCAATGTCTTTGCCTCACTGTGCATGCAGATGCACTCACACCTGCCTGCTGCCAATCCTGAACAAGCTCTGCACTGGTGGTGCCCCGATCCTGCAGCTGAATCAACTTTAGGGGACGGTCCTGGCGCTTGCTGGACTTTCTAGGGTGTCCTGAAGCCTTCTTCACAACATTTGAACCTCTCTCCTTGAAGTTCTTGATGATCCGATAAAAGGTAGATTTATGTGCAATCTTACTAGCAGCAATATCCTTGCCTGTGAAGCCCTCTTTGTGCAAAGCAATGATGACTGCATGTGTTTCCTTGCAGGTAACCATGGGTAACAGAGGAAAAACAATTATTTCAAGCACCACCCTCCTTTTAAAGCATCCAGTCTGCTATTCTAACTCAATCGGCATGACAGAGTGATCTTCAGCCTTGTCCTCGTCAACACTCTCACCTGTGTTAACAAGATCATCACTGAAATGATGTCGGCAGGTCCTTTATTGGCAGGGCTGAAATTTTGGGATTAAGTTCATTTTCATGGCAATGAGGGACTTTGCAATTAATTGCAATTCATCCGATTACCCTTCATAACCTTCTGGAGTTTATGCAAACTGCCATCATAAAAACTGAGGCAGCAGACTTTGAGAAGAACAATATTTGTGTCATTCTCAAAGCTTTTGGCCACGGCTGTAATATGCAACAACAACTGTGAATATGAATAGATTAACACAAGGAGTCACAGACTGTCTGCCGGATCCACGTAGAATCGCTGGTGTTGCAAACTGCTGATGGAGTTACAGTTACTTGACCCGGTCCACAGAGTGTTCAGGGGTACAACCAGGACAGGACAATCACTGGTTAACTGCCTATTGCAAGAAGGGTCCTTGTTATGCTCCTATTAGTTAGTGATTACCCTCTTTTTGACATTTAAACAGGATTGTCAACTTTGGTCAGCTGGTGAGATTTTCTGTTCGAGACAAGTCTGCACATACAATCACATGTATTTACATGCATGTAACACTTTTATTACCTTGTAAATAGTTTGTATGGTTTGAAAACTACCCCAACACTTTTGATGTAGCTAATTTTAGGCCTATAATGGAATAATATAGATTTGGCATAAGGTTTATGTTTCGTGACTCAGCAAAAGATGAAATGCTTGTCATGGTGCCTTTTATGACTCATCAAAACACAAAATGCATTTTGTGACACAGAATCAGTGTTGTCCACAAAAAGACAGTGTATCATTCTCAAAATCTTTAATTGACGAAATGCAGTTCATCCACAGTATGACTGTCTTTAATTCCCAAAATGCATTTCGTCCACGAGATGATTTCCTTTCATTCAGGAAATGCATTTTGACCACAAAATGACTTTCTTCTGTCCACGAAATGCAAAGTGCTGATATCAATTCAGTACACAAAATTAAACATTCCTTTTGATTTCTCTGCACGAAAGAAAGTAAGTCATTTTGCTTTTGTGGACAGAATGCAGCAAGGTATTGCTTGATTTCATCATTAAACAATGCTTTTTGTGGCACAGAATGTATTTTGAACACGAAAATGAGCGCCCCATAGATTACATTGATTCAAAGACAACTTATAAAAGGTATTAAGAAAAGGCAGCAATTAACTATATTTGAATGACCACGCAATTGTGTAAGTTTAGACCTGGGCTAGTTTTTAAATTGTAAATTAAAATCATGTTTTTTTTTTCTGGAAACAGCCATTGCTAAGTGTGCTGCTAGAGATTTTGGACCCCATGAATGTTTATCATATTGGACTCCCAAACGAAACAAATCCAATTATGTTCCAATTTATTTAGGACAGTGGCCCTTGGAATCGTCCAAATGATAAATATTAATTATTAATAAATATTAGGGGTGTGTATTCTCATAAAACGTTTTCTGAGCTGTGTTTTGCAATTACGGAGGATTTAATCATTTTCACTATATTCTCTTTAAGAGATCTATAAATAACTAACATTCTAGATGTCTGGATAAGGACCACCTGTTCGGGGGTCGAAGTGAGCCGCAATCTTGTCCCGATTAATCGGACGCGCGTTTCCCAAATAGCGCCACATGGGGGCGCCAGAAACCTTGCTATTCCAAGCCGTGGGAATCGCGCATAATCGATCAGCGTGTTAAGCACCCGTGATTTCTCCCGGCGCGTTTCCGGCCGTCGCTCGCCAGCCCCCCTGCGACCGCCTTCGGGAGTTGCTGCTAGCCCAGAGAGCTCAGCAGCTGCCGCGGCGGACTGACTCACTGACGGACGGACGGACGGACTGACGAGCAGGGCTTTTCCCACTCCCTGGAAGGCGGGCGGCCATGTTTGCTGGACGGCTTCTGGGTTAACTTTAGGGAGGGGGAGCGTACAGGAACTGGGAGTCTCTTCGCCTTTTGTTGTGCTCGACACGATTGCCGACTCGCCAGCATTTCGCTGGTCCCCCCCAACCCAAATTACCGACATTGCTATTTTGCCCACCCTCCCGTCCCCCCTTTTTACTCACCATTTTTCACGCTTTTTTAGTGTTTTTTTACATTTCTTTGCTGGGGGTGTTTGATTACTGGAGCCCGGACGAGCAGCCCGCTGCCCGGCGTGCTGGATGTAAGACCGGAGATGGCAAACACCGTGATTTCAACTTCGGAATAGCAGCTGCGCTCGCACCAATTCACCGCTCGGCCCGCCGAAAGTGCCGCTCCGTGCGGACGGGGGTCGGGGGGCGGAGGAAAGGCGTATGTGACGGAGCGGGACAGGGGGCATCGCAGGCGCTCCAGCGGGTAAGTTTGCGGGGATCCGCTGGGCGCTCGCGGCGGCGGCGCTGGCTTCGCGCGGGCCTGCGCGCGGCTCAGGCTGGCTGGGCGCGTGCTGCTTCCCACCGGTTTAAAGTCGCAGCGGTCCGGCGCGAGCTTCCGGCCAACAGCGCTCCATTCAGTATATCATCACTATTTATCCCAATCATTTATTAAAACGTGAGTTAATGCGCACCGCGTGTTGTCAGCTCGTTAATATAGTTTATTTTGTGAGCCTGACTCGTGTTAATGCGGATCTTGTATAGCGCCTGTATTTCCTCTGCCTACAATGAACTGTCCGGCGTGTGTTTTGTCCATGACACATTGTCGCGGAACAGCTGTTACATTTGTTCCCGGAGCACAGACTCGGTGCTTCAGGACGTCTTCCCCCACCCCCTCCTCTTCCATCTTCGGGATAGCCCACGCAGACCGGGCAATCTGCTTTCCCAAGGCAAAGCTAAAGGTAGAAACGGATGGAGGACTGCGCATTGCCCATTTACCATAAACGAAATCTGCGGAGGTAGCCTCTGAATTTCGGCGTCTCGATCTCTCCATTTGGCGTTGTGTGTGTGTGTGTGTGTGTGTGTGTGAGAGAGAGAGAGAGAATCCCCCCATCCGCTTCAGCTGTGTGTGCCAGTCTGGTATCCCACAGTTGTTGCCGGATCCTGATCTCTGTCCCGAAAGCAGCCTGCGTGTTCCCGTGGGTGGATAGGGCTGTCGCCGGCCCTATAGGCTCCGTTTACACAAAGACTGGGCACCGGACGCCGGTTTTCCGGTCCCGGTGGACCTCCCGTGTGTCCTGGATTTTCTTACTCTTGAACTCATAAGAATGACCGAGAAGTCAAAGTGTTTAATTTACACGTTTATAGTACTGTCACAATAGGATTTCAAGAAGGAACCGCATGATCAGGACTATAAATGAAACCAATAAAAAGTTGCCTTCAATAAGTGTGTCATACCTCTGAAATTCTTATCACTGTATTCGCCAGATGTTACATCAATTAAGAGAAGAAATGTCTACAACCTTAGTAATGGCTCAGTGTATGGTCATGGTTTAGTGAGGAGAAACTCATTTCCAGAATTGCAAAATTCCCACTCCGCATTACGAGTGCAAAGTACTGCTCCGGCAGCTGGTACATCGTGTTCCCAATTAGGGTTGTGCACCTTAGTTAAACATCAATGCTAAAAAGCAATCTGAGATTCGCGTTGAACATTCCCATCACTTTAGTTGAGAGACTTGTCTGCTCTAGCTGTTGCTATATTTACATTTTATTTCTTTAGCAGATGCTTTTATCCAGTGCAACTTTTTTTTTTCCTCTAAGAAAGCATGTCAGACAATCCCTGAAGCAACAGGGGTCAAGCGCCCAAGGGTGACGTCACTCTGCCGACTGAGATTTGAACCAGCAGCCTTCATCAACCTGCTGAGCCACACGCCACCTCTTGGGGGTCCTACAACCCCAGGGTGACAGTGTCAAAGTATTGTGTCGTGACTGTAGAACACCTCGCCTTATGAGTGTCTGTATGTAAGTGGTGTGAGGGACTGTTTATAGCTGTTAGACATTTGGGTAGGAAATGGGAAGTGATCTCTATCGATGTGCCCTTTAAGGAAAGCAGATAAGTGCGTCTTTGATGTCTGATACTTCTGGGACCATCTGTCGGGAAGCTAGCTGTAATTACGTCCACACATTGAAGCGGGAAGCTCGTATAGTTTGGCTTGTTTCACTCCAGCTTTACCTAGCACGTTTCGGGCAATGCGTCTTTGGGCATAGCTGTCATGGACCTCACAGACGGACATCTGAAATCTCTAGAGGGACATCTTTCATATCCTCAAGCCAAGCTCCCGTAAATCGTCCAACTGTAAAACGGTGTGATTTGCAAAGTCCTTTGAATGAACGTGTTTAGCAGGCAAATCTTCGTCAGTAGCAGGAATACCTTCACATTGGGTGCAGCGGAGACCGGAAGATGACTCATCCAGGTGTTAATTTCATACAGGTTTAGCCACTTGTTGTAATCTCTCTTAAAAATGACACTGTGTGTTATGGTGCCTCTGTTGTGGTTCCAAGCATTTAGAGGTATCATTAATTTGTAGCATTTTGGCTTGAAGTTGCCCTCTCACCACCTTGGTGAAGGTTTTGGTTTGTTTGAGTACAGCTGCAGTGGTGACCCTAAAATGAGATCTCGGTCAGGGGTTCTCAGTTGGTTTAGCCTCAGGACCCATTTTTTTTTTCCCTTGATCATTAAGTCATGATCTAAATTTTTTAATTTGCGAGGTAAATTTCTTTCTGCTGATGGAAAAATTGCCGACAAGTGCGGCGTTGGGGTTGCGTTGGTGCTAAAATACCACACGCTCTGCAACCCACCAGCTGTGAAACATTGATCTAGGTCAGTGGTTCTCAGTCCTGTTCCTGCTCCCTCACCAGAATGTTTTCTCTGCAACCCTGCCACATTCATTAGCAGCCTATTAAGGACCGTATAAGCCTGAATAAGGTAGGATTGGAATGAAG
>JAODKC010000093.1:634064-645184 GCA_026777985.1 Mormyrops attenuatus
ACATACCCCCCCTCCCCTCCCACCTCCCCCCTCCCCCCCCCCCTCCCCTCCCCCTCCCCCCGCCGCCCCGCCCCCCCCCCCCCGCGCGGCCCCCCCCCCCCCCCCCCGCGCCAGCAGCAGGATCTAGAACCGCTGATTTAGGTTAAGTGCAGATGTGGAGCTTAGCATCACCCTGTGGCACTGGGAAGGTGCATAGCTCCACCCTGTGTGTGGACAACAGTAGTTGGTGGGCGGGCCTCCCTTCCAGCATGTCCTGAAGTATTGCTGTTGGCCTGATTTGGAGTACTTAGGAGGACAGGCTGGGGGCGGAGTAGAGATGTCCCACAACTTGTTCGGGGTGTGATCCCGTGCAGTGCCAACATCAGCTTTGTGTGGGTGGGGGTGCGTCTTCAGGAGGAACAGGATCAGGTGATGAACTATGAGTTTCATACCATGAACTTTTCCAGTAAGGGCTGGGTGAGCCAGCTTGCTTTGCATGGTCTCTAAAAGCTTATTTGACTGTGGAAAATGGGTGGAGTAGAGATACCTGTAAATGGTGTTATTTCTGATATGATCGTTATATTTTGCTATAAATAAACAAAAAATGCAATCTGACCAGAGGGCACTCTGTAATGGTACACAGAGATGATGAGATGCAGGCTGTCTGGTGAGGGCTGCAGATTCCAGTCCTTGGAAGGAAGTCCTGACTCCTTTGGGCAGGGTACTTGCTGTGACTAGTCTCAGCCTGTCCAGTATTGTGTGTGAATGTTTGTTATTAGCAGCCATCGCTAAGCTAAGCACCGGGGGGTGGTGATCTTAATCCCGCTGTGGCGACTATCAGCCTGATTAGGGTTGACCCCGCCCCGGGTCGCCTTGAGTGTGTGGCTTTCTTCCTGGCAGCAGACATCCAGGAAAAACATCATCCTCTACTGTGAGCTCACTGTCTTTCCCTGTGACTGGGGGTTGCAGAAGAAGGTTCAAGCAAAGATGTATCTTTTAAATGTCATTGTGCAAAAGAGGCAGAATTCGCTGTGATTTCACTTCCACTGCACTATATCCTATGTAGCCAGCAGGAAGAGATGTGATGTTGAGGTCTCGGGTGAGGGGTGGGGGGGTTAAGGATACGTGTCATGGCTTTGTACACGTACACGGAGCTCACGTGTGGAGAGAAGTGAAGCGTGACACAGTCATCTCCCCTCCTGCCTCTCGACTCTACCTGTTTACCTACTTGCCGCTGTTATGTCCAGCTGCTTTCACTGAGCTTCTCAAGTGACCACCTTGCTGAAAATGCTTGTGTTTGTGTAGAGGGGCAGGGTGGGTCTATGCCCAGATTCTGATTAAGTGCAGTTTGGATCCCAGAGGGTTGTGTGATGTGTACCTGGTGTTTGGGGAGAGATGCTAAATGCCAGCCTTTTCAAGTCGTCGTCTGACAGCCTGAAGGCTTTTGGTGGCCCCTTATGTTCTTCAGTGCCCCCCACAGTAAGTTGAGAGCTGGTGCACTTAAGTGGGCAGATCAGGAGGGGTGGGGGAGTTGACTGTGCAGTAAGCTGTCAAACAGGTCAGTTTAGCATTTTCGGCCATGACTTGTACCGACATGTGGCCAATCGGCGTGATTGGTATGGTCACCTCCTGACTCGAAGAGTGCTTAGTGAGCTGGCTGTCGAGTTCCTAAGAATAGAGCTGTGGCACTCAAGGCAGGGCAGTGCCAGGTCACCAGGTCATGACCCTGGAGAAAGGGGCCTGAGCAGAAGCGAAACCCTTGGTCCTTAATGGGAGGTCTCGCTTTATGCATGAAAGCATGCGGAATTAAAACCCTCAAGTGGGTAGGAGCTCTTGGTAGACGAAAGGGGTTTCGTTTGCAGAAAGAGGTGGGAGTTGTCGGTAAACGGAAGTTTGCTTATGAGATGCTGAACCTGTTTGAAGTATGGTATAATGATTTAAGGTCGTCTGTGTGTGGGCGCGGGGTCTCTGGTTTTTAGCTCATAGTACGAGATTTGCCCAGGTATCATTGGAGTAGGGAAAGCCAGGTTTCGTCAAAGCATCGGAGTCCATTATCATTGCTCTGTGACCAACCTGGGTGACACCTTTTCTGTGCTTTGTTACTCAAAGTGCCGTTAGACATTTTTGGGGCGTTGGGGTTTTCGACAAATGTTCAGCTTGCCGTTAGGTCTAGTGATCTAAAATAGCCTTCAGCTAAAGAAAAAAATTAGAATCTGATAGACTCCCGTCCCCCGGTGCATCTGTGACCCGCAGCGGTGGTACTGTCGAGAAGCTCTGGTGGGCAGGGGGGGTTGGGGGGGGGAGGCGAAGGGCTAGTGTCCTTTACTCCGGTCCTCAGCTCTCTGGTTTCAAAGGCAGCCCTCGCCTTTGTCTGCTGTTGGATGACTTTCTGAATGGCTGGAGGGGGTAAGTCCGGGTGGTAGGTGCCTGCAGAGGGGGAGAGCGCCAGGCCAGTCAGTGTCCTCTCTTCCCCTTGGTGGCCCCTCAGGGCTTGTGTGTGTGTGTGTGTGTGTGTCCAGGGAGGGGGTTCTCTTCTGAAGCCTGCTGTCAATGCTGGTTGTCTTACCGTCATAAGAATGCTGCCCTGTGGATCCACTCAGGGTGTGCACCACTTCTGATGTGACGTTCATTGCAGGTCCCCCATACTTGGATGACCAGGAAACCTCACTGAAGCTCTGTTTTTCTCCCATTACCAGTCTATCAATGCAGGGAACGGTCCTGGATCGGATGCTTTGTATTTAGATGAACAGATCAGTTTCGAGTGCAGTCTAGGTGTAAGTCTAGGTGGTGTGATTATTTGTTCCTGGGGAGGGGCGAGGTTTAAGTTTATCGAAAGGCAGCTGAACATGAAAGGTACATTTCCTATTCTAGTCTCTGCAGTCAGTTTTAATGTTCACTTGCATGCATTTACCCTACCACGCCCCCTGGGATTGGGAAATTAAACCTGACCATTCTTAATAGAAGCCCTCCTGACCATTTACTTATTGATGTCTCCTGCTGGTCTACAGCGTCATTGCATTGAGGAATTGAAAGGGCAAACCAGAAGACCTTGTGAAGGAGTATTTGTCGACACAATCAGACCGCTCCTCTGCTCGCCTGCCGCCGCGATCTGTTCCGCTGGCTGAGCAGTCTGGTGAGATCATGCTCCCCCCTTCCCCCCACTGCAAGTGTCAGGATCGACAGGAACGTATTTCCATCCCGTTGGCTGTGATCTTCGTCGCAACTCTGTCACCACAACACAAATTTATGAATGTGAAATTGCACTTGCAAGACTGTCAACTGTAATGTCCTCAACCCCTGAGTATATCCAACAGAAATAAGGTTAATACCCTACAGCTAAACGGGCAGAGTTTAAATGGCAAGTTCTATTTGTATTTTTCTTTTAGTTTTGCATAATTAATACTTAGGCGTGTTAGTTTTTGCTGTATCTGCTTGAATTCGCATTCCGAACAGTAAATATATACTGGGACAGCTTTCTAGTTGAGAGGGTGCCCGCTGAGGGCGTCTAATGATGAAAAGAGATGACAGGATGACGGGCGTTTCACTCCACGCCCCGTCATTAGGTGCCCAGAGTAGGGAGAAGAATAAACGTATTGATTAAGCGTAGAAAGCTTTAATTAAGTGTAGCTTAGATGCAGTCCTCGTTCTCCGAGATGCGCCGGATGTGAAGGAATGGGTCGCTGATTAATGTCCCTCTGAAGGATGCCATTGGCTGTGTTCTCGCAGTCGGAGTCAGCCTTTACACTTACGGCCGTCCTTTTTGCACTTGTAAGCATCTTAATTGCGGTATACAGTATGGGGGAGGTTTGCGTGAGGACCCAAGTACAGCGTAGCGTGTTTCGAGCTGAATCATTTCAAGCCTCGCTCCAGCTGGGAGGACCCCTCGCTGCTCTCTGGCCGCGGTTCCCAGCAGGGGACAAAGGTCGCTGCTCACGCCCAGTGGGGGCGGGGTAGAGGTGTACACGCCGGCACTCGGCGCTGTTCCATGGGCGTCTGGCCAAAAGGGGACTTTATTTGGCACAGGTGTAGTGCACTGATGAACCTAATGTAGCTGCATTCGGTTTGAGATGAAGACAAGGGCCGTTACGTGGTGAAGTGCAGTATATTCCGTGTGACACGTGAAAGGGGAATTCCACTCTGGGGTTTCTATTTATTATTTTTTTTCAATCAATCTGGTTTTCCAGTGGGGACATTGCCTGTACTTTAAACACTATGAGGTTACTGGTTTGTGAGGCCTGTGCTGGGCTTTGTGCTCTGCATGGGTCCCTGCTTTTCTGTTGGTATGATTAACATCCACAGCACGTGTCAGATTTCTTATACATGATTTCTTATATATCTGTCAACATTCCTGGCAGTTTCATAATGTATATGCAGGTTTTAAGATGGTCAGAACATTGTAAAATGCTTCCTCCACACCCCCACTGGTCTGCTCTCCTGCCGTGAGGCAGTAAAGGTCTGCAGATTGCAGATGACACATCCTCGCTATGTAACGCTGATCTGCCTGGAAGCGAAACTCGAAAAGCCCCTTTTATTCCTTTATTCCTTGGTGGAGTTCTATCTCCTCGCCCACCCCCTCATGGGATAAATGAGAAGTGGGAATCCCCCATTTGCCCCCCCCCAACCTTTTTTTTTTTTTTTTTTAAATGCTAGGCTTCCTCTTCACGCCTGGATTGTCTCCATAAATGCACATCAGTCTGAATAGGTTAACCTGTGCAAACACCCGCTGCGAAAGAGGAAATGGTCCGCTCCAGTCTTGAGTTGGCATAGTCCGTAAGGGCCGCGGCCCAGATGTGCTTTATCTGGCCCCAGCAGTGATGTCATGCTGTTTTTCACCTGAGCCACGCATGTGGACAGGTTAAAGTGTGATGTACGGATCATTGGGTTCAGCAGTTGACTCCCGACCTTGGAGGTTTCGGTTGGATTTGGGTCCCCTGTCAGTCCATGCGCGGTCCTCCCTGGTGTGCTCTGTTTGCTTATCTATACTGGTTACCATCCTGTGTGTCAGTTTGCTTCCAAGGCAACATATCTTGCTCCCTTGTTCGATGTGTCCCCCTTCAATTTCCTCATTCAGGCCCAGGATGGAAACCTCCCCACCTTAAACTGTTGTTTCCCACTCATCGCTGACTCTGCGGGTCTGTCTTTTCCCAATCCCGGCTGCTCCATAGTCCAGCATTCCAGGTCTTCTCCACTGTGCCAAGAGGCAGGTGTCACTTTACGGTGAGGTGTCACTGTGTGTCACTTCCATGTGTCACCTCTGTGAATGCTCACCCCGTGAAGTCGGCCTTTAATTGAAAACCGGCAAGAGTATCTGTTTGCTGCTCGAAGCCGGTAATAGAGTGGGCCTCTTAAAAAGCTTTTATATCCCCAGTCGAATGCTTTGCTTTAAGTTTCCCTGATCTTTTGTTAGTTGACCCACCCTACAAAAAAAGGGGAACCAGCAGATTTTTTGCACTGTAGGTGCTGCTGCCTTAAGTCTGTTTTTGTTACATGTTTGTTCACTAGCCGTTATTCATGAAGTCCACTCTTCCTCCAGAGGACAGTAGGAGAGATAGAGGCTGCTTCTGATGTGCAAGGACGTCACCCCTGTCTTCGTTATTCTTGTTAGATGCATGATATATCGATTAACATATCGGTGTCCGCCGATATCCACTAAATACAGAGATATTGCCGTTGGTCTGGTGTGCCAGTCATGACCAATATTTAGACTTTAGTCAGCATTCCAGGATAGTGGAACCAGAACTACAGACATAACTGCTCAAGTAATGGAGATGATTGCATTGGACGATCAGCCATTTTCTATAGTGGAAGATGGGGGGTTTCTCTGGCTCATTCAGCTCTTAGAGCTTTGCTATAGTCTCCCAAGTCAGTGCCACTTTTCTGACGTCTCACTGCCTGCATTTTGTGATCTTGCTGCTACACACATTCATGGGATCTTAAGTAACATCACCGACATCAAGTTTCATTACTGAGTTTCTGGAGCTCGAAGCTTAGCCAGTTATTGGTAATATTAGACATAAATATATTGGTTATTGGTATTTCCATATCATTGCATCACTTTTCCTTACAGTAACATGCAGTGATGGAAATCTCCAGAACAAGCTCATGTTCCGATCTCTCAGCTTTCAGGATATCACTGACTTCAGGGTTCATGTGTCTGTTTTTCTCCTTTGAGTGTCCCTTTGGCTTGGCTTATAGGTGTCTATTAGGCGTAGCTTATATACATCTGTAGTTGAATAATCCTTTACCCTCAGCCTGTTATATTTAAGGTTAAAGATTCATGGTCAGCAATTGAGCAGAGCTGGTCTTATTCTACATAAAGCGAGGGGTGGCAGTGTTTGGCTCAGTGGATTAGGATCGAAAGGTCACCGGTTCACGTCCCAGTTTCGGCAGGGTGATTTCACCATTGGGCTCCTCAGCAAGGCCCTTAAGGATTCAAGGATCCAAAAACTTCACATTTCTTCACATGATGAAATACTTGCTCGTGTGCTTCCCTGCAGACTTAAACGTATAACTTTGAAGAACAATAAATAGTGATAACAGAATAGTGAACAATAACACACAATATACATAAAATATACAGTAGCATTACATCGAGGTGGAGAGTTTAAAGTGGTAGTGGTTACTAAACGACAGTGGTCATTGGGATTATACTGAAAGTTATCCGTGCGTATTTTAACATTAGTCCACATGTGGGATGAAGCTGATCCTGAGTCTTAACTCCAGTTGATACAGAGACTGCCTGACTCTGCGTTCTCTAACAACTAGTGCATTGCTTTGGTGAAAATTTGTCTGCCAAATAAATGAAAGGGTAAGCAAACCCTTTTAGGATACAGACTCCCGTCGTTCCTGCCGTATGGAAAATGCCGCGCTCCGCCATCTGCGGCGGCACTCTCTCAGGAAACTGGGAGCAGGAGGATGGCTTGGAGCTCGTCTAACGTCTTTGAATACGTTTGCGTTACGGTCAGGTGGGAGTGTTCCCTCCTGCTCCTCCTCCTCACCTGGCGCTTACAAGCTGCTACTGCGTTGTGGTTTTGGCAGCCTCTCTCACCTTTCCATTTTCTTCGCTCTAAGTGGAGATAAGGGATCTTTCATGAGTTCCTGCATGAACTGCACCAGTCCTGTTTTACTTCAGCACTCCTTTACTGCTCGAAAGTACAGTGTTTCTGAAAGTGTGCTTTGTGAACTGGCACGTTTAGCATGAGTTTAGAAGCCCTGTTTGTTTTTTTCTTTTATTGATTTATTTTTTTTGGTCTCATCCTTCCTTTCCTCGCGGTATCACATTACTTTATTTGCTCATGGTTTTCCACGTGGGCGTTCAGGAACAAAAGCCTCAAGGTTTAAGGTCGCAAGTACGACCTTGGCGCGTCATCGTGGTGTGTGTCTGGTGCTTGTCATAAGCGGGCACCATTTGGATCCCTTCATTTCTTTTCCATCTTGCCCGGTAGCTTCCTCTCTGGGTTAGGCTGAGGATACCGCAGCCAGAAGCTTGACCCAGTTTTGGGCGGGGAAGCCCTCTGAGGCGGGGAGTCCCATGGTGATCGTCATGGTGATATCCTTGTCATTCGCTATGGTGTCTGAACACCACCCTTCCCCAAACTGTGCAATGACCATTTTAGACGAATTATCAGGCTCAAGTGTACAGCAGCAGTACCCCTTTGGGGGCTTTTTCCACCTGAAGTCACGGCCGTTATTCTGTCAGTGGGGTATAATTGGTGTGGCCGGTCACGCCAAGCCTCACCCACCACATGGCGAATTTGATTACGGTGACCCTTATGCCCCTGGCAAGAGGATGACCGCCCTCCGGCGCCCCATCTGCCGGCTCGTAAGGTCAGACTCGTGGCTGTGGTTACTTTACTCTTTAAGCACGGTGACTGGACTTGGCCAATGTGGGGAGTTTATATTTGCCGAGTCTGCGCTTCGTACATAGATGCATCTCTCTCTGCTTACTTGGGAGCGATGCAGTTTCCTTTCCCTGCCACTGGCCCTGCTCTCGATGCCTTCACCCCCCCCCCCCACACACACACACACACACACACACACACACACTTTCTCTCTCTCTCTCTCTCTCTCTCTCTCTCTCTCTCTCTCCCTCCCTCCCTCCCTCCCGGCTTAGTCCCCTGTTCCACTCCGGACATTGGGGAGCGAGATTCCGGTGATATCTGACGACTTCCGTGCGAAGCTCGGGGCGGTGCGCCCTGGCGTGAGCGCTGTCTCCGTGGACCAGGGTTCGTATAAGGAAGCAAGCCTTTCGGGTAATCTGAACAGGAAGGAGCTTCTTCCGGGCTTCTGGTCTGATCGGTCTGAGGTTCAAGAGTGGGATGGGGGAGGGTCTCGGCCACAATGAATAAACTGTCATTGGTTGGGGATGTAGGGGTACGGTAAACTGCAGTGGGAAAGATGATCAAGTGCCAGTTATGCATGTCACTGTGCCAAAACTGGTGGGGGGGGGGCAACAGTGAAAACAAACTATTTCGGCTGTATTCCAAACACCCACTCTGCTGCAGTGCAGGGTGCCTGGGGGCAAAGGACCCGCTCTGATTGGAATTGCACACTTGCACATTGGATCGGCGTGCTTTACAGCCAGTGGTGAAAAGGTGAGCTGCGGTTGGGTTGCTGGTCCCCACTGAGCAGGATGAGGTGGACTTTTGGAAAGTCTGCTTGCTTATTTGAACTCTCCTGGCTTTAGGGTGACTCTAGTTCACCTTTTCTCGCTACTCTGTTTGCTCTGTGCGTTAACTGTATTATAGTTATAACCTGAAGTTCTGCACTGGCTCACCCAGATGGTCCACTGAACAGCTGCTTTCACATGCTTCCCGGCTGGAACCGCTGGTACATGTGCGAGCCTGATGGCCTTGATACCGCATTCGGGGGGCCAGCGGAAACCAGCCCCGTCCCCCCCCGGCCTCCCAGCAGAGTGACAAGCACAGCTGAATGAACCTGACCTCCTGCCTCATTACTGCCATTTGTCCTCCACGAAGAGGATTACATCTGCGTGCGGCCCTAAGTCCATGCATTTTGCTCAGAATTGCGCGGTGCAGAGCATCGCCCCGGGCTTATCCCAGTTGGAGGCCCCTTGAAGCCTGTCTGCCTTTACCATGTCTGTCCCTGGTATCCCACAAACTGGGTCCGCAGTAAAACCTGCGGTTAAGGCCAGTTTTTGGACCAGGCCTGGTGCGAGGCCAGACAAGGCTCTCCATGCGTGCTTCCTGCTAATTCATAGCAATAAATAAATAAATCAGCATCACTCTGAAAACAGCCATTGCCACGGTACTAATGGATTAGCTGACTTGGCGATTAACCCGATTTGGGAATTAGCTAGATGTCTGTTTCACTTTGTGTTGAACCCGCCCGTGTGAAGGTCAGATTCGGAAAGTGAGGTCACACTTCATGTGATTCTCCACTTGATGTGTGGTGTGAATATAGATCTCAGACTTTACTAATATTATTTCATTAGGCCAAACACTTTGTCATCTCAGAGTATTTTAATACAAACTCTCGAATCCTTGCTTTCTGTTTCATACATTTGCTCTTGTGCATTGCGCAACTAAACTGGACTGACAGCCCAATGTTTGCACTATTAAGCAACTGGTTTGCAGTTGTAACTTGGGATTTCTTCGACAGCCCGGCTGTTTCTCTGACTACTTTCTGTTTGTCGCGTGTGTGACACTCTGGAATGTCAGCCGAACTACAAAGAGACACGCTTGTTTGAATGTGGGGTGGGGAATTCAAGGTAATTTCAGGGACGGTTAGTCTTGACAATGCGCGAGTTTTCCTGACAAGTATGAGAAGCACGGCACCGCTTCTCCGGCTGTCTCCGACTCCTTGGCTCTTCAACTGAATGCTTGATGGCCCCCAGCTTTTCTCATCCATTTTGATTAGACCCCTTTGTAGTATGCAAAATTATGTTGACATTGAGTAGGTCCAGATAAGACTTACTGGAACTTTTAACCTTTATAGTTTTGATCTCGTAAGCTGGGGTAACGTCACCCCCCAATCCCCCCTTCCCCAACAGCACCAGCTCATTTGCCTCCATCAGCTACGCTTAAGTCTCCTTAATGACTTCAAACCAACCACCCTCGACTTGCCATCTCCATTTAAAGCAGAGGCTTGCATGTGGCTCCCCTCAGCCCCGGAGGCTTTCCTTGCCAGGAACCAAGGATGACGACCAAGACTCTTGGGTTTATTAGTCCCGAATTTTGGCCATAACACAGATCAGCTGGGCTGGTCTTTTTCCAAGTGTCGTCCTTTGAACAAACTTAATAGAGAGCCGAATTTGGGCTGTTAGGCTGGTATGTGGAGATATCGGCTGCTTGATGGCGGTAGGCTGTCTGATCTTGGGCGTCCTGCCCAAAGTGTGGGGTGATGGAAGCTTTTCCGATCACAAGCTGGCAGAATGGGTACTGCGGGGGCCGCCCTACAGCTCCCCCCCGAGAGCCCACTTCAAAGAGATCACCCTAACATCTGTACGCCAAGACCTTTCACTCTGCTGATTGACTTGGCCAACAGACAGCGCCTCCGTTTACCCTAATGTCCGTTGCCTGTAGGCTGTCAACTTGATATTTTATCGCTCAAAATATTGGAGCACAATTCACAGGGGAAGTCCTGGAAACTGGCTTAGATTTGTACAGTAGATTTGCGTGACTGTGTTCACTATTTAACAATGTTTATACATATGTGCTTGAGTAGGATGTCTGTGTGTGTCTTGCGACCATACTGTGTGAGATTGAGAAAGAGTCCTCAGTGTTCCTGCCAGCTGAACACCAGTCAGCTGTCAGTTGGTACGATTGCCCTGTAGTGTAATGTGTTTTGTCCCCCACCATAGACGTGAAGATGGGTTGCATCAAGAGCAAAGAGGACAAGGGGTCCTCGATGAAGTACCGGTCCGAGAACACGGCGGACTCTGTCAGCGCACACGTGGTCCATTATGGGCCAGAACCCACGCAGCTGGACCCAGCCCCTGCCGGAGGCTACAACAGCCACTCTGTGACACCCTTTGGCGGCTTGTCGGTCATGGCTCCCTTTGGGGGCGCATCGTCATCCTTCTCCAGTGCTGTGGTCAACACGTTCCCGGGCTCTGTCTCAGGTGAGCTGTCGGTCGCCCTGGTAACCTGGTTGCACAACTATAGTTCAAGCTTAAGTTA
>JAODKC010000093.1:650431-669177 GCA_026777985.1 Mormyrops attenuatus
TCGAGATTTCCCCTGCAAACCCCGCAAACCCCCCCCCCCCCCCCCCCCCCATCCCTGTATAGCTGCGGTGCTTTCGAGGGACGCAGGAGAGAGTTGGTGTCTCTCATTGGGTATCACGCAGCACATGACCAATCAGGCGTGAGATATCTTGCCCTAGGACACCTCTAGTATTCCTAGGGGTGTGACCCAAAAGCACATGTCAGCCTGTATGGTGCCTGATTAATACAGCGGACAGTGTTGGGTTGTGCTGAGTCGGTTGCCTCAGCTGAATCGTTTCGTTGAGCAGAAGCAAAAATGTTCTGTGATGCACACGGAACTCCCAATTTCGTGCCGAGCCCGAAGCTAATGACCAAGCTTCCTTGGTTAGACAGAAGCCTCCCCATCACCGTGCTAACCCTGGCCCCCCTTCCCCAGAGCACGCCGACGGGCTGTGCTACCGGCTGACGGCCGTGTGCCCCACGGTGAAGCCGCAGACGCAGGGCCTGGCCAAGGACGCCTGGGAGATCCCGCGTGAGTCGTTGCGGCTGGAGGTGAAGCTGGGCCAGGGCTGCTTCGGAGAGGTCTGGATGGGTAAGGAGTCCCCATGCGTGTCCCTGCACGCCCGCCGTCTACCACTCCCCGCTGACGCACGCAGACGGGTCCCGGCCTGCTCGCCATCATCGCAAATCTCTGGGTGGCGGTTTTGTCCTAGGGAATGGTGACTGGTGGTGGACCGCGCCACGTGAAGCGGGCTACTTTACGTGGGGCGTTTTATCTAGTTGCAGCATCTTTGCTTATTGACGTAGGAGTCTGCGCCCCAAGACCTTTTTGGCATAAGTTGAAGCTGAATGCTAACTGCAGCTGGCCCTTGTGTGCTCCCTACAGGCACCTGGAACGGCACCACCAAGGTGGCTATCAAGACGCTGAAACCGGGCACCATGTCGCCCGAGGCCTTCCTACAGGAGGCCCAGATCATGAAGAAGCTCCGGCATGACAAGCTGGTGCCCCTCTATGCTGTGGTGTCTGAGGAGCCCATCTACATAGTCACTGAGTACATGGCCAAAGGCAAGCCCCGCCCACCCCGATGGACCCCATCCAATCAGTACCAGCCCTACGTTCATTTAAATGAGCTAGAGCTCCTTGGCCTTGAGACACTTGGATGCACGCTAGTTATTAGCATAGATGACTCCATGATGGTTCAATGTATAAACCCATCAGTTTAAGAAGGGTTACTTTTGTACGCTGGGTAATATGCATCTGTCTGGCCGCTACCTTAACGTTTGAGCTTGCCCTGAGCCACCTAAGGGCAGGCTTTCTCTGTTTTTCAGGATGTACCCCCCCTAATTCCGTTAATCTCACACACTGTTGGAATGTTCTGGAAGGAGTGGCTTTAGCCGCATAAATGAAATGAAACCATCAGCGTGTGTACAAGCGCGGGATCAGCACTCAGAAATGGCAGCTATGGGAAAACCCTTTCTGAACGATTCCTGAGTTTCCCTGACACTAAATGTGTCCCCTCACCTGAATGGAGTCAAGTCATTTTCCTGCTCTTTTTTTCCCCTTTTTAATTAGCAAAACTTTAATTAAAGCGTGGCAATTTTGGGATGTTGGGAATCCCTTTTTTATTTTTTTGCTTTTTGGCCCGGAAGGGGGGGATCTGAATTGAATGGCCCAGTTGTCATCAGGTCTGGCTTCATTAAGCGTGCGTGTCCAGGCTCGTGAATCTGCACGGACTGGGGACAGGAGACTGGTGTCACGGGTAGTGTCAGGGTGACAGGAATATTCTCACCAACGCTGTGTCTCTATGGATACCGGTAGATAGGTGGGTTAGATTGAAGCATAAACTCTGCTTTGGTTCCCAAAGCTCTCCTTAGGGGCACCTCAGTTATTCTATGTATTCGTTAAATTTCTCCACCAGCTCAGTTAATTAACCTGCTTTGTTAAATAACAATGGGGTATCGATTAGCCAAACACGATATTTGAAGAAAAAAAAAACATGGGTATATTGGACAGTGGCTGCAAATACTGGGGTGACCATAGGAGAGGCTTTGGGACAGCTAAGCTGACACATTTTAAGAGGTTTAATTTCATAGTTTTAAACCAACATGATCATTTAAACATTTTCTATTAGTGGAAGTAACTTTTACAGTGTACTACAGATTGATAACAATAAATAAACGATAAACAACAACTGACGATACATGGTATGGGTGCAGCAAGGGCTCCTGCCCTTTGGGACATGCCTCACGCCTTTTCCGACTTTCAGGGAGCTTGCTAGACTTCTTGAAGGAGGGAGATGGCCGCTTCCTGAAGCTCCCCCAGCTTGTGGACATGGCTGCCCAGGTGAGCGGATGGCCCCACGCTCCCATTGGCTGTCTCTCACCCAGTTGTGGATCTTGCTCCTTATGATAGGGAGCATGTAGCCTGTATAGAGATTTAAGGATCTCAGACACCCCCTTCCCTCCCCAAAGGCATCAAGGAGTCCCATTTCAGTCTCAGGGTGTTAGAAGGGGGTGTCGCATTTTAAGAGGGCGGGGGGCCCCTCCTTAATTTACCTCCAGCGATCAGATCAGTTCCGTGTGCTGCCCTTTTATCCCAGTACAATGGAGCCCATTCATCATGTGAGAAGCTCATGTCCTAAATGCCCCCTTTTCTGGGCAGGGGGGGGATGTGATCCATCACGGAGCAGGTGTGAAATGTCTTGGCAAGCCCCACAACTTAACCCCCCCCCCTTTCTTTTCCAGATCGCGGACGGGATGGCGTTCATCGAGAGGATGAACTACATCCACCGCGACCTACGGGCTGCCAATATCCTCGTCGGGGACAACCTGGTGTGCAAGATCGCCGATTTTGGCCTGGCCAGGCTCATCGAAGATAACGAGTACACAGCCAGACAAGGTGGCTGAGCCTTTACACCACCGGAAAGGGGGGGTCTGTTCAAAATACAAGGGGAGGGGGAAACACCCAGGGAGTTACATGTGAGGTTGTCTTATCTCTGTTTGCTTTAGACATTTTTGTTTTTGCATCCTGTCATTGTACGTTTGTGATTATATAACCAGCTCAGGGTTTATTACATTTTTCTGTCTGTGAAAAACAATCTCATTCTCTGTGATTTCGTGTGGAGTAATCTTCCATCATGATACTCCAGGCATCCACTGGGATCGGTGCGGTGAAAGCTGGTATCCGCTAAACAGCTGTAATTTAATACTTTTTAATCTGTAAATAGTCTTTTAAAAAAAAGAAAAAAGTCCTTAGAGGATCTGCCGCCTTAGGAAGCGGTTTTGCCGCTTGAACTCACCATCACCCGTGGTTCAGTGTCCCAGGCTCGCTGGCGACACCTGGTGGTGCCGAGAGGCTTGACGTGCTCATCGCTAACTGGCGGTTTTCCTGCTTCTCTCTGGCAGGGGCGAAGTTTCCCATCAAATGGACAGCGCCCGAGGCGGCGCTGTACGGCCGCTTCACCATCAAGTCGGACGTCTGGTCCTTCGGCATCCTGCTGACGGAGCTGGTGACCAAGGGCAGAGTGCCTTATCCAGGTGAGCACCGGTGGGCGCTCTGTTTGTGACCTAAGAGAGGCAACTGCCTCAATCCCAGAGCCTACAAATGTCAGTCCAATCTAGGTGGCAAAATGGCCGGTGTCACTTGCAGACGTGTATGCACATGGGGCAGATTTAATGGCCTTCATTACAACCATTACCCAGTCTCCTCTGCTACCAGCGCTGTCCAAAATGAGACTTGTCATTTGGCGCAGTTTCAACAGCTGTGAGGACCAGGCGTGAGAGCTTTCGTAGGCCGCACCTGTCCCCTTCATGGGATTTCCGCTCGGAGATGTTTGGGATGTTTGCGGGGCTCAGAACCTTGCTGGTGCTGGTCTAGACAGCTTGAGCTCGATAACCATCTGTAGTCCTACTGCTTATCTCTTGAATTATGCACTCTGTCTAAATTTAGTGTAATTATATTTACTCGTTACTAGAGAGTTAACCTATTGTCTGCTTTATTAGGGTAGATCCGGTGAAGTACGTCAAGGAAAATGTTGAGAGCGCAGAGCTGTTTGACAGATGATGGTGAAACACGCACACACATGTAAATATGGCAGCTCCTTCAGGGTGCAAGGGGAGGGTGTGGTTACACTTTACTTTTTTGATTTTCATGTAATTTTTAATTGAATCCATCTGTAGTTTCGGCCAAAGGGTGAAGATTTCATCGTTAAACACGTGATATTCTGCTGGCCGTTTTCTCACTGTGAAGGTCCGTATACCAAGCCTGGCTGGCTCTCTTCACTCTCCGGACTGATGGGACACCGTGTTGTCCCCCTGGCATCTGCAAAGTGATCCCTTTTTGTTCCTGTTGGGTGACTTGACAGCAGCCGTAGTAACTTGTCACTGCACTTTCCCACTTCCTGCTGCCTTTCTGTAATTTGTAGGAGTACTTGTTTAGATAATTAGGGTATTTTTGTTTGGCTATCAATTTACAGTATTATTAGTCCGCTTCCCAGACTTGCCAGTGAAAGATGCTCTGTTTAATTAGCATATGAATACGGTTGAATCATGCAGCTGTTTTGGTGGAATGAGTACAGTGTCCTAGCCGTCTGTGTGTGTCACTTGTTCTCCGTACTCTAATATATACACATGAGTAACTGTAATATGCATTATGATATACCTGATAATCTGTCATTGAAAAACTATATGTTCTGGATATGCTGCAGAGGTCTAGTGGCCTCATGGGAGTGAAGAAAGGTCAATTTAACCAAAAGGCTGAATTAGTTTTGGTGTAGGTTTTATTGTCCTGTAAATACCGAAAGCTGTTGTTCCTTTATAGGAAATGTAAACTGTGTTTCTAAACGCAGTCTGTGGGGGGGCAAGCTCCCAAACACACTTTCTACCAGGTATTTGGTGTTCTTGATTGGCTGGGAGCTGGGAGGGAGCAAAAATGTGGACTGTCTGCGGGTCCTCAAGGACTGGGCTGAGAAACACTGGCTTGAAACACAAAGGAATTATTCACTCTGCTTCCTGAAATGCCAGCAGGCCAATGCCGCATTATTTCAGAGAGAGAGATTCAGTCAATTGTCAGCACTAATCCTAGAACCAGGCCAGATGGTGGCTTTGTCCCCGAGAGGTGGTCCGTGTGTGCGCTGTCTGTAATTTGGATTGTGTTTCAAACTCTCCCCCCACCACCCTGCCCCCAAACCCTCCCCCTCCCACACAGGCGGAAATTCCCTCTTCCGGGGACAGGGTATTTAAATGTTTAGCGAGGGATTAACAAAAGATGAGAAACGGCACTGGTATTATTCTCATGCTTTCATTTTAAATGTACAATTCCTGGTGCTTGCAGCTTAATGTTGGAAATAAAATGCAGACTAATGGGAAGAAGGGTCTAACCACGTTGGCAATCCCAGTCAGAGGAAAAATCCTGTAGGGGGTTCATGATTCAGGTGTAAAGGGTGCGAATTCAGACCGGAATCTCTGTAAAAAAAAAATAAAAAAATAATTCATGTGCCAAGGGGGGGGGGTTGGGTGAGGTGGGTGGAGGGGAGATGCAGCTTCTGGGGTGGATCGGTGTGGTTAGGTGAGCGTGAAGACAAGGGCGTCAAGTGCGGATCACATGAGCTGATGACCCGCTGCCAGAGGGCGGGCCCACGCTGTCCAAGTGGCATGTTGGTTAGGGTCCCGGACAAGTCAAGGCGAAGCTCAGAATCCACAGAATATACGTATAATTGAATTTTTACACATAGTGTAAGTTAAGACAGTAGTCAAGAGATACTGAGAACAGTGCAAGTGAGCTGAGAAGTATTTTAAGTAAAGTGGCGGTAAGCGCTAGCAGCTTTCTGGTGCAGAAGCATAGTGCACAGTAAGATTGTTTTGTGCAATATGATTTTTGTGCTAATACAGTATAAATACAATGTATCTGTGTGCAAATACAGTATATGTGAAAACACAGCATAACTACAGTATGATATCAGTATAATATCAGAGGGTGTAGCAGCAGAGTCAGTTTAAAATGTAAAAAAAATAGGAAAACAGTGTAGGTCAGGTGGGTTAAGAGAGGGTTGAGGTGGATTGGAGGACCCTGGGGGGGCAGCATGGTGTTGAGAAGCCTGACAGTCTGGGGGTAAAAACTGTCATGCAGCCTGGCCGATCTGGCTGTGATGCTGCGGTATCTCCTCCTGGATGGCAGCAGGGTAAACAGTTCATGTGAGGGGTGTGAGGGGTCCTGCACAGTGCTGCAGGCTTCTCAAACAGTCCTTGTGGTGAATGTATCTTGTAGTGATGGCAGAGGCACCCCCATGATATTCTCGGCTGTTCTATCCATCCTCTGCAGGCGCTTGTGATCAGAAACGTTGCTGTTTCCGTACTAGACGGTGATGCAGCTGGTTAGAACACTCTTGATGGTGCCTCTTAGGTGCTGAGATGCTCAGTGAGACATCTGGCTATATCAGTGTGTGAGCTGGAGATGTTGGTATATTTACATTAATTCCTTTATCTGCACTTATATCTGAAGCGACTTACAGTAGAGGGAAGGGTGCTCCGTGGAATTTGAACCTACTTATTGAGTTATGGGAACACGTGAAAGTGTCCGAGGAACGTGATGTGTGTGTTTACATAGTGTTCTCTAGGCTCCGGCTCTGTGTAAAGTTCACCCTATCGGCGCTCTTACGCTGACTCTGGGTGACGCTCAGGGCCTCTGTTTGTCTGGGAAACTGCAGTTAGCAACGTCCTTGAGAATGAAACTCCACACTTCGGGGTGGCCCTCAGGACGCCGCCGGAGAAGGAAATTAAAGGGATATCCACATGGTGCAGACTGACTGCCATGCAGGAACTGGTTGCCAGGCGGTTTAACCTTGGAGAGGCCCGGCTGGCGGGTGTTCCCAGCCCGCTTGGACATGTTCGGGGGAAGCGTTGACAGGCTGTACTGAGCAGTAAAGGGGCAGAGTTCAGCAGAAAATGAACCCGAGCTGTGCAGGGAAAGTGAGCGATGGAATGAAGACTGGAGACCTGTGGTGGGTGGGGTTTGGGGCACCGGTCAATCACCACATGTTCTGGTCCTATTGGAGGTGGGTGTAACCAGTCGTGGTTGATAGTGCCATGTAGTCCCGCCCATCTTAGTCAGAAGCTCTTTATTCCTTCACTGACTGCTTTATGGGCTCCCTTTTCGACCTAACAGTTAGATATTGTCAGTGGTTGGGCTTGGAGATGAGGGTAGAGACTGCAGGTGACAGTCACCCTATAGGACCAGCAGGGAGCAGGCAGAATGGGGAGGAGATGGCATGTAGCTAACAGACCGTAGACTCCATGGATGGGCTCCTGGCTGAGGTGCAGGAAGGATGTCGCAGGTCCATCCTGCCTCAATACAAGTGTGACACAGAAGTGTGGAGATGGGGCCGATCTGACCAATCGCAAGCCACTCTCCCTTGTATGCTGGGTTTGAGAGGAGTTTCAAAATCCATGGAATTTAACCAAAACTAACAAAAATAGGCTGTAAATTTAAATGAAGCTGGGACAGTTAAAACTAGACTTTATTTCAACAGGAATTGCAGTTCTAAAAAGGAAAGTTTAAAGGAATAGCCTGTATGTGGTAATATCTACATTAACAATGGTAAGGTTTGTGCAGAACACGCGTACAGTGGATCCACTTCATCTTCCGTTTCACAGGCCTGCACAGCAACGTTGAACATCGAGGCAGTGTTCATTGTACAGTGCCAGCAGATTGGAATAGAAATAACTCCAAAACTGAACACATCGTGCACGAATCTCCCAGCGCGCAGATGAATTTATGACCATGTTCAGCAAAATGCTTATGCATTGTTTTTGTGAGTAATCTGAGCAGCAAATTGGCACCTTCCTCCAGACTGATTTCAATTTTCTTGAATAGATGCAGTTCAGAGAACAGCTTTTTTCATTCCTTGTGTGACTCATTAATACATCACCAGCTAGTAACTACTCTGCTGCTTGGTTGTAATGAAAAGCTGCCGCGTAATTCATACGAATTTGGAGATTTTTATATGGCTCCTTTAAAAGACCATCAAACGCACACAAGCAAGTTGTCACACATGTCTGCAGGAATCTGTAAGGCTGTGTGGTGTTTCCGTTGTGTTAGACTGTAGGGAATGCTGAGCTATGCTTAACGTCAATGGTCAAGGACCTTTTCGTAGGAAATTCCATGTGAGGCTGGCTGAAACCGGACTCGTTTCGGGTTAACCAGGGTGCCCTTTGACCTCTGCGGCTCCTTTCGAACTTGTGTGGTTGCTCTGGAATCACTTATGATACTACAGCACAATTCCTAGGACTTAACACAGTTTTCATGTTATTGTTGGCAAATGCAGGGGCATCATTGGGGTGTTGAGACATCAGGGGCTTTAGCCGAGACACCTAATCTCTCTGACAGTTATTATGTTGAATTCTTTCTCTATACAAAGGTTTTTGGAAAAATCAGCCCTGAACTGGGACTTTTGTGATGTATGTGATTCTCAAACTGAGAGTATAGTCATTAAAACATGAATTAAACGAATCAGTCAGGACTTCAGCCTCAAATGGCCCAGGCCCGTGACGTGTCTGGGTAAGTCGCAGAAGAATGATCAGAACGGCTCCCGCCTACGTCACCGCTTGGACCCCCAATTCCAGTGCTATGAATAGTTCGGCCAAAGTAACACGCAAAACCTTTGCCGTTGATCATTCCTCTTAAAAGCTTTACCTCACGTTAATGTATTACTCGCGGTATTTAACGAAAGGCCTTGAAGAGAGGAAATGACATTAAACCAAGACATTGAACGACATAGTGTGGCTTCGCTGTCTTGGGGCAGGACCCAGGGAGGTAGGGGTGTTTCTGGGCTGACGGTGAACCGTGCCCCCCTCTCTCCCCTGACAGGCATGGTGAACCGTGAGGTGCTGGAGCAGGTGGAGAGGGGCTACCGGATGCCCTGCCCCCAGGGCTGCCCCGAGTCGCTCCACGAGATGATGAAGCAAACCTGGAAGAAGGACCCGGACGAGCGGCCCACCTTTGAGTACATCCAGTCCTTCCTGGAGGACTACTTCACCGCCACGGAGCCGCAGTACCAGCCCGGGGACAACCTGTAGAGGCGGGGGAACGCTGCACTCTGGGAGACGTGGTCTGCTGGGAGGCCAGCTAGAAGCCTGCTGGGGCTGTAAAAAACCACTCATTTCATTGTTTTCATTTCACACTTTCCAAACCCCTGTCCTGTTTCAATGTAATTTTTCAATCACTTTGTTTTCATTTACAACACTAATCCTGGACACATCAGACACTTATTTCAGGTACCAGTGGTCATTTTATGGATAATCCCCTCTCTCTGCCCCCCCCCCCCCATTTATTTTTATGTATTTGATTCAACTGTACATTTTTTGTTTTTAAGGTGACCAAGTATTTAGTGTGATTGTCCAGTCCTGTAAAATCTCGAACGTCGCATCGTACTGTGAAACCGATCGAGTCTGCGATACCCTGCAGGGTGTCTGGAACGATGAACCGGGGTTGTTTGATCATCTGACATCTTTATCGTCGTGAATGGATATGAATGAGAGAAACATCGCCAGTTCAGCTGGAAGAGCGATTTTTATCCCTTATAGATGTGTAGGAAACTTCCGTAGCGGAGCGTCATAGGCTAACTAATTTTAATTTTCTTGTGTGTGAATGAATTAACTTGAAGCGTTCTTGCGATTCCCCACTCACCCCCCTTGTAAATCTCCTCACCATTTCTTTAAACAGGTCCATGGGAGCATTTCTATTTCACTGCAAAAGCATAACATTCAGGGCAAATATAATTTTTACATGGCTGTCGATTTGAGGTGATGTGATTCCTCAGTTTGAATGTCAGGGGGTGGATATGAGGCTGTTTTCCGACGCTAGGGGGCAGTGTGCCCGTTTCGCGTCCGCGGCGCTCTAGGCGACCCGGGGACTGTTTTGGCCTTGTTCTTACGCCTCAGGAGATCCGTTTTTACTCTTGATATCCGTTGAATTTTCACTGTTGGCTCCTGTGTGCCAAATCACAGGGGCGGAAATTTCTGTACTGCAAGCCTTTAGTCAGTGGGAGTAAGGGCTCAGCCTAACTCGCACAGCTAGCCAAAGTACTGTCTAATTATTTTCATTGATCATTTTTTTTTTTATTTGCCGGTGTTTCTCCCGCATCTTACTTCATTTCCAGCAAAAGAGCTTTATTTGCAAAAACAATTGTAATCGTTTTTAAAGAGGGCAATTAGTTTACAAGTCTGTCCATGTTATTAAAGATAACCGGTGCACCTGAAGAAATTCAGAGACTGTTTTATCGACAGATGGCCTCACTGTTCGTTTTCGACTGGAGTTGGCTGCCAGGAAAGCCCACATGAACACTACAGGATTGAAATACTTTATTTTTCTGATGTTTTCACTTTATGCGATGGTAGTGTGGAGCCGCCGGGACCATCCTTAAGAGAGTACTGTGACACACTGTGACACCATCCGCTTGCGAAAAGTACTCTAGCCTTGAAAGTCACCTGTGCATTTCAGAGTCTACTTGGTCACTGTGCACATGCACAGAGAAGTGAGGCGTTTCCTCCTCTGCTGAAACCTTTTCCATACGCTGTGTGCTCGGATCATGCCGCCCTATCCCCTCCCTTAGCCATGGTAAGGATTTTACAAGGGCTTTGTACAGAGTTGTGAAAACTTTTATTTTCTTTTTTTTAAAGAGAAGTTTTAAACGAAGAGGGCACAAAAAAACTGATTTTAATGACCGGTGACGTGCAAATCGTGAAAGTAAAAAGTTTGGTTACTAACCTGACAAATATGTACAGTGGAAAAATAAAACATTTCATGCTTTTACCTGTCTGCATGTCACAATTATTTTTGGGGTGTTTTTTCTATAGTGTCCTTGAGTTCTTAGGTATAAGGTAGAGGTGGAAAGTTCAGGGTCAGAAAATACAAATCCAGACCGAGATTTTCTTCGGACCAACCGGCTGAACACTCTGAATGACTTTCTATGCTCAACTGGTTGGTTGAAACAAAATTTCGGTCTGGCTTCGCGCTTTGCGAACCTGAAATTTCTACCTCTTAAAAAGGAAGGTTTAACCCAGAGTGATGCAATCCGAAAGTAAATGTTAAATATTTTTGTTGAGGGTCAGACGCACGGATTTCGGACTCATTGCCAGCAACGTGCAGTATACAGCGCAGCACGCGCCGGCCACGTGTTACGTCACGTGACACGCACGTGAACACTGACCCAATCTGCACCGGGGAAAAGAAAACAAACCGATAGTTCAGAACAGCGAAGTTAGACCGTGGATCCCAAACGACACCATGAAGGAAACCATCATAAAGGTGGCTGTCAGTGATGTTAGGTTCCCCACTTCGCTGGAGCAGCACGGCTCGGATGCGATGGTGGGTGCAGTTATTATTATTAAATGTAGGAGCACGATTAGCTCACTGTATGCTCTGTAAAATATGCCACTTACGCAGTGGATCATATTATCGCAGTCGATGTATTTTAGCTGGAAACTGCAGTGTGGATTTAACGCCCTTATCATGTGATTCCCCACAGCACAACGATCCGGACTATTCGGTTGCTTATGTAGTTATCGAAACGGACCGGGGATCCAGGGGCTATGGCCTGACCTTTACGCTAGGAAAAGGCACGGAAATAGGTGAGGTTTGTATTTTAAAAAGCCGTTTACCTGAGATTTGTTTGATGAATATATACGGTATCTATATGCGTCCTCGCGCCATCTGGTGGATGTTCGCCTTCTGTGCATAAAGACTAGACAGTATAAAGATTTGAGAGTGTAGAGATGCGTGCGGTTTTCTCGATTACGCTATTAAATAATTAGCATTTATAAACTGCTACATATTAATTAGACCTAAAATAACTGATGTAAACCAAGTCATAGTATTTTAAAAAATGATCGTTTATAGGCTTCACAGAGGCTCAGGTCTGCTATTACCTTATTTCTACCGAGCTGGGGGTTTGAATCCCACCTCAGCAGATTGCATGTGTGTTAGGTCCACCTAAGGTTAGGTCCAGCCCTGTGCTGCCTGAATCCATGTAGTGGTGTTTGAAACCACTCAAAACACACATGCGTGCGCCTCCTGTTGACCAGAAACAGTCACTACATGGTGAGGGGGGGGGGTTGACTTATAGAGTGGAGCCCCAGAAAAAAACAAACCCGTGCTTGCCTACTACCTATGACCTGGCCTCGGATAAGTAAAATGGATGGATTGATGGATTCATTAAAAATAATCTGTTCTACTTCGATATCTCTCCACCGTAACCCAGTAAAAGGGCACCAGCGTTTTGTTGCATTTCTGGCGTCTCTGGTTTTGTGGGGTGTGCTGGCAGTTGCTGTACGATGTCTGTGCCCCATGCAGTGGTGTGTGCCGTGGAAGCCCTGTCGGCACTTGTGGTCGGGAAGGCGCTGGGTGACATCGTGGGCGATTTCCGAAGCTTTTACAGGCTACTCACCAGCGACGGGCAGATGCGATGGGTGAGTGGCATATCTAGCACTAAACGTTGCACTTCGTCCCATCCGGGTGTCACTGATTGGTCAGAAAAGTGCCATGTTTATTCTGCCCATTTGTCACAGCAGCAGGGGATTATGGGAAATGCAGTTATACTGATTGATAACTTAAAAATGGACCCCTTATTTAAAAGTGATTGTCTCAATCAGCTGTGCTAAATACCACTGCTCACACCACACATTTATTCGAGGGCCCCCTTTTGGCCCCAAACAGTCACTATGCTACAGGGGCCCTGAAGTGAAAACAGAAAACCCACCTCTGATAACAGTGTATGAAAACTAAATTGGGAAGCTGGGCATTGACATTAATGTGAGTAAAATGGATTAATATGAGTTTTCCCCCGAACATTCTTTTAACCCTCAACATAAATATCTCTTCATAACATCAGAGTGTGAAAAGTTGGACAAATTCCAGTTGTCTGTCCAAAGTCCTTCTTTAGGATTGGTGACATTTTCTGGTGAATTTACTCTTGGAAGGTTCTCCTGGGTAAAATGGTTATTTTGTAGCCGTCAAAAGTATTGTGCTCTTTGAGCGGTTATGGTATGATGGGAATTCTGGTTATTGTGGTTGTGTGTCTCTGGATACCTGAGTTGGAGATTGAGTCCCCTGTCTTGTGTTGGCCCTGGGGGGAGCAGATTGGACCTGAGAAGGGGGTAATTCACCTAGCTACAGCTGCTGTCCTGAACGCCGTCTGGGACCTCTGGGCTAGGGCAGAGGGGAAGGTGAGTCCGGAATATTATGAACAAGTTTATAAGCATTTTACCTGTAATTAGAACTGGGCACCTACAGCAGTCTCTCTGCTGAGGAATAAAATTTAAATGATTACGTTTGACACTTCAGAGACAAAAGCACCAAAGACTGAGAGATGGTTGAGCATCCAGCTCGCATATAGATCCTGCAGAGCCTAGCCCAATCCTGAAATGTCTCTGGAGTGTGCTAGCTAGCAATAAAATGGTGCCCAGGACAACCACATGGCATTTTGTTAACTATAGCTGGCAGGTAGAACCTGTCTGGTTCATTTATATCTATATTACAGGCACCTGGAATTCTGCTTATCCATGTAGCGTTGTTCTGTCTTTTCTGATTAGGTCTTTGTTACTTGGTATTTGTGTATTTTTGAAGGAGTATTTTCTTTCTTGTTTTCAGCCACTTTGGAAGCTCCTTGTAGACCTGGTGAGTTGGTCTGAGTTAGGGGTTATTTACTAGTACTTTCAAAGAGCCTATTTTTTTTTTGTCTTATTCATGTTTGTCTTGATGGACCTACTTAGTCTAGGTATGGTGTATCAGACAAGAAGTTTCAGTCTAAATTTTGAGTCCTGTGGGCCATTTCTGCTTGCCCAGCATTTCACACTCAGAAATGGGCAATGCAAGTTTATTTATATAGCACAATTAAAACACAAGGCAATTCACAGTGCTTCACACAGGCATAGGGATATATCAAAAATAGAAGACATTAAAATCACATTAAAAAGACGATAAAAACTAAACCTAAAGGCCAAAATTCACAACTAAATAGTTAACCAAAAAGACATTACATTGTAGCGGCGGTACATGAATTAACTCCTGCTGATATAATTTGTAGACAACCTGCAGCAAAGAGTAACATTCTAAGCCCTGATTATAATGAGCTGACAGTGTTAGCAGACCTCAGGTCTTAATGAAGTTAGTCCCACAGACAGGGAGCATGGAGACTAAATGCTGCTTCACCCTGCTTGGTTTTGATTCTGGGAACACGGAGAAAACTCCTTGACAAGTATTTTTAAACCATTTTTGTTTTATTCATGTTCGAGCCTAACAAGCCCTTACAGACTTAGTCAGTGTAGGTTTTGCTTTTGAGATGGCAAGTTAATCAGCCTTGATTCTAGATTCAGCCTAGATGCTGGACTAAAGCAGGACCAGCCGCCCGCAGGAATATGAACCTGGTAGAGAGCATGTAGCAGATTCCTTGGCCTGATCATCATGTCTCCACCAGGACCCCAAACAGCTGGTATCTTGCATCGACTTCAGATATATCACTGATGCCCTCACAGAAGAGGAGGCTTTGGGTGGGTTTCTGATTGTTATTATATTTGTAATAACCCATTTCCCCTCTTTCATGTCTTTCTGAGACAGTCTTCACAGTCCTGTGTCACCAGAGACCATCTTACTCATTGACTTGTTTATCGTTGGCTGTGAAGATAGTGGCAGGACCAATAACCATGTCCGATTGGTAATTGCTAATATGTGGCTGGTGTTTGACTTAATAATGGTAATTATGTATATTTCAAGACAATCCTGAGGGTTTGTGTATTCATTCTTGTTACTTTACAGTAACTGTAGCTAATATTCATGCCCTGACCAATCAGTGTTTGGAAATACAGCTTCTGAAGTCAAGACAGCTTCCCAGTCACAAGTATAGTAAAGTGTGTGGGATTGCGGATGTACTTGAATGTGATTGGTCTGTTTTAGTTTAAAGGTTTCTGTGATTGGCTATGAAAAGAAGTCCAAAGAGTTCTCAGTAGGGTTGTGTATCTCCTTTCTATGTATTTTAAACTGAATCTCTCATTTCATGCTAAATTCGAATCAGTTTCCCTGATCATGCCTCAGACAGCCAAGAACATCACTTCTTTTGTCAGTTAGAACTTTTTTGTCCCCCAGACATCCTTTTGAAAGCCCGGGAGGGGAGACAGGAGAGAGGTATGTAAGCGGTCAACAGATCTGAAACCAGTGCTAATGGGCCTCCATAACACTGTTCACATTATTCACTGCACCAGCCCTGTGTCCAGGCCTGACTCTGTATCCTCATCTGGGCTCTCTGTCTTTCCAGTCATTGACCCTTTGGCTTACTGGCTTATAGGCAATATGGATCGGTCCATCTGTTCTGTATTGTGGGGGTGATCTGCCAGCTGCTTCATGTTCTGCAGAGCGATTTAAGTTGGCTTCTAAATTACAGCTTCACGGTGCACTCTGATCATACCCTTGGTGGCAGGCATCATAATAATCATCATAATCATCTGATGATCAGCGGCCTGACTTGAGGGAGACTCTGTCTCATTTTAATCAGTAATCCTCATAAATCAAAAAATCAAAAAACAATTACCTGAGTGAGCCCTGGTGCCCCTGTGCTAGATAAGCGGTTGGAAGATGGATGGGTGAACACTGTAATTAATTACTACCAATCAAGCTATCAAGCTTATGGGTATAAATGTAACCCAGCATGCATCAGGAGTTTGGATTTATATTATAAGCTGCTTCCCTGTATAGTCACTCCAATGGCCAATCATCTGTCAGTATTTAAGCCCCTCCCCATCATTTACATAACCCCACAGTGAGGTTGAATTTCACCTAGTCTTGTCTCCCACTGAACTACAGAGGAGCAGATGTTGAGTGAGGGCTACCCTGCATACACCACGTCCTGCGCCTGGATCGGCTACACGGACCCGCAGCTCAAACAGGTCTCTATGGCGTCGCCCTAAAGGCACTGCTAAGTGGAGGGAGTTGAAGGTGTCGCTAAGACCAGGGTTCCCTAGTCATTGCCAAGATGCAAAATTAGTTCAACTGGTTGCCTGCACACCAACAGGTCCAGCAGTACAGAACCAAAACCACCTGTCTGCAATGATTGTGCCCAATCTGGGCTCTAGACTCCCCAGTTCAAGGTCCTAGTCTGCCATTATCTGAACTAATTATTTCTGTAAATTAATTAAGCCTTCAGTATGTTAATTGTATGAAGGGGTTGTAGAATCCACAAGTGCTAATGACCCCCTGGATTTGTGGCTTTCTGCTCTAGGTCAGTGGTTTCAAACGTGCTTCTGAGGTCTACTGGGTCTGTGACCTTTCATCCCATCCAAACTAAGTCAGTGAGGGTGATCTTTGTCCAATTCTCTGGTCCTATAGCTCTGCAACAAGGCTCTGAACTGCAAGTGGACCAGGTGAGAGAACCTTAGACATCTGTCCAAGCCCAACCCAAGCGGATATGGGGTCAGTCCCACAGTAGGAGGACTAGTCCAGAGTTTAATCCTATAGAGTACTTAGTGGGTTATAACAATTATTTTATGATAATCAATGAATATTTCATGGTTATTTGCTGCTGTATTCCAGAAGTTTAATAGCTTCTTAAGCCATTATTCTCTTATTCATGTATTAAAGACCATTTGCTCATTTTATTATTGATATTATAGATGCAGTCATCTTCAGCCTTTTTACCTTTTAAAGGGAGCAGTTTTAAAGCTCTATTCCTAAAATACAGAATCTCACCTCTTTTTTTGGGAAAAGAATGTCAGCTCATTAGTAATGACCAATTTGATTTAGCTATGGAAAAAAAAGTTGCAAATAATATATAAGTACTGCTGTACAATATGTTTTTGAACTGCTCACATTCTACTCCATGTTCTCTTGAGATAAAGAAAATTTTCATCTAATTGATGTTTCCGAGTGAAATGACCCTGAACTACCAGGCTTCTTCCTGTGCCATCCAGCGCTGTAGCAGAAAGTGTGCACTGCTGGCTGTTTTGTTGACCGTCCTATCGGGGACCATGCAGACTGGAGGCTCTGCTATGCCGTGTTCCCTTCCTTAATGATATGCATTACAGATGTAATTATTCTCGGCCATTCGACACTGTAGAAAATAGCACTCTTTCCCTTGCATTTGTCCCTATGGTCCCCATAAGTCACCCAATGTCTGAAAGTCTGCCAAGTGAATGAATGCAAATTGCACTTTCGGTGATATTAATTATGAGGATCACTTTGTAATCTTCCCTGAGAATCCATTTACTGGTCTTCCTAGAGCTGTGATCCATTTATTTTTTTGAGAATAATTGCTTTTTAGGAAGCTACTACTATGGTTAGAGTTGTAAACACAGGAAGTTCTTTAAATGCTGTTCTGTGTACGTTTCAGTACATGCTGTACTTGTATTTCTATATTCATGACAAATAAAGGAATCTTCAGGTGTCCTGCTGTTGATACAGGTTCAAGGTCAAAGTTGGGGCGGATCTTCAAGACGACATTCGTCGCTGTCAGTTGATCAGAGAGACGATCGGCCCTGACAACACCTTGGTACACATCTCCACCATGACCTCATTGAGGACTAGATCCAGGAAGTGGCATACCATCATCGCCCCTCTGCTTTGATTGGCCATCTGCCTGTAATATCAGCACTCTTGGTTGGTTGATTTGAGGTGCCTTCTGGCTCTTCCAGATGATCGATGCCAACCAGAGGTGGGATGTGGGGGAAGCCATCGACTGGGTGACAAGGCTGGCGGAGTTCAAGCCCCTGTGGATCGAGGAACCTACCTCCCCTGACGACATCCTGGGGCACGCCACCATCTCCAAGGTGAGTCTAGGAGAATGGGAGGAGAGATGACACAGAAAATGATAAGAGTGGGAGGGGCGGGAGAGCAGGGAATGAAGAGTGGGAGAAGAGAATAAAAGGGATCGAGACTGGCAGAAGAGTGAAAGAGGGATGGGTCAGGGACAAGAGAAGGAGAGAGGGATGTAGACAGAGAGAAGAAAAGGAAGCAGGGTAGAAAGATGGAGAAGAGGGGAAAGGAATATGAGAGAAGAGATGTAGGCAATGATTACTGAGGAAGACAGAGGTAGAGAAGAAGATGTATTACTGGTACTGGCTTACTCTGGATTTCTGATGAGGGATTGCTGATCTCGCATTCCTGAGATGACAGGAGAAACCCAAGGGGAAAATAATGGTAATGGACTGATGGAGAGCAGAAGTGTGACAGCTTCCCTTTTGGGAGGGGGGTAACTTCCTCCAAGATAAACCAACAACAAATGTCTCACTGATCAAATGAAATGCTTTAGTAAATAAGCAAGGAGTCTCCCCTGTCTTTCAATGTGCTGTAAAATTTCAAAAGGGTTTTAAAATGGAAAATATCCATGTGAATACAAGTACTTCAAATAAAAAAACCTGTTGTGCAATATCCATCCCACCATTCCTGGCCAGCATTCTACATGCCTGACTGCAGTTCAGCCCCATAAGGTCCTAATTAAAGCAGTGAGCTCTTTCTAGTCACTGTCCATTGGGCTTACAGCGCCCCCTTCTGGCATAATACTGACCTGCAGCCTTGTCGGTATTGCAGGCCCTGGCTCCTCTGGGCATTGGAGTGGCCACTGGGGAGCAGGTGAGTCATGTGATCTGTTGAGGTTATACCAGCTGTTGCCTGGATTGTGAGGCCTCCTAACTGCTGTATATAAATGATGGTTCCTGTGAGCCCTGACCTCTGGGGGGGGGGGGGGGGGGGGGGGGGGGGGGGGGGGGGGGGGGGGGGGGGGGGGGGGGGGG
>JAODKC010000093.1:685169-697025 GCA_026777985.1 Mormyrops attenuatus
ATATTTATCTTTTTCTGACAGAGAATATGAAACATCCTCCTGCTTGTACAGCAGCCCTGGAGTATGAGGCTCTTCAGGGGGGGCCAAGGTTTGCACTGCCAGTCTGCCCCTTGCACTTTCACCTCTGACTCGTAGGGGGCAGGTCATCAACCCCATATCCTGCGTTTTACTAGTACTGCTTCCTGACAGCCAGGACAGTAATGCCTTATAACATGTGTAAAATGGGTGGAAAAACACTCAGCTCTGATTGGATGCTGAAATATTTAGGCACTGCCATTCGTTCCTGTGAGATCTTTTACCCAGACTACTTTGCCTATGGTTTTAATTAGTTTTGTATCACCTGTGTGCCACCGTGGCATTAAGGGTATTATGGATATATTTCTTTGTATAAAGCTGTGATGAAATATGCCTTACATTTCAGTGTGGCTTACATTTCTGAAGGACTGAGGTTTTTAGTTTTCTTTCTTTGTTGTTGTTCTTGCAACATCTGGGTCAGAGAAAGCCCAGCTTCCCGGTACTGGCATGAAAGCCTGAGTTAGCTGGTCTGTTTCCTGGCCCTGTTATGCTTTCTCCACCCTGGTTCTGTGCTCGGGCCCAGCTGTGTCAGCAGAACCCAGGGACAGAGCCAGTGGCCTTCTCAGATCAGCCAGCATGGCACACTGGCGGCCCAGTGATTGTCAGTGAAATGCGAGAAGGGGCAGATCTAATGCTGCCCCAATCCTGACAGGGCCTCCCCCATCCCACCGCCCAGTGTTTGTGCCAATGACCTTTTTCTTCCTCTGGTGCACTGAACACAGTAATTCAGGTGTGAGAGTAGGGGAATGGGAGGGCCAAATAGCATCATTGCCCTGATGCTTAATTTTGATTGGCTGATGAGGCAGCTTGGGCTTCACCTTCATGGCGGCATTGTTTTTTTTCCTCAGGTATGGAAACGTAGGGTTTATGTGATCTGGAATGTACCTTGTTATGATGACCACGTCGTGTCTGTTTGCATGTCAGGCCAAATTATTATTACATTTTTTGTGTTTTTGGCAAGACCTTTATACTGCAAAGTTGTGCAATATTTAGTCTGGAAGTTTAGGGGGAATATGTCCGCCCTATGGGCTGTGCATTCCGGGAGAGGTTGCAGGCTCTCCAGAACCCAGTACTGGGTAAGTCGTTACTGTATATATCCCCTGTATACATCAATATAATGTCTCCACCCACCTTAAAGAAACCGGGACTTTTTTAACTCTGTGAGGAACTTTTCTGTGTCCCTAATCAACAGCAACCCCCCCCCAAGAGCACTGTTTTCTGTGAAAATTTGTGTGCCTCAACCTGCTGCAGAATGCCTGCTTAGATTGCCTGTACTCCTGCTTCACCAGAGCTTAAGGTTTCGTTATCGGCTCTGATAGGACAGGAATGCAAGGCACACTCCTCATCGACCAGTTACATTTCAGTCCCAGTTGCATTCTGGGCTAGGATCTGTCGATCTTCCCTGTACATTTATTCCCATTTTCTAAACATTACTCTCAGGCTGTCCATGACATGCAGTCAGTTATAGACTCGCTTGGATAAATATACCTGTTTAATAAAGTCAGTGGTGAACTGAGTAGCACTGTGGCCTTGTACCTCTGAGGCTGCGGGTTCAAATTTCCCCTTCAGCTCTATGTGTTGAGTTTGCATATTTTCCCCGTGTTTGTGTGGGTTTGCCCCAGATACTTCAGTTTCGGCCTGCCATCCAAAAACACAAGGTTAGGTGAATTAGGGTCTCCAAATTGCCGACGGACTGGCATCCTTCCCAGAGAGCTCTGTGTTTTTCATGCTCACATGACTCGGATAAGTAATAAAATAAGAATAGTTTAGAAACTGTCAAAAACTCTTCGTTTGCTCTGATTGACTGCTTCTGGCCCCATGAACACACCAGCCTGGTACCTTCTGGCCAGACTCTGGGGCGGGTATTGGTCTCTATCACAGCTGACCCAGATCAAGGTACGTGCCTCAAAGTTCGAGCAGGACGTATTTGGCTGGGAGTTGCCTGTGGTTGGGCAGATGTGGTGCGGTGGGGTGGGGGCTGATGTGTTAAGCTCGTTAACCATACAGAATCCCTCCAAGCTCGGCCCGGTTCCGTTGAAGGCACCGTGGGAATCGAGGAATGTGGCGTGCGGGGGTCCCAGGGTGGGTGCCGTCTATGGGCGACCTGAGATAACCCAGTGGCCATATGGGGGTCCTCCACCTATCAGCGTCCTGCTGCTTGCCCGATTGAAAAGCGATTATGGCCGAATACTTTGGCCAGATCTCCCGGTCACAAGATATGACTTAATTAATAAGTAAGAAAAATGGGGGAAACAACGAGGATCTATCTGCCAAGGTATTTCACTAAAGAGGAAGCCAAAATTTTTCCCTGTGACTGTAGATGCAGATGCAGGCATTGCAAGCCACTTGTGAAGGTAATCAGTGTCGAGCCCTGGACCTCACAGAGAATGCCTGGGTGGCAGCTTGTACCATGTTATTTTATTATTTGTATTGACCAAGCTGTCAACCTAGTTGAAAAACTCGAAACAGTTAGCATTTAGCAGTCTTCATTTTCCTCTCCTCCATCTGCATTCACATTTTCATATGTTTACCGGAAAACGTTAAAAACTCAACAGTTTTCCCATCAGTATAGCACTCCACCCCCTTGAGCAGCACATCATTCTGAACAGAGTAAATGCTATAATATAGCAATAAATACCTAATAAGTAATTTGCATCAGTATCCTTCCTATCAGACCCAAGTACAGAGTGGTAAACATCAGGCACCGCAGACCCGAAGTCACTCCCGGCAGCGTTCCTGTGCTACATGTTGAAAGCCTCCTATAAACATTTCATTTGAAACACCAAACCGAAGTCGTAAAAAGGACTGGGCCGAGGTTCTCTCGTTACTGTACTTCCAGTTAAAAATGAAGGAACGCATTGTGTGTTTCACTTTGCGTACCTCACGTCTCATTTTCCCAGGGACCAGACGTATCCGCAATGGATAATAAAAAGGACAAGACCCTAGCGTGGCCAGAAAGATGATATATAATGGTTTCCTGTTTGGCATGGGAGATTTTGAAGATCTAGGGTGTGTGTGTTGGGGGTGAGGGGAGGGGATGGATGAAACGAGGGCGGTGATACAGGGGTCAGAAGTGACCTCGGCTGGGATGGGCGAAGGGTGGGGAATCAAAGGGGAACCGCAGCATTGAAGGAAGCGAGGGCAAGAGATGGATGTGGGACAGGAAGTGCTATTTTGGTGAAAAAGGTTACGATGCCTTGTTCCTGAGGATGGGAGTAGAGTTTGGTGGAGAGCTAATGAGACAGCTCAAGAGACTGTGGAAGCCATTATTAGCATTAGCACTTCGCTAAACCATACAGACATGTCAGGTTAGATTGAATCCAGCTCCTGTCACTGGCCCTGGAGAGGAAACCCCTCACCTGTCACATTGCACATGCCGTCCTGAATGTTCTGTCCCCTCCGACTAAAGAAGATTAAGGCCAACCTTTCCCTGGACATAAATGACCGATGCCTTAATATGATGCAGGTGTGTGGGAATGTGTTTTACCGAGTTGTGTTGCAGCTTAAGTCTTTTACCATACACCCAAATTATGCTCCAGTATCCATTTTCAGAGATGCCTGGGCTTGTTGGCAGTGATTGTTATCCACCTTCTCAACTGCTAAGAGTACATTAGGAGCAAAGCTAAACAAGGTAGCTACAAAGCCAATTTCATCAAGGCACTCAATGCCGGACCCTGCCTTCAGAACTCGATAGTTTAATTATTTTGCAGTTATTGATTAATGAGCTTCACAGTCTGACCTGGATGAGGGAACTTGGTCATGGGACTCATCCCAAATGTGTTATTTTATCGACGTGATAGGGTGACATGCAAAGAACTATTAACACAAAAGTACAATATGGCTTGAGATTATAGAAGGCTTTGTTTTCCACTTTCTGGAGAGCTTTTTTTTTTTTTTTTTTTTAAAAAAAATATATATTAAGATTTCGGGGCAGTGAGCCTGAACCCATTACTTGATTTCATCTTGGCAGGCCTTGAAAGGACCGGCTCTGACAGGGAAAAGCTTAGCTGCTGAACCAAATGCAAGAAGCCAAGAAGTCTTGTGTACCACATAATGCCTGAACCTTCATGTCACATGACACGTGATCTACCAATGCACAATGTGTTTTATGACAAGTGTTCCACCAGGTGTGTCACATGACATGTGGTCTGCCAATGTGCTATGTGCTCTATGACATGGTTACTCAAATGAAGGACTCTGTAATGTAATCTAGACGACACGGTCGGTCACCCCAACATGTTTCAGAGTGGTGTGTGGCTCAGTGGGCTTGGATGCTGTGTTCGGATGGTCGCAGTTTTAAATCCAGTGGTCAGCAGAATTATGTCACCACTGGGCCCTTGAGCAAGGCCCTTAACCCACAGTTGCTCCAAGCACTGGCTGACCCTACTGTCTCACTGGAACGCTGCTTTGAATGAAAGTGTCTTAAGCAAATAAATGTAAATAACAGGACAATAGCTATGTAATTAAGGATAACGGGGAAACACGTATTAATTTACAGTTTACAGCTGAACATACTGCAGATATAAATCTCCACTCATTTATTGTGTGTGAGAAAATGCTTAACGACGCTTAATCACTGTAACAAGGAAACCAGTTGCAACATAATGTATGTAAATGAGATGTTTGCATTTGGACTCTTCTAAGGGACTAATTTGGATCTGTATACAATCAGGAGTTTGGCACACACAACCCAGCCCACCCCCCAAAAGAGAGGGAATCAGCAACTACCCCTGTTTCTTTATTGCACTCTGAACATGGGATTCCGAAAGCTAATTCATGTTGTTATGGTTGTCGTTGACAAAACAAAGCATCTGTCCATGGTCAGGATGTATCATCAGTTTAGAAAGATGCTTTGTCTGGGTTTTTCTAAGTGGTCTGGGTGGCCTTGTCATGCCTTCGAGATCCAGACCCTGAGGCCTCCTGGTTGTAGAAGAAAATTCTGAAGACATTGCCCTCCTGATCCTTTTAGATTAGGGGGATTTTGCTGGGCCGCAAAACTCGTTGGGGCGGATTTGTGGAGGGGCTGGTTAATTTTCAAAAATAATCTATATGTTTTCAGTTTTTTATGAGCCCCTTACATTTGCCAGTCGATCCCCTGGCACCGGTTCAACAAATTTTTGTACGTTGTAGACTGATCCACAGGTATCAAAAGGTTGGGAAACCCCTATTGTGGAAGACCGTAAGACATTGCTGAGTAGAATGCCATCATGCCCAAATCTGCAAGACATGAGAATGGGACCTGGGAGCAGCAGTGGGATCTTTATTTGGGGCCAGGATTAGAGAGGTGTGGACAAAACTGGCAGGGAGGGAGAGAAACGAAAGCCTTTGATTCTAGTCTAAGCCAGTATGGTAACCAGATCCACGAAAAGGTGTGTTGGATCATGGTCCTGAGGGCTGGATCAGGCATCACAGTCTGGGTGTCTATAATGAGTGCGAGCGGAGAAAACTTGATCTTAAATAAGGATTGGGAACATTCAAACAGAGAATTGACTTACTTTTTTCCCTCTAGCTACCTGCCGATGTTCATATTTGCACTCTTCCACTGGCTTTGTCCTGGTCCTTTTCATTTATGTACATGGTATTGTACTGCTTCTGGTCTGTCTTCCTACATGACCTTGTCCTGGTCATGCTCATTTTTGCAGATAATATTGTTTCTGTCTGCTCCAGTTGACTACCATGTTCTGGTCCTGATCAGGCTTCTCTCTGAATCCCACAGCAGGTGATTGTTTTTCCTAATGCAAGAGAGGGTGGCGGGAGGGGGGGGGGGCATCAGTGTTGCAGCGGCCCTTTGAATTTGACATGGTCTGTGGCTGAGTTTGTGCAGATGGAGGCTAAACTATTTCGTGTTCGGAAAAAAAAAGCAGTTGACAGGTTTCGGAGGATCTATCGTATTCGGTTTTCCAATGCATGCTTTTGGATCCTGTACAACTGACAAAAACAGATGGGCCCTTTTCAGTTCCCAGTTACTGTGCAGACAACCCCGAGGATACTAAGGGCATTCAAGGGTGAGAGATGAAGCCATGAAACCTTAATGTTCATCTCATAACAATGGAAGGGTGTGAAGTGCATCCAGTCAAGTAACCACAACAAGCCTCAACTTTAAGCTGACTCTGGCCTGAAGATCACACACATGTTAATGATGAACTAAGAGGTTTTGGCTTCTGTTGCCTCCCGGAAAAAAAAAACTTAAACCTCCAACTTTCTGAGTCTGAAACACGACTGAGAGAGGCTTACTTCTGAGTTAGCCAAAAACAACGCAACGCTTCCTGGACTGTGAAAGAAAGAGCGGAAAAGGGCCATTTATTTCATCCAAGTCCCAGTGAAAGCCTTAATCGTTTTCATGTGATGCCAAGTCAGAGGCACTTTGTATTGGTGTCTATCATTTAGGTTTCCCCTGTTTCCATCTCCCCAATACCGAAAGACACCTTGCCCTTATTTTGTTTGATAGACTGTTTGCTTAAATTACATGATCAATTGTGATCATGGTCTGGAAATCATTATCAGAATTCCATCAACAGGAAAGGTTGTCCAGAGCCTTTAATCTGAGGTAGTTCATCTCTGCAGATGTTCTCTGGGTAATAGTTTGATTGTTTATTTCAACACCATTACGTTCTGGCCCTTGTAATGCTAGCTGCAAGATGATGGTCACAGCTAGCGCAAACCGGATGCCAAGTATGTTTTTCAGTTCCACGGCAAACTATGGCAGCTCAGCTCATTTGAAATTCTGGATGTTTACTTATCGATATGTTGTTGAGAAGAAATTGGAGTTGGAGGCCTAGTTTCTTGGGTACTCCCTGGTGCAGGAACCTGTTTTTTGTGTAGGTGGAGTGTTCTGTGGTATAGGCAGTGTGCCAGAATGTGTAGCACTGAACTAGGAGATGTTGTCCTTGGGCTGAATGTCGACAGGAGGCATTGATGCCCCCAACCCCCCCGTTCACACTTGTTGGCCCGTATCAGCCTGTTGGGCCCGCCTGAGCTCTGTGGTGACTCCAAGCATCTGGACCTCACACAGACATGGCTCGTTGTTGGATGTAAGAAGTGAACTTGGTGTATTTCAGCCCCGCTGTCCTGGGAGGGAGGGGAGTTCTCATATATGTGTGGAAAGTTCAACTTGCGGTATTGTGTTTTTTGAAGATGCCCAAAATTTTCCATTTCCAGGAGGGTTGTGATTTGGATCATTATTTTGGTTAGCTAGCTTAAAATGGTGGTCTGGAGCATGCTCAGGGCTGTCTTATGACCTACATCACCTCGTCAAACCCATTATGTTCTGTGTCCAATTCCACGTCCCTAGCTTCTGAGATGGGTAGTTCCAGGTGTTTGATGTTGCATCAACTGTCCAGGGTTTCTCCATCTCTTATTGACTAAATCGTGGTGAGATCTATGAGGTTATGACTCTTTCTGGTTTGGCTTGCATCTGGACTCACTTTGCAGTCCCCCACCACTACCAGATACTCAGTCATCCTAGCCTTTCTTATGATGGCCCATCCAAAGCGACAGGATGGTAATAGGTCTTTAGCTATGCTCCCAGACAATCCCAGTCTCACTTTGCATGTTTGTCAGTTGTTGCTGGAAACTTCAATAGCGTGTGCTTACACATTATAAATTCCTGGTCACAGTGTCTTTAGTTTTTCCATACCGAACTTTTGACATTATTGCCCATTTGGGTGCCGTAATTTATAATTTAATGCAGGAGGCTTTTTAATTTTACAAAAAATTAAAAAGGTTAATGTACAAACAAGTTTCACCTCATAGATTCACTAATTTGTCAGTATTCGTATGACTTTGGCATGAAAGTTACCTTGGCACAATGTTCCGTTTGACAGACTCTGGCTACATGAGTACCACTTTCACATAAAAAGAGTCATCATCCGCTAATTGGAAACACGAACAACTTTGATCACAGCTGACTCTTAAAGGCTGGGTGGTCGTTGGGTATCCCACAGAATTCTAGTGTCAAGTAGGGCAGAATTGCTTCTTCATGGGGTTACCTAATGTGCTTTCTCTCCCCCATGCTTTTCCTCTTGGATACCCTACTCTGATTGTGAAGATGTGGGTTTTAGGTGCTTAAGGAACAGTTGGGGCTCATGTCAGATGAGCAAGATTATTCATTTTAAATGATTTCAAATGTCATAGCAGGGCAACAAAAGGGCGAGTCAATACATGGCTTCCGTTAAGACTTAGGACTCAACCCTACAGCAGAAAGTCTTTCTCTGAATTTTGTCATGTTTTGTCTTTATTATGGGCTGTTGAAGAGTCATAATTCTTCCAAAATGGGTCTAGTCTTAGCATAAATGTGCAACAGCACACATAGTGGTTAATGAGTGCAGCATGCAGCCACAGAGGTTCAAATCGGGACATAATTTGCATGGGGCAATAAGATCAATAAATAAAATTTATTGCTAATATTCACTCGGTAACCAGGCCCTTATATTCACATGGTAACCGGGCCCTTTAATTCACATCATCAGTTTGTATAACTCAGTGTTCTACTGACGAGGGTATGACAACAGATGTTATTTCAGGAGCCTGAACCTGAAAGCTTTAGGTCAAAAGCGCCATTTAAATTTTTTTTTTTACTGTTTGGCTTCTTACTGTCCAGCTGCTCTACAGCTGTGTGGGTGTGTTTTGTGCAAAAAACGCACGCCATTTGCATTACTCTGTATATGATTCACGAACAAAGTGGTGGCTCTTGCGCCAACAATTTGTGTTAAAGTACCTCCGACCTGACTAGCCTGTTTGAAAGGCGTGTGATGAAGCCTGGCCGTTTTACTGTAGCTGTTGTAAGGCCCTCTTCCAGTTCCTATTTTTTCCTGTTGAACGGGGGCGTCTGGGACAAGCTGAGAAATTCCATGTAGTGTTTATGATAGCATACACAGAGCATTCACCAATCTTACTAGTCTCTGCAGCATCTATTGTGTAGATGCCATGTTAATTCTCGGGGTAACAACTCATATTTTGGCCTTCTGTGAACACCGCAAGCCAGGCCCCTTAGCATTCCGTGGTCTTTCGAGTTCAATGAAAGGCGTTTCCATGGACGCAGAACCTCTGGAGACCTTTTAAGTAGATACATATTTTTTCTTCAGAGGGAGAACTCATCGCAGGGGGTAGAGTCATGGGGGTCTGTTAGCTTTCAGCCCTCATGGCCCATGGCTGCGCTGTTGCCTTATGAGGAAGGAAGCGATGGAAGAAAGAATGGAACAGAACCAGGTGATCCCATTGGTGATGATCTTATTGGGTGTCTCATATGGACAACTGCTGAAACATGTAACCTCTGACACAATCTCGAAACCGATCCTGACGTGTTCCCATTTTACAAGGTGTGACCTCATAGCACATACCGTCATATGATGTTCATTTCATGAGTGCCATAAAAATAGGGTTTATGACCCCTGCGTTGTTGTTCAATGTATAATTGGACATAAACGTGAGCCCTGGGCCTGGTGCGGCAGCCCTGGGCTCAGTCCCTCAGGTATGAGTCCTGTCCAGCTAAGTAGGAGCAGGTCAACCTCCTGAAGAAAGAGCAAAAAAAAAAATGATTACGGACAGATGGCTGCTCACGTGAGTTTATTTGACAGCCTTGACTGATTCCGGCTTGAACAGAGGTGGGTCTGGCTGATCTCTGTCATCGGCCAGCCTCGAACCAGCCCCATTTGCCTCATTTCCACTATGGTATGTTTCAGCATATTCCGTCATGTTCCAGGATATTCCAGGATATTGTCATTTTCCAATGTGTTTCTTTTTACAGCCGCAAATGGCCTCTTAATTTGGGTTTCCAGAATATTTCACGATATTTATCATTTTTAATGAATGTCACAATGTATCTTTATGACTATGCATGGCTCTTGCATGTATCACAGGGGTGGCAAACAGGACCACATCACTTGGTGAGTAATCAGTCAGGGACTTTATGGGGGGGGGGGGGGGGCATGCTGCAAAATTAAAGCATGTTGGCTCACCGCGAGTTGTGGGGCCATCGTATTTGGGGTCCAGATTGGCAAAATTGACGGCAAGATCTCAGTCTTAAGTTTAGAGATGGCAAGGTAAACATGTAAAATGTATAACAATGTATAATGTGTGAGTATGAAGTGCATATATTTTCAAAGGCACCCCATCTGAGGTGCACCCCTGTCTTTTGCCCTGTGCTGCCTGGAATAGCTCCCAGCCCCCCCTGATTCTGACCAGAATTTAAAAGATGGAGGGATGGTCATTCCACATCTTTATTACTGAGATGGTTTTACCTATTAATAACAGTGTCGAGCATGCATGCTGTATTATACACAGGCATGATAAAACGGCCCGGGGAGCTGTGACTGTCCAGATGCCAGACTAACGCTTGTTTTTCCCAGCTGCACATTGTTGTGCTTTGAAGAGGGGCAGGCGGCAAGTTTGTATGTTTTGCTTCTAAGCGGTATTTTATTTTTCTGGCCTGCACCATGACGGGGGTTTGTGGGGGGTGAGGAGGGTGGATTCTTTCAGGAGCGTGACTCCTTTTGATTAAACCCCCTGCACCCCCCCCCCCATAATGATGACATCATCAGTCATAAAGCACGTATTAGCTTTTCCTATAAATGTTTCAAATGAACAGAATCCCCCTGAGACGTGTCACAAATTTACTCCCCGAAATGAGCCGCTGTGGCGTGACCTCGTATTGAATACAGTAATGAAGAAACGAGTGTTTCCATAACTACACATCCTGTTGCCGAAATACACTCTCCGCCACGATGAGCCAAGGCAGTGAAAGGGGGGAAATATTACAACTTTAAGCAGCTACGCTTGGGCTATAAGTGAAAGTTTAAAAAAAAAGAAATAAATAAAAAAAGTCGTTTAGGAGCGAAAATAATTGGATATGTGATTTTGTGCCTTTCCAACATATACCTTCAACATCTGAGAAGAATGTTTGGTATTCTGTTGTATTTGTACATAGTTCTCAAACACTTTGTTTTCTCCAATGACTCTGCATTACAGTGCTTATTTCATCACATTAGCTTTAGCATTACTGGGGGGGGGGGTAGGGAGCAGCAAGTCATGGAGTCTCTCTGAAGTCAGCTTTTGAGATCGATGGACAGTGGTTGGTTTTGCCCTCGTCGTGGTCTGTCATCAGCAGCAGGTCTCCTGGTAATTAGAGAGCTGCTGTTGTACCATAGGGTGTGGGTAATCAACCTGAATTCTTTCAGAAAGATATCGCTCCATGTGCTCTCTCGAGTTTTGGGAGGAAGGCCTATTGCCTAAAGGAAACCCTGGGAGCAGTGAGAGGAGGCCCATCCTCCATGGAGCCAAGAGTTCGCATCTCAGCGATAATCATAAGGGGCTGTTGCAGTTGGCATGTCCCTCAACACACTCCCTGGCCTTTCAGGGTCCTCCACACTAATTCATGATATATTATAATTATTATGTTAACTTAGGAGACATATTTTTGAGAAAGCTGGGTCAGACAGTCTGTGGAGTGATTGGGGTTAAGGGCCCAACAGTGCAAACCAACCATGGGATTTGAACCAGCAACCTTTCAAACACAGGCAGAGCATCTAAACTTGCTGAGCCACACACCCCCACAATGGATTCCTGCACCATTGTCTTCATGCACCATCGCTGTCCTAGTAGTTTATCGGTGGGGGGCGGGTGTCAGTATTAAAGCCTTTTTAGCCACCCCCCCTTCTGCAGGTTTGTTGTGGGTTTTCTTCTTTCGAAAAAATGGCTTGTTTGCTTAACCACTATGAAAGCTGAACCATTTCCACTCATGAAAGGAGGACTCCTTTGGAGGTGGCGCCATGCGGGTGGGGGGGC
>JAODKC010000093.1:697049-740216 GCA_026777985.1 Mormyrops attenuatus
TGGAGGGGGGGCGGCACTGCACTTTGATTAGCATCAACCCACATGAAATAATGCTCAGGAACATTTATTCAGCTTGGCAATGGAGCAAACGGGGCCGGGGGAGGGGTGTCAGGTTGCGATGTGTCTTCATGGAGGTTATGTGGGGTGGGGGGGTCGTCAAAGCCAGAACTGTAGATGGGGGCTGTTCTTACTGTGAGATACCCACCTGCCCCTCACAGTGAGCGGCCAAGAGTATCTCCTATGATCCTTATCTTACAGTCCAAAGATAACAGACACTGTCCTGGTCCCTGAACGACGCCAAAGGGATCCAAGTCACCCTGACATTTGTCTCCCGGGGACCTTAAATAGAAATAAATTCTACATTTTTTATTTACAAAATCTGTTTAAGTAAACGTAGTGGTATATGCAGGGGAGGGCCACAGGTGCATTAACCCAAACTGATAGCTGATTGGCCCCTGGAGTGGCCCCTCCCCTGTAACTCGCAGATTCAAAACATATGATTGGCTAATGATATGGCTGGCCTCCCCTTATGCATCCCCGTCTTATACATGCTGTCACTTTAGTTAAAGAGAAGCAAACTTCTAACATTTTGGATTTTTTTCACGATGTTGCTATAGAGATGCTGATGAGATGTTGCAACCACCGCCACTGGCAAATCACCGATGGGTGTCTGATTTTTACTGCCCCCCACAAGGCGGCACCTTCTGCCCATTTGTGAGACACATGAAATGCAGTTTACCCATAAAGCACCGCTGGGGATTTTTGTGGGGACGTGAGTGTGCCCTTTCTCACTTTCTTCTCCTTGCATCCATGCTTTTTCCATTTTTCGTTGTTTTACCCGCCTACCTTTGAAGCAGTTCTGGAAAGGGCCTCCATGTTTTTAATGGGGAGGGAGGTTATGAAGAGACATTCATGCACAGCTGAGAACATGGTTGCTCTATATAGTCACTTGGTCTGTTCAGTCCAGTTTTCTTACTATGTTTAATTTTCACAGAGGTGTCAGAAAGCTTGTGCTTTTAAAGTAAATATTTGGGATGGGAATGGGTGGTGGGAGGATGGTTAAAATTTTCCCTAACCCCTGGAGAGGATGGTGGTTGCATAAGAATCCTGGGAAAGGGTCTATAAATGTTACACCCCCAGGTTATATTATATCAGCCCGATTCTTTGCAGCTAAGCAGATCTGTTTGGAGGAGTCGTGGAGACCTGGGGGGTGAGGAACACCAGGCGTGCCGAGTGTTGAAACCGCGGGACACATTCAGGAACATTCGCATCCATTTTGTTCTCTTCAGTTGTGTAACTTTGTTCCGTCAGTCAGTCTTTGGAGCCCTCGGAATGTCCTCCTCTGTGGTTCTGTGACGGAAAGTCCGCCCAAGTGAGAAAGTCATCGCACAAGGTGTGGCGAGCTTTATCTCAGTGCTTTGTGTTAATCGTCCCCTACCTTCATTTTCCACATGGTAAAAACAGCAGGGACATATACAGGGTGGGACACCGGGGCATTGGCCCTAGGTGAAAGCTGATTGGTCCGCTCCCCGTCACTCACTGAATCGAAACATATCATTGGCTGATGACAAGATTGACCCCTCTGTATGAATTATAACCTTCTTCTGCTGCCCCCGCCCCCCCGCCCCAACCTTAAAACAATCCTAGTATCACCCCTGGAGAAAAGTCATTTACAGGAAAGGTTATTTTCTTCCCCTTTGGCTGGTGGGGGGCTGGGGTGAGATGTCATCAGTTGCTATGTACACAAATCAGCTGCAGCCTCCCACGGCAGGGGCAGCTTGCCTCTCGTGCCAGCTTTGGTCACATACGTGTCACATGGATTCACGCCCGGGCTGACCACGGCTGGCCCCATCACCTCTGATGAGGGCCAGGAAAACAAAAAACGGTTTGGACAAACGGCATTCCAAATCACTTGTTTGCCTCTGCACGCTCCGAGCGCATGCTTCCGGAAATTTCCGCACCGCTGGTGCACTCGCATTATGCGAGAAGTATTTTTAATTAAGGTTGAAATTCCTGCTGAGGTGTAACTTTTAGCAGCGCTGGCTAGCCCCACTCCGACGTGCGGGCTAGCAGGAAAAGGTTGTAAGTTCACATACTACTCGTAGGAGATGGATCCTGTTGCACCCTTGAGAAAGCTCTTCTGATGCATTGCGTAACGATGCAGCTGTGAACGGACTTTTAACTGGAAGACGTTTGAATTGCTGTCCATGAAGGTGTCAGAACATTAATTTATCTGTTAATCATTTCTGGGCTTGACGTCATCGGGAAATACAGTCCGGTTTGGTTTTTTTTTCCAAGATATTATCTGGAAAGCATGGATATGAAAATATGGCTTGAGGTTGCCTTTGGCTGTGAGGGTGGTTACGAAATATGGAGTCTTTGTTATTTTGAGTTCTGTTGTGTTCGGGTCGGTGTTTTGCTGATTTCATATTCCTGCAGTATCAGTACCCCAGATGTGCGTTGTTTTGTGGTTTCAGTTAGAATAATTGGACTTCCTGTTGCCCATCTTTGACTGTTGGCTGGACCTGCACCCCCACTGCATTCTGGGAGGACCCCGCTCGGCTGAGACTCACAGAACCAAGCATGCTGCCAGCAAATAGCAATGCAGTGAATTTCCCCAGCTTCTGGGACTTATCAGGAGTTGCCGAATGACTGCAGTGAACGGTGTCAGGTGTCGCTATGCGATTCGCCAATGTGGGCAGATGGGTGGGGCTGCGATGCCTGTAGTGCTATGCCAACTGTCTGGGACAACTCTGGGATGACAAAAGTGACCTTTCAGTAGGAGTGCCGCTTTTTGATAGTCCTGTAGGCTTGTGGTCCCATCTTCAATCCAGCCAATTCTCATGTTGTAGACAAAACCTAGAAAAAGTCTTCACCATGTCATGTCCAGGGGCTGCGCACCAGTCTTCTGGATCAAGCTCTGTGGGGTTAGGATGTCTTAAATTAGCAAGTGGGTTTGTGTCGGTTGGGGGGGTCCAGACAGAAGGAGCTGAACAGACAGTCTATATATTGTCTTTTGTAGGTCAGGGATTGTCTGGCATGTACTAGCTGTGGCCTGAGGGGGATTTCGGTGGGTGACTTAGTAGGTTCATATTAGCGAGTGTCCATGGTGATGCCCCCACCCCCCCCAAAGCTGGAGCCAAATAGACAAACCCCCAGACCTTTTTCCAGAAGGTGTCCCACACCGCTCCTCAGGGTCCCGGGCACAGAACAGCCTCAGTTTCATACAGCATCTTCCCTGTGCATATACTGCATGCAGCTTCATTGACTGTAATACTAACTGATGTGTGGGCCTCAGCCCCTTAACACAGATAAAAATGTGTAGATTAAACCAGGATCTTCTTATGAACCTGCTTCTAAGGTTTATTGTTACATGTGTGGGAGGAACACGGTGAAATACTTGTGCCACAGTTGCGGAGGGCGACAGTAGGACAGACAGGAGTGCAATAAGAGAATAAGCAAGGGTGTAGCTAGAACTACTAAAGTGCAGAAGTGGAATATTAACAACAACAGTGTCCAACACAATTAAATTATGGATGAAGACCCGATCAGAGATAGTTTAGCGCAGCTCCTGGACATTTTTGCTGGATTTTGAGATACTTATTAAAGCAGAATGGCTTCTCTGAATATCCACGTCATGAATGCATGGACCATTCGACTGCAGATGTGGGGTCTCTCGGCCACCTGCTTCCCCCTGGAATCCAGCTTTTTCTGACACGCCTCCCCTGCCACCTACAACCCCACTCGGCCCACCGGGATGCACTCTGTAGCTGGGCAGACCTTCGGTCATAGGCTCTTGGATTGCTGGGCAGGACAGGTGGAGCTGATTTACATATTTGGGGGGGGGGGGGTCAAAGTTAAAGTCATTTTATGGGGACCAATGCAGTGGTTTCTGTGACTGTGTAGTTAACAGTGGCTGTGTTTGCCACCACTCAAACTATGCATTTGCATGGGCCCCTCAAGGATTGGGGACCTCAGCCAGTCACTACACTAAATATTTAATAAGTGCCTTCCTTATCTGTGAGATGCTAAAGTGGCCTTTTCTGCAAACCAGCTAGCTAGCTACCAGAGTTGAAACCAAACCTTGATCCAAGTCATTGTCTCTTCTGGAACCAAGACAGTGCTGATCTCTCTTAGCTATCCGTCTGTCTACCTACATCTTCTCAATCCACCAAACATGAACATGGGTCCAGTATGTGCTCATCAGTTGCTGTGGACCTCAAAACGATCCTCCTGACTTTCTGTTCCTCGCTTAACTGACCTGGCTTCACCTCACGTCATAAAACGAACCTATTTATGTATCGTTAGAGAGAAAAAAGCGTCCTCTGGTCCTCCTAAGTTAAAAGCTGTGAAAAACTAGCATAGTGAGAGAGACCATTTTTCGTTTTTTTAAGGGTGGTTCTTGGCAGGCCCGTGGCTCATTAGCTATATCGCCAGACCACCCGCGTCTTTTAAATTGATGGATAAGGGTGGTATCTTAACATGTGCTTTGGATTTGACAGATATGGGGTATTTCTCAATACCAAGAACGCAAAGATTGTACTTGTGGTCTTGACAAGACCGGTCTTAGTAACTTGCCTGAATCATGAGATTGGTCTCGTTTGGTGAGGATGCAACCAATGTATCCTTGAAATTTTGGGCAGGGCAAGAACATCATTCAGGGATTTTTACTGTCCTCTGTACTTCTGTTCTTCAATATTGGAACTGATCTTTGACAATGGAAGATGATTGAGGAGGGAGGCAGATGTGGGTATAAGGTACCTATGGGTGCAGGTGTGATTCTTGCAGTGGCAGGGGAGATTCTAGGATTTTTTTCAAGGTGGAGGACATGAGAAGGGGCATAATGCATATGAAGGGGTGAACCTTATTATTAGCCAATGATATGTTTTGAATCGGTGAGTGACAGGGGAGTGGGCCAGTCAGCTTTCAGCTGGGCCAGTGCTTCTGTGGCCCCGTACCTGTATATGACATGATCAGTGGTAATCTACGCTGATCCCAGAACAATACACTAATCAATGTGTCCTGAAGCAGTCCACACACCAGCACCGGACCTCTTCCCAGTATATCTGGCCGTTATATTTGCCCCGTATGGCTGGAGTTTGAATTGCAGCCAACGTGCCGGCTTTCGCCTGTGGCTCGCTTACAGGAAACGCTGTTTCCCGGTGTCGTAAAAATCCTAAAAAAAGATCTCCATGAGGACAGGAGTTTATTTCAGGTGCACGGCAGGAGAAGGGTCTGAAATGAAATGAGTCCAAATGAAATCCAGCTGCCCTCCCAGCAGCCTTTGCAGATCCAGCACGGAACGTGCAAGGAAACCATCCTGGTCAAATTTAACAGGGTTCTTGTGACAATGACTAGTCAATAATAGTCAATAATAGTCAATAATAGGAGGATTGGTGGCCCTGGTCTTCTCCTGTGAGCAACCATCTTGCCTTCATGCTAGCTGTTGGTTTGTTTGGGGGGCCCCACTCAGAAAGTCACTTTGGGCTTCCCCCCTAATGTAGAGACTACTGATGGTCAACAAGGGACCAAACATCATGGGCCCCATGTAAATGTGTCAGATGATTAAAAAAATAAATAAATAGCTAGTGAATAGAATCAGAAGACCGTAGCTAGCTACCTGGTTAGCAGAACATGCTGCCTCAACATCTCCTCAATAATGAACAGATTTATTTAATATTTGGTATAGTGACTGTGGGCAACAGGAAGCTTCTTCAAATCCTGGGGGGCCCCATGCAAGTGCTTGGTTTGAGTGGTACTGAGAAAGGCCCATCGTGCTAAGGAGAAATCTTCACGGACCTGCAGGGGAGGTTCAATAAATCTATCCTTCCATAGCAGTGAGCCACACACAGCGAAGCGCTGATGTAACAGACCTGGGGGTGGGGTGAGTTCAGCCATGCGCCTCTTGTTTTCATTTAGAGTTTAAACCCTGCAGTCAGTGGGAGAGCCTCAGTGGGGGGGGTGTCTGCTGGATTTTCATTACATCACAGCATGTATTGCATTTGCAAACACGCACATCCACTTTTTTCATTATCTGCATGACATGCATGCAGCCGGATATGGACTGAAACGCTAAGGTTAAGTATTGTGCTTGAGTCTGGAGGGTTAGGCTGTGAGTGGCCCGACGACCGTTGCTATGCCGACACCTGAGGATTATGGGTCAGACACTCGGTCTGTAAATGTTCGTCTGGTTTATGGGGTTGGGGTTAGGGAAGGAGAATCGGAATCCGTTCTGTGGCTGTAGATGGGAGGTAATAACAACCTGCCCAGCCACTCTGGTCACAAGCGCTGGAGCCACTGTTGTTGTGTTGTAGGGTTTCTGGCCTCAGAGATGAGGGCGTGCAGTCGCTTTTTTAATTCAAACTGTCCCCAGGGAACCTGACAATCCCCCCTTTCCCCGACACCAGACGTCTGAGACATGCTGGACATATGCAGCGTCTTTTCCAAAAATTTTGCTTCTCAGATTCCTTCTAACTGAAAAACACTTGCAGAGCTTACAAATAAAAAAAAGTAAAAATTATAAAAAAAAAAGATCAATCAATGCACTTCACTCGATCTTCAGTGCCGTGCTTTAAATCTAGGGGGCGATAGCAGCTCCACGCTCAGGATATGTTTATGCTTCATTGGCCAGGCTCTCAGCACCATACAGTGCTACTGTGCTCAGTCCATAAGTTAATCACAGCGCCCCCCCCACGCATTCCTGTTGTTACATTCTGGCGTGTGCCCCCCACTGTGCCGGCGTCAGCAGGACCAGGTCTGAATGAGGCCCCCGTGCACATTTCGGCATGTACAGAACCCTATGCACACGGGGCTGAGTTGCAGGTGTGGGTTGGGGTCACTGGGCCGAGGGGTTTCCAGCACTTTCCTGCCCAAACAAGATCTCAGCTGTCTAATTAATTCCAACACCTGGGCTGTCTGCTGTGAATTAGGGCTCAGAACTGGAGGAGAGAGTGACAGACCTTTCCGGGTTTGAATGTCCCCTGGAAAAGCTCAGTCCCTGCTTTGAGCATATCCGGACTGTTCCGGAAGAGTGCAGTCACTTGGGGAATATAGGGCCTGGTGCCCTACTTCCTGCCAAGATGTCCGTGAATGTGTTTCATAAAACTCATAAAAAACAATGAAATCATTACAGGGCTTTTTACCTTCTTAGCAGATGATATCCTAAAAAATTTGTTTCATTCTGATTCCCATCACTCTTTATTGTTGTGCCTGGATGTATACTGTCAGATTTAAGGTTAAACTTCAGGATGACGCCAGTCCCACAATCCTCTGTGCTGCATCCCTGATCGCTATGCCACCTGCTGTCCTTCAGATCAACCCAAGGTTAAATTTGCGGTTTTGGGCTTTATGAACTGTTTTCCCAAAATTGTTTGATCTTATTTGACACAGCTGTCTATAAAAGCATGGTTCTCATGGCCTGTTTGCCTTGCTGGACTTAAAATAGGTCAGACCAAACTGCTTTTCAGAGAGAAGCCAGTTTCACTGTAAAAGCACTTGTGAAATCGTGGCTTCGTTGGTGGTTATTGTCTCCTTCTATCCTGTATGTTTCTTTTTTATTTTATCGTTGCTTTTTCTTCTGTTTTTGGTTAACCTTTCAGCAGCATATTTGGAAGGCCTCAGTAAATCGCCAATTAAGAGTTCATGCCTAAGTGGGTGGTTTGAGAGCTATAAAGACGTCGTTTGTCTCATGGGGAATTAGTGATTTGTGCTCTAACCAAGAAATAGGAGAGATTTGAGTTGTCTGTTTTTATTTTTTGTTTGTTTATGGCCACGGGATGAACGATCGTCGTTTCCTGGTCATAACCTCCTGTTTGAACAGTTTCTTATGTCGGTTCTGAAGCGTAGCATTGCATAGGGCCCACTGTAAGGTTGTTTGAAGTTCAACCTGTGATCAAAATATTTGGAATTTAAATACCTGGATGGAAACTTCAGTTGTACCTTTGAGTCGGTTGGCGTTGTGGTGGTGATGTATTGCTCAGCAGGTTAGGTCCCTGTGCTTGTGATTGGAAGGTTGCTGGTTCAAAGCCCGTGCTCAGCAGAGTAACCAGATCTCCTTTAGGCACTTGAGCAATGTGGCTGGCCCTGTGCTCAGACCCCAAGCTTCAGTCTCACCTCTATGTTAGGAGCCATTTCCAATGTACCTGTTGTATAAATGGCAAATAAAGCTTCATTTCAGCAACTGAATACGTTTTAAGTAGCCAAAATTTAAACATAAATACAGCTTGTTAAAGCTTGTTGTAACATTGCAGTGTGGCATTGACCCTGGTGTTGGGGTGACCTTTGACCTAAAGGTGATCACATTCTTTCTGCTGTGAGGTTTTGGACACACCATGCCGACTCCTCTATGTTTCACGTTGCAGGGATCCAGGAGGGGACCCAGTGCACGAAATGCAAAAATGAGTGGGCACTGAAGACGGCCATTGTTCTGCTGTATGTCCTGTGTGCCCTGCTGACCATCGCTGTGGCCATCCTCGGATACAAAGGTGAGGGATACGTCTTCCTGCCCTGGCCATGAAAACTGAGATGCCGTGTACGTACGTGCCATCTGCTACATGTTTGAGCCCTCTGAGGCAACCATGGGTGATTCTAGAATAATTTTTAAGGTGTGGGGCATAAGAGGGATCATAAAATTCATACAGAGAGGCCAACCTCATTATTAGACAGTGGTTTACTTGGAATCAGTGAATGGCAAGGGAGGGGGCACTCCAGGAGTCAATCAGATTTAAGCTGGGGTCAGTGCCCCTGTGGCCCCACCTCTATATATTTCCCTGGGAGCAGCACATGAACATGGTGCATTAAATATGTCTGGTAGAAATGTGATATTATTTTCTTCTTACAAATATTGATGGTTTAAATAGACCACGACTAACTACGAAAACAGTAACGGGCCGCAGTAACAGAACACTGACAGCAGAAATGTCCAACATAAGCAACTGATGCGGACTTCAACATAAATATTCGGTTACTGGAAGCATAATGGTCCTCATTTAACCGCTAGTGATGTCAGTCTCGAAATAATAATAATAATCCTTTTGTGATAAACCCGACTAAAACAACAAAATTACCTAAATCACTTATGGTGGAATTATTTGTTGAAATCTACATATAGGCAGTTCTCAACTGATGTAAGCAATCCATTCCACAAACGCTAATGTAAGGCAAATTTTACGCAAATGGATATAGCTTTCTATACCATTCTAACAGCAAAAAACATAAAAGCTAGAAATATACTAGTGATATATACTAAAGAACAAGTATTAAATAAATGAAAAGGTAAAGTATAAATTTACTTACAGGTATATGTTGCCTTTTTGCGTCAGCGCTTCCATAAACTCCATGTATCGCGGATATTTTTTGCGTAACTCGCTTTCACGTAAGTCGAAGCCACCCGTTTTTTGACAAGGGTGTGTTAGTACCAGAAGGTGTATATAAATTTGTGTCCGTTATACAGTCAAACTAGCAGTGAGTCTAGTTATTGTGCTCTGTCACTGGTGGTTAAACTGGCTGGTTAACACAAAAGATACAACGATGAATTGGTTAAACCAGTTAGTGACTGACTGCGGGTTGTGAGATTTCACCCACCAAGTCCCCCTGCCCCCCCAAAAAAAAAACTGGACTGTAACAGGAGAGCATTCCTTACTCACCTGAAGTTAATACTGGAACTGAAAAGAAAGACCCAGTTGCCAAAGGTGACGGACAGTTACAGTGCCAGAGCCCAGCTTCAAGGACGAGCCCGTTTTTGGGATGAAACAAAACCGACTCCACAGACTCTCATAAATCACTCACATGAGCACAATCACATTAATGCTGTTGGCCTGCTGTCCTTTACCTGTGCATACCTGTGCCTTATCAAAAAAGGTTATCAGGATATAGAATTTTAAAGCACCGTTCATTATGTGTGACTTTCACTATTTTATAGCATCTGCTTCTTTCCCTGCTCCGGTCAGGCAGATGATTCATGATTGTTTAATTTTGTCCCTGATTATGTGTGGCTGGTTTCTCAGAAGTTATGCTTAAACCAGTCTCACAACTGCTGGCCTCAGGTCGTACATTTATAGATCTTTACCCTACTCAGAAAAGTTCCAATAAAAAAAATAAAAATCAATAAAAAAATCAGTCTTGCAAGATTTAAATAGTCATTTATAAGGTGTTTCTTTTGCATTAAGAAGACTTTCTTACTTGGTGACACAAATTTTGATTTACACACTTAGGATTCAGAAATTTGTAGCATTGATCTTTTTAATGTATGCTGAACAGATAGGAGACAGAAATACTCCGTATTTGTGTTTATGTAAAGCTGGCATTTCTTGGACACCTAAAGTTGAAGTGGCCCAAGTATTCCATGAGAATGTACCATTGTTGTAAATTTTTCCCTTGGTGGATTTAACAATGGCCCTATGGGATCACACAATTGCCTCACAAACAGAGCCTGAACTAATTAAAGCCAGAACAGATATTCTTGGAAATTCTAACCAATCACGTGCTCGTTTCCCACACACGAAAATCAAAAACTTCCGACATGCCCCCTCCCTCCAAAAACACGAGTTTGATTTTTGCTACCCCCACCAGCTCAACCCCTCAATATAACCATATTAAACGACTAGTATCATCCCCTCCCCCCACCCCGACTCCAAGTTTCATGGTTATCCTTCTTAACCGGATTCACCATATAATCTATTTCGTCCATCCTCAGGTTTCCAAAAATAGCCCCCACCCACTCCAAAAGTCTTGTGAGCTGAATTTGGACTGAACCATGTGTTCTGATTGTTTCCAGCTCATAGACTCGGCCTGTGACTGTCTGGAGGGGACAGAACATTCTAGTAATATTGTTTTAAATGGTTCCCATATGCTCCTGAGGCAGTTAAGTTGATATCCCCATGCTCCCCCCGTCTTGATCCTTTCGTTATTTGTTTGCATTTTTCCGTGCCTCTACTCTCGCCGGTATGTGTTTGATATTGCAGTTCGTAAATATTTCGGCGACGCTGCCTAGGTTGTTGGAAGCTCTGAAGCCTGTTTGTTGCACTGTTGATGGTTTTCATGCAGTCCTAATGCGGACCAGATGAGTGAACCTAGTGTAGCTCCAGCAGGATCCACTCATGCAGATTTTATGGCCAGGGAGTAATTTGCTGCCCAGGCAATGGCACGTCAAACCCATGCACAGATGTGTTTGAGTCATCCTGTGCTGTTTTTGTGGATGTTGTGCACCATTCAGAATTGAATTGAGAATGGCTCTGAAATTCCAATTCAGTTTGTGAATTTGCATTGAATTTGAATTGTGACAAGCATTTCTACTGTCAAACAAATGTAATGATATGGAACATGTCATTATTTGAACTTCAATCGGCAGATCTTAAAAATGAAGAGTAATAGCATTATTCGAAACTTATTCTGTTTCGGGACTAGACCTATTTGATCAACTGTATGTAGATAATACAATTGTTGTCTGTAAATTATGGAGTCTAGGAAAAATCTTTCCAAAATTCCCCTGCTATGACCAATCTATGGAAATATTTTGGGGATTATACAAAAGGTGAGTCCCATGTTATTTGTAAAACTTGCATTGCCAGATTTAAATTTAGTGGAAGAACCACAAACTTAGACTAAATCTAAAGACTAAATCTAAAGAATGTTAATCATGGTAAGGTCATTAGTAGTGTGCTAGTGCAATTGTAAACTGTTGACATTCAGTATTCTGTTATATGAACAGTTGATAATTCTGAAAATGTACAAATAAGAGATGATTATTACATACACGTTTATATTTTTTATGTTTCACAAACCAGTTTGTGTATTACTGTATTGTATCGTGATGTGGGTCGTGTTGCCCAAGGCCTGATGATACACAGCTCTAATATACATAGTATAGATTCAATGTTCAACAATACAGCTTAATATTTCAGTATGAATTACATACTGACATGTTAACATACAAAGCATTGAAAATGTTATGATCTTCAGGATGAAAGAATGCAACATTTGAAGTGACACCTATAGAATAAATAATTGAAACATATTTATGCCATAGAATAAATTAATAAAATTTGTATACCATGATGGATGAGCACTGCGTTTCCCAGAATGCTCTGTCTTACAAAATGGAGCCAAACAATCTGAAAGCAGATTCACTCTGGGCAAAATCCAAAAACCTGTGTCATGCTCCCCATAAGTCTATACTGAGGTTCTAGAAGATCACAGACTTCAACATGGCAACGCCACACTCTGGAATAGCCAGTTAAAGATGCTGAAGTCGGTATTTAACATTACTACTGATGTCCTTGCTCAGCTCCAGTGCCCTGTTCAGTGCCATCCATTGAATATAAAATCATACACACTCAGACTCAGAACACATACATGTGGCACTGGAGCCCTCGGAGGAGGCAACAGACAGGTGTCAGGCAGAAAAAGTGGTACCTCCAGCTTGGTGATTCCTTGTGTTCGAGGTTTAAGGCATGCAGTAAGAAACAAATGAAGATGATTGGCAACAACAAAGCAGTTCCTCATTCCCCAAATTTGAAGACATATAATGATTCCAGATGCTTTCCACTCTTGACCCAAGATTCAAACTAGATGATGTATTGGTGAAGAGCTTAACACCAAAAAGGATCCTTTTATAGGAAAAGTTGAAAGTCTCACCCTAAAACTGACCGGCTGTAATGACTGCAGCGCCCAACCAAGGAAACGTCCCAAACTCTTTACTGTACATGGAAAGTCAAATTAGTCCCTCACCTGACGCCAACGGTTCACACAATGTACCACAATGTTTAGCAGAGAATACAAATCACAATACCCTTTGGCCTACTGAACAGGAAACAAATCCAATCAGGAAAGAACTAGCAGAACTTGTCTGCAAGTACCTTGCTCTACCAGCTTTCTCTGCACCTGTTGAGAGAATCTTCAGTGTAGCAGGGAACAGACTATTTTAATTTAAATGATACAACCTCCTGAATTTTTTTTGCTGATCAAATGTAAGAATATTGAATATTAAACGATATATGTATTGGAATAAAGCATATTTGGATTTGCCATGAAGTTTTGTTTTTTGTTATAGGGCTATAGTTGAACTGAAGGACAAAACTTATTGTTCTACACATAGGAAATTAAACAGGAGCGACTACATGAAATGTAATTCTTTTTGCCATGTATACTGTCATTTAATATTAAAATATAAACAAGCTGTTAATAAAAAAGAAGAACACAAGATTATATATTTGACACGCGCCACAGGTGTGTGGGTTTACACTTATACAAGTAACTTTATCACTCTGTCTATCTGCCAGCCCATGGACACTCACGGACAAAATAGCTACTGCAGATTCCTCAAAAATGCTTATACACATTAACATCTAAATTTGCAAAAAATAAATATGTATCCACGGTAAAGGGCCAGTATAGACAAAATGTATGTTTATAGAGCAGACTAAAAGTTAGACACAATTTTTATATTGCAATCACGCAAATATAAAGTATACTTTACCGACTCGTACAAATACAAGCTGAACTGCAGGTGGTATGGCTGTTGACATTACCTTGACTTTCTTTGAATTGAAATGAATTTCATTCTTGTTGTCATTCCATTTCAAATTCCAATTCAACATCCTGAGGGGTGTGGCCAATTCAATTCAAATTCCGTTTCATGAAATTCTGAATTTTGCAAGACCCTGATAAGCAGCACTGAAAAAATTCAGTCATGGTTCCGTTGGTGGTTATGTTAGTGCTTCAGTAAAGGCTTTCTTGTCTGAGAGGATCTGTGAGTAGATGATCACACACTTAATGTTCTTTGATTGGAAAAGAACATCTAGTTGGCTTTTTGAAGGCCTGAAGATCAGAACCTTCCAACGCTGATCTTTAGTCCCACCAACCTCCAACAAACGTCTTTGGCTGGATTTATGTTATATGTGATTTTTCGCTGAGTGAAACATTGCTGTTGAGGATCCACCTGGAGGCTGGGCAGAGGGAGGTGAAGCCCTCCTAGGGAGATAACAGTAACTGGTCCTGGATGTTTAGCAAAAGTGGTCGAGGTTGGTCGTCATGCCGCTGACCCCTTGACCTCAAGCTGTCACCAATCAGGGATCAGTCCATATTAGTCCCACCCCCCACCGACTTTGCTCCAGCTGTTTACTGGGGATTCTCTGTCAGGTTCTGGAACATAAACACGGCCCAAAGTGAAAATAAACAGCGTCATGGAGGGGCTTGCAGCTTGGGGCCAGCTGCCAGGGGTCATAGGGCCCCATGGGGGGTTTGCAAGTGGGTAAGGCTGGCGGTGCGTGTGGGTCCCAGGGCCAGGTATTTATGTATGCTAGAGTTTGCATGTTGCGTAGCCATACGTGTGACCTACATAGAATGATGTGTTCATTGAGTCCAACTTTTACAGTACAGGCTTTCATGCCAGTTCGCTTCATTTCAAGAATCTGGAGCTAAAAATACTTCTGGACGTTTTGCAGATGTTCTCAGGTTTTCTTTTTTTCAGATCGCCCCTTGCCTGACAGGAATGAGAGGGGGCCTGGTGGGAATGAAAGTTCAGGAAGTGACCCCCTACCCCTGTCTTATGACACCCGCCCCCCCAACCAAACCAAAGTACTAAAGAATGTGCCCTGGAGACTCACATTCCAGAATGTTCTCTGTGTGATGTGTGTAGGGGACACTAGTGTCATTTTTCAACACTGAACAAGCTTGTGGTGCAAATTTTTTCATTGATGTTACAGTATCATTCATTCTTTTTCCTTTTTTAATTTCACTTTCATGCTTTTCCCCTTTAATGTAGGTGGATAATGTATATTTAGGCTCCATCACTGAGTTTTTGATTTGGGTTAAGTCTCACAATGCTCTTATTGTCCATAGGGGGCACTCATACACTCAGCCAGTCTCTTCCCGTAATCTGTACGGCTGTAATTCCTGAGACCATTTTGGGCAAATGTGCATCTTCACGGCCGTTTGCTTTTTGACCTTCTGTTGTAAATGAACCCCCAGCCTGCAAGTCTATATAAGACCAAGAGCTCTGGCTCCATCTCCTCAGGATCCCAGGCCATCTGGTGAGGCACGTGGCCAGAGTCAAGCTCTTGCAGCCCCCGCCCCAGGACTCCTACTGACTTAAGCAATGGCTTGGAACCCACTAGCCCACCCACCTCAGCTTTTCCTGCCGGAGCCTGAGCCCGAATCCTTTAAGCAGCAGGGGCGGGGCACATCCTCCTTCACAGTGGTTGGGAGGGGGATGGGGGCGTGGTTGATGCTACTAATCTCACACTGTCCCTGAGTAGAATGTATTCATTAGCCAAATGGCAAATGAGCATTATTCAGAATTTGAGGGACAGCGATAATTGGATGAAGCTTCAGGAGAGACCAATGATGGGCGATCCTGTCTGTCTTCGGGCCTTTTAGATAGGCAATCAGTGAAGATTAGATGAGCTTTAAATACATGTAAACTATGTCAAATGAGTCTTCTGCAGGAATTTTTGGTTTCAATTGATTTTCAGGAGTGTTACGGACAGAACCGAAGATGGACCTTGTTTGAAACCGACATCTACTTGTTTGGGCACTCCATGCAATTACACATTTGCCTGTAGTTTAACAGTGATTGGACAGTACGTTTACATGCACAGCTAAGTTGAGCTACGGTTATAGCTCGACTGCGCCATTTAATGACTACTATCCTTCCCCCAGAATACACGGGTGGGGAATCGGTTTATTGATTGATTTAATAAAGCATGTCTGACTCCGCTACAGTAGGTGGCGATGTGGCTTCTTTCAGCTTGTTAGTATTGGGCTTTTTCCGGTTGATCCATTACACCACAGACGTTAAAAAATAACGACATTAATAATAGTGGGTGCGTGGATGAATGAAGTGACACAAGTTTTGTCGGAAGAACAGATACTGTACAACAACATCAGGATGCATAACAAGAAATAAAGTATTTTGTATAATATACTATGGCAGTACGGTATTGGAAATTTTTCAAATATTGCAACACAAGTTCAACATAAATTTCTCAGAACCCCGTCTAGGAATGATTTAAACCGCATGGATGAAAATGATTACGATTGATTGCCTCGGAAAGCGCATGCAGTGCTCATGCAAAAGCAGCGGAGGTAAACTTTGATTTCTAAACATATACTGGATAATCTTGAAAAGGAAAAATGATTAAAATTACAAAAAAAAATTCCTATGACAGAGTAAAAATGTTTCAGCGAGACTTAAACTACCTGCACTATAATATTTGTACCAAATTGAAGGTAAGAAAAAGCCTAATCTTAATCTAGCTGACTAGCAATGTAAGAATTGGATGTGCATAGCATGCGATGTTGGTATTAATATCGCATGCCATCCAGTCCTACTACAGCTATTTTTCGAATTCAGTACAAAATACCCCGCTTCGCATCGTGATGTCATTCGGTGCCGGTACCAGTTTTTATGTCAGTGTAAAACCAACATCTTGAAGTACCATACTTTTGGTACTTTCTTATAGTACAAAAAATACAGTACCTGGTGTAGTGGAAAAGCGCCCTTTAGTTGAGCAGCGAACTGGACAGTTTTACAGAGCTGTATGTCCTCTGATATGCTCCATGCTTCTTCTGTTACTTCCGGGTCAAAACCCAGGCGGGGGAGGCGGGGGTATTGTGGAGCATGCGCAGAGCGCCTAGGCCAGTTTCAGTCCAACTGAATGTATACATGCAGGGGTAAATCGACTCCAAATTGTATTATCTAGGTGTTTTAGTCCGACTAAGAGAAATTTGACCTAGAACAATTTCAGTTAACCGTACTTTAAAAGTACGGTTTTACCCTGACTAACAAAATAATATGATTTTCTTAGTGTGTATGTAAACTTACTGAGTGCTTCTGGAATGAATCATTGTTGATATAAATGGTGGGACGACAAAACAGATTTGTCTGTGTGTAATTATGCTGCTTTTGGGAAGTTGCAATAACTTTGCATGTTTCTATTTTCTCTAATCAGGACTCCCTTGAAAGTAGGGAGTTAATATTCCTTATCATATCCTTAAGGCTTTGATTGTTTTATAGACTTAATATAATCGTGGGGTCTACAAGCAACGTAAGTCCGCCAAAAGCTATAAATTTAAGCTACTGAAAATAATAATACACCCATGAAGAACAGGCCAGACGGAGTTTGTAAACAGATGAGGTCAGAGGAGCGTAAACAATGAAAACAATGTGTCTTCCTATCAAAACACACATTTGGAGTTCCTTCACAATCAGTCTTTGAACTGACGGGATGTATCATTGCTCCCTCTCCTTAACGCCAGTAGAGTTGGTCTGGGAGAGCAATATATGTGGTACCTTGTCAGCCATCACTGCAGATGTCAGTGGGGATGCTGCTCCCTCCCACCCCGCACACACCTAAAACAGCTGGCTGGCGGACCCCCACAGCTCCCACACACATTCCAAAGGAAATGAATACCTCCGTCCCCTGTGGGCGGGGGTCGAAGGCCTTCTTGGACATAGTGTCTGCCTCGTGCTGCCGTCCCTTTCATCTCTGTTTACAGAAGACTCTCGACCCCCAATTTCACCCCAGGCCTACTCCACTTCCTGCCTCAACTTCCTCTATGCACCGGCCCCCCACCCTGTGTATGTTTACCCTCATATCTAACCCCCTTTCCAGAAAACTTGAGTGTTTGGGCACAAACCTGCTTAGCAACCTGCTTAACCATCTCCAGTGCCTGAAGACCAGGACCTCTCTTAGCTATATCCAGTGCCTGAAGACCAAAAACCTGCTTGGCTATCTTCAGAGTCTGAAGACCAGGACTCTGTTTTGCTTTCTTCAGTGCCTGAAGACCAGGACCCTGCTTCACAATCTGTAGAGCATAAAGACCACAAACTAGTGTAGCTATCTCCAGTACCTGAGGACCAGGACCCTGCTTAGCTATATCCAATGCCTGAAGACCAATAACCTGTTTAGCTATCTCCAGTGCCTGAAGACCAGGACCCTGCTTAGTTATATCCAATGCCTGAAGACCAGTAACCTGCTTAGCTATCTCCAGAGCCTGAAGGCAAGGATCCTGCTTAGCCATCTCCAGAGCCTAAACACTAGAAAGCTGTTTATCTATATTAAAAGCCAGAAGGCCTTGCTGAGTCCCCTCCAGAACTCAATAACATTTTAAGCAATATTGCCTCAGATGTCCTCATGGCCTGGATATGACTTTAAACTGCATCCGGTCCTGCATGCGGTCCTCCAAATTGCAGGGAAAAATTTTTGGAGGTTAGTGGTGGGATTGGCACTCCAGCCACCATAAAACACTTCACGGCAGCTAGGTCCAAACAGGCATGACACCCTTCTGCTCTCCACGGGAGTAGCTCTGCTGCACCCACCCACAGGAAGGCTGCACACATCATGAAGGGGATGGGGGAAAGCCTTCAGGAGCCTCATCTCCAGAAGAGTTGAAACCGTCGGAGAGCTAATAGGATCAGGTCTGATGGGGATTGGAACAGGAGTGATGCTGAGGCCTCGCCCGATGCATAGTGGCACTCGGGTCCCAGTTTGAGGCAGCCCATCCAGGTAGGCGCGCGGAACTTCTTGTCTTTCCGACAAGATGACCATCTTCCTTTGCTGTCTGGAGAGCTTCGTAAACTCATTTTGGTGGCAGCACTCTCTGAGGTACACAGACTAGGGAGTGGCCAGATCTCTTCAGGTGGGTACACCTACTTTTGGTCTGGTTGCTCTGATGGCTGCCATTCTCAGGGAGTAGCTGTTGCTGTGGCGGGTCAACTCCTCCCGATGGTGTCTGATGTCACTCCTTTCAACAAGAGTATTATGAGGCTCAGGCTAAAGCACTGCTTGGGTGTCTTGTCTGTTGTCTCAGTGTATGCTCCGATTTATTCCCTCGGTACTGTGTCTCTTCTGAGAGTCCTTGGGTACTGCTGGTTTGTCTTTGTGTCTAACGAGCAGTTTCTAGAGGAGTCCTGAATGAGGCACCTTACCTGCATTGTAAGGGAACGTCATTTACGGCACTACGGCCATTTCCCTGAGGGTGATCTAGCTAGCAGGATCCTTGTTGCTGGGGCCTCGAGCGGCTGGACCAAGGCGAGGGGACGCCCACGTAACACCTGATTGCGGCAGGTAGATGATCACGTCCAGAGGGTGGGACTGGACTGTCTGTCTGCCTGGGTGGGTCGCCAGCTGGGATCCCGTTTAGGTGTATCGTCATGTGGTGGGTGTGGCAACGCTCTGCACCAGCGCATGCTCCCCGACCTGACCTGACCTGTCCCCACGGCCAATGACAGGCTAGTCAGCCTTCACTCATGTTGGAGGGAATTTCTGTTTGTACCCTGACACTTACTGCCTCATATTCCAGTGGTGCAGAAGGTGGACACTGTGACCGAGGGAATGGAAAACTATGGAGGAAAGATTACCGCCGTGGAGAAGGACCTACAGAAGCTTGGTAAGTGGCCATTGGCCCAAGACCTCTGTGACATCAGTATGCTCACAGTTATAAAGGAATGCATAAATCATCCAGTCTAAGTGGGGGTTGTATAAATAAACATACATTATTGCTTCAGCTCAAATAATATAATTCACTTTTTCCAACTATATAATTATAGTTCAGGCTCATGCACTAAATTATACTGTGGAGAAGAATATGTAAATCCAATTCATTAGATACACAATGTTCAGCTGACATTTTAATTTGCTGTCATGTTTTTCCTTCGGATTGGGATATCAGATTTTCAAAGAGAAGATTAGCATCAAGGATAAATGGCCAAATTTGATGAAATCTGGGAATGAGATGTAGGGAGAGCATTGCTTTGTGGTTATAACCTTGTTTTTCTAACCTGTTCTGTATTTCATGTATGTATATAAGACTACTGAGAGTTTTTGGTGTTTGTGCAGAAAAATGTTCCAACCATCTGACTACTCATCCTAGTCTGGATCATGCGACAGATAAATATTTACTAAAGTAATCTAGCTTGACTACCTTCTTAAGGGTACAAAGATTGGATAACTTAACCTTAGTCTAAACCTTTTTGTCCCACTTTTGTTGCTGTAGTCAAACCTCATGTTCTCTGTTCTCCCTCTGCGCTCTCCCCTGATGGTTGCAGACGATCAGACCAAATCAGAGAACACCACTGGGGAGATCCTAGCCTTCCAGGCTCATGTGCAGAAGCTGCAGCAACAGCTGCGGGAGATTGCTGCACGGGCGGTCAGTAACAAGGCAGCCCTGGACAAGCTGCAGGATGCCGGAGAGGATATGCAGAGCAGCCATAGCTCCCTGCAGGGGCTGCTGGACGGCAACTCAGACATGATCCGCAACGTTAACCAGACCCTGCTTGCCTACAGTGGTTACATCTCAGGCCTGCAGGATGACACAGCACGGCTGCAAACAGAGCTGCATGCACAGGCCAGGGACCGCAGCCAGATGCTGGTGAGCATCAGCGGCCTCAATCTGACCCAGGCACAGCAGCAGGCCACCATCACCACCCTGCAGAAATCCATGGGTGATGCCAGCCAGGCCATCCAGAAGATCAAGAGCGACTTTCAGGGGCTCCAGCAGAGCGCCCGGCAGACTCGAGCAGACACCGACTGGCTGAGGGAGAAGGTGCAGAGCCTGCAGTCATTGGCTTCCAACAACTCGGCCCTAGCTAAGGCAAACAATGAGTCCCTAGAGGACATGGGTGCCCAGTTGACCACCCTTGCTGGCCAGGTACAGAATGCCTCGGCACTGATGGAGGCCCATGATCAGAGCTTGAGGGAGCTGGTGGAGCAGCAGCAAGAGCACATCAATGTGACAGCGAGCAAGTTTGACAGCTTTGAGGCGCGCTTGGACACCGCCGAGCTGAGCATTGACCGTGTCACAGGCAACGTCAGCTTTGCCACCCAGCTGCTGGGCGCCATCAGCACCAACCTCAATGACCTGCGCTCCTGCTCTGAGACAGTGGGACGGCACTCCGACTATCTGCTGGGCCTCAACAGCACAGTATCCGAAGTACGGTCCGACACCTCCGCCCTGCGTTCCCAGCAGGATGAGCTGGCTGCACGGCTGGACAAGGAGGTGACCAACCTATCCATCGTCATGGAGGAGATGAAACTGGTGGACAGCAAGCACTCACAACTCATAACAAACTTCACAATCCTGCAAGGTGGGTGTGGAGGGTGTTTCCTAAATAGTACGACATTTCATGTTTTTGTGTGGTTGACTATGGTCAAATAGTCGAAGGAAAGCAATGTAAATGATGCCTTCAGGTTAAAATAGCTACTCTGAGAATGTATCCTTTTCTGTAACATCTGTATTTATTCAGAGTTGTGTCTCTTTCAGGTCCTCCAGGTCCACGGGGCTCACGGGGGGACAGAGGTTCCCAAGGAGCAGTGGGACCAACTGGCCAAAAAGGGGAGAAAGGTGATAAGGGTAGCCCAGGTATTCAAGGTTCTAGAGGTGAGAAGGGCTCACCAGGACTTCCAGGGGTGCCAGGCTTCAAGGGTCAGCCTGGCTCGCGGGGAAGTCCTGGCCCCAAGGGCTCCAGGGGTTCAGGGGGAAGGGCAGGCCCCCCAGGGTCTAAGGGTGAGCCTGGTCCACCTGGGCTGCCAGGTAGGGATGGGCAGCCAGGCCCCGTAGGCCCACCAGGTCCATCTGGTGTTAGAGGGCCAACCGGAATCCCTGGTGACCAGGGTCCTCGGGGACCAGTTGGACAGCCAGGACCACCGGGATTACCAGGACCCCCTGGCATACCTGGCTATTCTGGCCCCTTTAAGAAGTCTGTAGCCGTGTCAGGAGAACTTGCTGCTCCCACTGCTGAAGGTAAGGAGTTTGGGGGGTATCATACTCTTGGTAATGTCTCAGGCATATATGAAAAGAATCACAAAAGTATACCAAAACAAGAACCACCAGCAAACCAACCAATTGATGGAAACATGGTGATGTTCTGATCTTACAGGAGAATGTGCCACACCATGGATCCCGTTCAAAGACAAATGCTACTTTTTATCCAATGATGTGCTTCCATTTGATGAGGCAAATAAGAGATGTGCTGAGACTTCTGCCACATTGGTTATTATTAACAGTATGGAGGAGCAGGTAAACTGGTTGAAGTCTTTGTCATGACAATATTCATAAAACATATTGATACCCATTGGGTCTTATCAAGACTGCTTGTGGGCCTTACAGACCCTTGAAGCTTCTCATATTCATCCCAGCTTTTTATTCACGTACTGCACCAGCTGTGGGGGTGTGTGTTGCCAGTAAAACACCAGAAAGTCCTGTGACTATTTTGTCTTTTGCTCTTCTCCTCCAGCAATGGTTGACGAAACAGATCGCAGGCAAGGGCTTCTTCTGGCTGGGCTTGACAGACAGAGAGAAGGAGGATGTTTGGCAGTGGCTGGATGGAATGCTACTGACTTTCACGTGAGTAATGACAGGAAGATTCTGACTTACAAAGGGATACGCCAAATTTTAACTAAATTCCTGTTGTTAGAACGTCATCATGTGTCATCTTACTGCATGCAGTAAGGGGGGAAATTAGTTTAACATGCTACTTGAAATTGATGGCTGGTTCTGCAATACCAATTTGGGGTCTTCGTTATGAATTAATGACCAGACTGGGTCAGAATACACCTTATCAAGATGCCTTAGAACAGGCATAGTGGAAGATCAGTTTCAGCTCTTCCCACAAATGTCCTTGATGGTTTTGTGTGTTTTATGTACATGTTCAATGTGTGTAAATGAGTGCCACCTACTGGAAACTTGTAGGAACTGGAAGCCTGGCCAGCCAGACAATTGGAGCCATAACCATGAGGAGGGGGAGGACTGCGCAATGCTCATCGGCGAAGGGCTCTGGAACGACGCCGCTTGTGTCACCCCCCACCAGTACATCTGCGAGAAGAGCACTGATAGCCATGAGCACGGTGCGCTGCTGTTGCCAGGGACAGCTGCTGTTGTTGACATTTAAATGTTGTACTTCCACTTTGCAAGAATCGCACTGCTTGCCTGCTTTGTTAGGCTCTTTTAAAATACTTCCAATGCAACAACTAAATCTCTGACTCCCTATTTCCACTCTGTTTGACCGCAAATTAATAACTACTGTCAGTTTACCACCAGTTTGCTTCACAGTAAGAGTTGTATTTCCAAGCAAACCTGCCAATCAAATATGGTATTTTGTTGTTACAGTAACAGCCCTCCTTTTTAATGCCCCTGTGTTTCTGCAGCAATGCCACCAGGGTCATAGCATCTGCAAAGGCGGGATAGAGGGAGCCGACGAGCAGCGTCAGCTGGCGCGAGGTCCGAGCCATTTTCCCTGTGAGATCCACAGGCCCTGGATAGTCGCCGTAGCTAAAGAGACCCCGGGAGAGGAGACATCAGTGCAAAGTCATTGCTGTTGGCAAGCCTCCATTCTGTGGACTGGGACCTTTACCGTTGGCTGGTTGGCTCCTTTGCCCAAAAGACTCTTTTGGGCAAACAACATTATTTCAAGAGACATTCTCCTGCCTTGATACCAAAGAGGCAAAATCAAACTCATAGCGTTACTTAGTTATAAATGAAATTTAAAGAATCATGTAGTTTTTTTGTGTGCATGACTGCGTGCGTGCGTGCGTGTATACCTGTGTGTGCCCGTTTTATTAAAATGACATTCCACCCATCATTATAGTCCACACTTTAACCAGTTTCCAGAATATATTCTTTTATACAGAAGCTAATTAAAATAAACTTTTTTTTTCCCCTAAAAGATTCATTGATTTCCTTTGTAACCTTGACAGTTTAGGGAATTTGATTGATGCAGCAGTATTGAGCTTTTGTGCCTCTGAGGATTGCCTTTTAATTAAAATCTTGCTGTATTTAGCTACAGTATATTAATGAATTCATTGAAATGCAGACACTATACAGTATACAGTAAAGTGAAAAGACATTTGTTTGATTTTAAGAAACAAAGTTGTAAGTTTACATTTTCTACAATATTTTTGTACTTCAAAGATTTTTTAATGATGTGTATGATTGTCGAACAGTCTAGTTTTATCAGGTGTATTTTAAAAGGTGTATAGACATGTACAGTTCACCTCTACCTGGAAGACCAAATCAAGCCTTTCCTTCTCTTACACTCAGGGAAATGTTTATTTCCTGTTTAACTGCCTTCATAATTGGCCTCCTTTCCCGTCAATTACTTCTGCTGATGGCTGTGAAATTGTAAGTCGATTTAGTCACCCACAATGCTGTTACCTAAACAAATAAACACATATAAGCTTACAAGCCCAAGGCCTTCTGTTATGAATTTATCTGTCCTCATCATACTGTGAAACAGAGATGCAAACTAAAATGAAATGCCTTTCTCCAATTGTCAGTTTTATATATATATGTGCAGTTGGCACCTTATGCAAAATGTCTTCACAATGTTTATTGAAGAGATTTCAGGTCCAGAGAGTACAAATCCGGACCAAGATTTGGTTTCAACCAACCAGTTGAGTATAAAGAGTCACAGTCACAGAGTACTCAACTGGTTGGTTGAAACAAAATCTTGTTCTGGATTTTTACTCTCTGGACCTGCAATCTCTACCTCTGGTTTACTGTGGCAATAAAGGTTCAGTTAGATGATTCAGGTTACCCTATTTTGGGAGTTAGACCTGTTGCGTTCTCATTTTATAATGTACCTCAGTGCTCATAAATGTATGAAAAAAAAATCTCTGGTATGTGTATGTCTTCGTTTGTGGGCTGGAAACTGTTGGTCCCAGAACTGGTTCTGGTTTCAATTTGACACTGGAGATAACGAGTGATTGACCTCATTGACCTTAGGAACCTAGAATGGAGCCTCAGACATCTACTTGTGCCTTGTGAGGGTCATGAAATTGACATAGGAGACTATAAACAAAAATGAATGTTTTGCTGCGTTTTTATTTTAGCAGTTTTTTTCAGCAGACTTTACATGAATTACGAGAGGCTTGATTCATTTATTTTTTAACTTTACTGTAACATTCTAGCCGCTCTGCATAGCTGTTACCAGATGCACTGCAGGATCATGATGTCGACCGCGACGCTGAAACGTACTCGTCCTCAATGCACACCGCAAAAACATGCCCTGCCGTTCCCAGTCAAGCTTGAGATACATGCCTGATAGTAGCTGCAGTGATCTCACGTTAGCACCTTACAGAATACCTTGGATCAGCCTGTCTAGCTGAACACCAAATCATGGAAAACAGAAAAGGCTTGTATAGTAAACAGAACAATGACATAGTAAGTTCTCATTAAATATATGAACAGAGATTTACAAAAAAGAAAAAAAATCAAAGATTTTAGACAGGCGTCAGTTGAATTACCATCTGGAACGAAAGTCATGTCTTTGAGATGGATATGATAGGAAAGGGATGATAGATAGATAGATAGATAGATTCATTCCCAATATTTTGTCATTCTCTTCTCTATATTTCTGTAAATTTTTGCTAAACACCCATTAGACTCCTGTGTCTTTTGGGCAGCAATTGATCAACCTTTTAGTGAGTACACATCACCCCCTATGGGTCAGGAGAGCAATAGCATCACTGACTGCCAAAGAACACAAGTATGCCTTCAGGTTGATTTGCTGTTGCTATTTCAGATCCACATACTCATGACGGCACAATAGGGGTGCTGTACTATTTGGTTAGTTCTGGTTGAGATTTGTAAACATTACAATAAGCGAAGCAATTGGGCAAAAGTAAAGAGAAAGCACTAGAAGGCAGTGAGTAAACCGTGTACCCATTAACAGTTATTTGTCTCTGGCTCTTGTTCATAACCCTGACAAGCATTTCTGACTGGTTGATGCAAGTTTAGCAAGTTTATGAAAAATCCTGCAATTCACCTTCGTATCAGGTCTCCTTAAAATACAAGAAATGTTAGCTTTAGCTGGACTAAGGAGCACAATCTACCATCTCTGCCTTTTCTCTTGCTTTGACTTCACCGAAGAGCCACAGGATGTTTCGGTGTTCAGTGGAACGTTAAAAACAATTTAAAGAATCCGTATGTTTTCATGCACAGATGTTTATTATCGAAGCGCGCTTGCTGATTGGCCGGTGACAGACATGCTGCTGTTACTGATGGCGGTCCCGGTGGTGGTACTAATGATGGTGGTTTGCCCTCCTCTGTCGCACAGTATTGCCGGACCCCGCTGTAGGAAGCTGCGCACTACCAGACCGCTCTAGTCGTCCTTCTCCACGATCACCTCCCCGTGAAGCACCTTTCTCCTTTGACGGAGCATGTGAAAATACAGCTGGGGGAACACTGTGGGTGGGGGGGGGTGGGAGATATCTTAATTTATCGTTCAGTATTTAATACTAACCCATAGATGCAAGGTACAACTGTTACCTTCAAATGCATTCTTCTTCTTCTTATTATTATTATTATTAATAATAATAATTATTATTATTTACATTACCATTTGTTTTTATTATTTAATTATTTATTTATTATGGTTTATATTAATTATTTGTGTACTATATTATACGTATGATTATGAATTATATTGTATAGCATTACATTATTGCCATTTTACTACTACTACTATTATCATTGTTATTGTTATATATCTTTAACTGTAACAGTATCTTTACACTGTACAATTTAAGACTAAAATGAGACTTTGAGAATTTTATTTGTAACTGCTAGCTGTTCACATTTCCTAATGTCAAATTCATTAATTTTAGCACAAAATAGCAACACTTACGTGGGATGTATGAGAGCATGACGATGATGAGGAAGATGTAGTAGTCAAAAGAGACGTTATACTTGTTGGGGAGCCGCATAGAGAACATTCCGGACTTGCGCACGTATGGCAGCGCCGTGTAAATGGTCATGAGTTCTCCGGCCACACCCAGCGGGTACATCACGATGAACATGTTGTACCTGACAGATGGGGAGAGACTGGATCATCAGGTCATGCCTGTAATTATGCCATGTGGCAGCTCATGGATAAAACATTTATGCAGTGTTCATTTTATTTATCTGACAGAACTAGCTAGGATCCAGTGCCATTCTGGAATCCCAACAGTAGTTTCTTCTCCTGGGGACTAGAACTTGGGCCCTAAAATCTCCTACCAGTTTTTGAGTAAAAGTCACTCAAACCATGCATTTGTGCCCCCTGTTGACCAGAAACAGTCATTACACTTGGGGAGCAGGGGGGGCCCTGAAATGGTCCATTTAGTGGGGTCCCAGAAACAGCAAATGTGCCATTGCTCCCAACTGCCCAACAACCCCCAACTCTGGAGCCATCCATGGTACCAAATTCAAACCACTTTTGGCTTCTTTTAACACACTCCACCAGAGGCAGAAATATTACCAGCAGCTGGTTCCAGAAGGACTACGGAACTACACTGGTGACCAACATCCCAGGAGAAGCTCTACAGTTGGGTCCCTAAACATGGATCACAATAAACTGCCTGGTCAAATAAACATAATTGTTGGTTAATTGATACAACTGCCATTTTGGGGTATGTTTGTTAGTGTTAGGTTTTTTTCAACACACGTTCAAAAGCATGGCTGCATAACCATCCTCATTAGAATATTCTAGACATTTTTCCTACAGGTTATGGATGCAAATCTGTATTCTCAAACATCAGAGGAAGTTCAAAATTAAATAAAAAAACACCCTTTGCGATTAATTAGTGACTGTGCTATATTTGGAGAGGTGGAGAATCTAGTCTTTACTAGGGAATGAGGCTCACGGTAGAAGTGGAAGACATTCTGGATGGAGAATTCCATGCCCAAAATGGACCGGCTTTAAAAAAGGGAGTGACAGAACATGAAACCCTCGCGGGGACAAGCCACATCTTCCCAACTTGAAGATAGACTCACTAAGGAGCAGGAGTGGCCAATAATATCACAGAATGGTCCGGAAGCCAGCCTGAGGTTCCAGCACAAAGTACTGTCCCTGTGACGTCGGTACTGTGTTATCTCCTGTCATGTCATCGTTAAAGGTCACCGCTTGCATTGAACTGAACATGGGTAGATGCTTTTATGACATTCTGAAACTCTGGTAGACCCTTGCTGCAATCCTGGTGCCGCTCACCCACACAGTATAAACATGATCCCTTTAATGGTGACATTCTTGATATACAGTACTGTGCAAAAGTCTTAGGCAGCCAAAGTGGTATTTAAATGATCTTCATGCTGGTGTAAAACTGTGCTATTATGGCTGTCAAAGTGTGTTAGCTTAGCAATTTCAAAACCTCTGCTAAAATTACCCCAGTATTTGCAGCCATCATTCAATACACCTATGTATTTTTTAACTTGACCACTAGCACACCTCGTATAGCTAATTAATATTACATTGATTTTTTTAAAAACTAATTTAATTAATTGATTAAGTGAGCTGGCGGTGAAATTTAATAAATATATGGAATGGCTGAGGTACCCCTGAGGAGAGGTTTGGGATCTGAAGCGGTGTTCATCTAGCCATCCAACTAGATATCAGTAACTTTTTGGAGAGCGGAAGAAATTTTTACTAGTGTTTATCGTGCTACTCTTAATTTGTATATGTTCTAATGTTAAATTGCGTTTTTTGTTCTGTGCAAATGTGCACTTACTGCCCAGATAAATAGCTTAAAATATTTCTTTTGACTGCCTAAGACTTTTGCACAGTACTGTAGATTGGTGGTTGATTCATTTATAACCCCCCCACACTTCCAGCAGGGGTCAGTCAAGAGCAGGCTGATGAGTTGTAATAACTTTGATCATCCAGTAAAATAATGGATCACTACTAACATCCTCATGTCTTCCTATTCACGTCTAGTCCCAGCCCTGGCTTGGAGCTCCCAGCAGGCTTCCTCATCATCACATCTGACAGGACGCCACCAGCAGACCTCCAGTATCCTCAGGAGTCTTCACCCACCCCAGATGACCATCTAAAGAGGTGTCATTGAAGTTGGAAAGGAACTTAAATTTATGGATTATCACAGTTTTGTACAATGCTGGTCAATTTGCTGGGAATCCCAAAGGATCTCATAGTCCATCCCGTTCTAGAATATCATACAGACATTTGGACTCTAAGCCATCCTCCTTCTGGCTAAAAGCCTGCAGGACACTCTGAGCCATCAGGGGTAGCGTCTGCAGAGCAATTCCGATTCCCCAGAAGGTTTGAGGCCCCCTGACGACCACAAACAGTCACTACGCTAAACAATAATAAATAAACGTGTTCCTTATTAAGGAGATGCTGAAGCAGCATGTTCTGCTAACCAACTAACTACGATATTCTGACTGTACTTACTAGCTATTTATTTCGTTTTTGAAACATCTGGGGGCCCTGCGGTGATTTCTTAAGCCATGCAGGCTTCGCATTGGCTGGAGGAGGGGGATACTTCCTACACTCCTAGGAAATTGAACAGTGCTAAGCAAATCAAACTCCTCACCTGAAAATGAGTATCATGAGGGGTGACTTTCCTTACAGAGAGTAGGAAGTACTCCCCTCCCCCATCCAATATGAACCAAGTCAAAGCCTGCATCGCTTGTACCCTACACTATGATAAAAACACATTTCTTCCATAAGCCTGTAGCATTTCAAATGATGCAGAAAAGTATGAGATTTGTGCAGACAATCTTTGTGGCAAGTACAGTAGGTTCAGCGTTGTCATTTTGGTCACATAATGCTAACTTGCAAACCGGCCCATAAGTACTTTTCTTACCAGTCCATGCAAATGCAAAGAAAATTATAAAGCGTGCAAATAGGCTAACCAATAGCAATGGGAGCTACTGAGGCTTCAGAAACCCACCATGGGTGAGATTAATGTGCACGAAACCACTAACTGTTTTAACCCACCCCCCAGGGATTACTTTTTGGTTTCCTTGGTTAACAACCAAGTATTTGTTGACAGTATATGCGATTCTCCCCCTCACTTCAGTGTCAAAGCCTCAGTTCTCCAGCACTCCGACTGGCCAACCAGCAAAAGCAAGACAAACAGCCAATCAGGTGAGCCCATTCATCCATATCTCCTCTGCACCTGGCCCATTTGATGAAGTATGGCAGGTGGTTGAGCAAGCTGAATGTATAGAAGGAATATCTGGCAATTTCTGTCACCGTCCACACGACCAGGAAAAGGACAACACTCTCTTCGTTCTGGATCTTCCGATAACAGTCAGCGGATAGAGGGAAAATGGGGAAAGTGGTCGGAATAAAATAAACGTCACATGTGTACATTAGCCAATAGGTCTGCAGGAATGAAGGGGAGGCCTCCTGCCATTGGCCAGCGCAGCCTACTAATTTATATGCAGATCCAGTCACCAGTTTCCAGGTTGAGTGGGAAATTACCTATGACCAATAAAACATCATATACTCACCATTTATTCATGTTCTAAATTTTAGGGCAAAAAATATTCTTTTCAGATTTCATAATGCTATCAACATATTAACAGTTCTAGGCAGGAGTTTTCAGTACAAATGTGTCACATTAACGAACCATGGAAGATTTAGTATAGCAACTTTAGTATAGCAAATCATTGACTTTGTTACTTGTACAAGGCAGGATCAACTACCAGGATCAACTTTAGCTAGTCTGATAAACCTCTGTAGTGCCCACACATGTAGATCATGTTTGGAAGTAATACTCTGTAACATTAAACTATTGTTTATCAGTTGATCAGTTTGTCATTAAAGACCCCCCCCCGGAAGTATATTCTAGACAAGGAAAATTTTATTATGAATATGGTGACTACAGTGTTTAAAAGTTTGTAAAACATTTTTTTAAATCACCTGTTTAATGCTGTTAGTGACGAACCAAACCATGAATATTCTGGAACACACTTGGACCCCAGTCACAATCACAGAGGTACGCACAATCCCTTAAAGAAACAAAACACGTCAAAAAGATCACAAATACATAAATATGCATAATATATTTTATAAGACATTAAATATATACATGAAATATAAACAAGAATGTGGGTGTGAATAGTGTTCAGGTTACGTACCAACGGCACAATGAACGACCTGAAAAAGACGATACAGCATTAAAACAAGTCACTCAAAATTAGCATATGAGTGTTAATTTTAATTCAAAATCACCTCATGAAAATCATCACCCACGTGATGCCGATAGGCTTTGTTCAAGTTATACCAAGCGAAAAATTTTGCTTTGGAAATAACTGAATGGTTTTGCCATCTGAAATCCTGTTTATTGTTTAATTACAAGGTTTTAAAATTTTTTCATATCAGTATCCAAGGACAAATGACTAAGATCAGAAGGACAGTAAAAATGTTGTTCTTGCCCCATCCCAAATATCAAGGATGCATTGGTTGTATCCTTACTAATGAGAACGATCCCATGATTTCTTGCATCCCAAGTTTGTCCTTGGGGTGCAAGTTAGCAAGAATGCTCTTGCCAAGAACACATGTACGATCTTTGTGTTCTTGGTATTCATAAGCACCCATTATGTGCGGACAGCTGGAGCCATATGAGGTAGATCAGTAGGCTACCAAAGGTTCCCATTCCTGTCTAGTGTCCCTCGGTTAGACAGAGACCCTCTGCAGTTACTCCCATCTCTGAGCCAACTGACTCTGAATCCACCCACACATTCATCCCTCTTCTGGTGAATTTCCATCCACAACCACTGATGGCAGCGATGGCTAAGACCCTCATTCTGGGATCTGCAACTTTGCCACACAAGAATCTTGGCCTTCCATGAGACACAATGTGATTATCTCCTCAGTAACACCATCTTGCTATGAAAATTATTTCTCGAACTAAACAATTAAGGAATTAAAAGTATAGTATACCCTCTCTTCATTTGGCGACCTAGTTCCGTTCCAACAACCAGTCATTTACGTGACAATCACGGTAGACAATTGTGCATTGCACCACGAAGATCACCGGTTGTTGCCATCTCAATCACATAAAGTTCCCGTACAGTTACACCAGCGTAAGTTTCATTCCAGTGTGTGTTTTTATCAGGTAAAATCTGGCTGGAAATTATTTTCTTTCATCACTGTATTTGTGAATGATTGCTAATCGAGGTAGTAGTGAATGTGAGCATCACATGATTTTTAACCTGCAGAGCTGGTGACCCCTGGGGACACAGCAGGTCTGGATGGGAACCAAAGCTCCTTCCATCAAGTCTGAAATGGGAACCTACCAAAATCCCCAGCCAGAGGGGGGACTAAAATGACCAAACCATGTAGGTCAGGGGTGTCAAACTGCAGTCCTGGAGGGTCGGAGCCCTGTGTAGCTTAGTTCTTTCCCTGTTCCACCACAAATGATTCAGCTCAACAGCTATGTGGTAATTAGCACAAGAAGTTGAATCCCAAAATGCGCAGGGCTCTGGCCCCCCAGGACTGGAGTCTGACACCTGTGATGTAGGTAAACAGAGCTCCATCTCTATCTTTGCAGTAAGGGGCAGGCAAGCTCAGTCACTTCCTGTTTCAGCTCCCATGATTCCCTCAGGAGTGTATACAGGGGTGGGGCCACAGGGGCACCTACCACAGCTGAAAGCTGATTGGACCCTGAAGTGCCCCCTCCCCTGTCATTCACAGAGTCAAAACATATCATTGGCTAATAATAAGGCTGGCCCCTCTCTATGAACTACGGTCCCTCTTATGCTCCCCACCTTAAAAACATCCTAGAACAGCCCATGGATTCCCTGCACATTTTCCTCTGCCCGTTCATTGACACTCTTATATGCCCATCTCTACTCAAGCAATGCAACAGCTCTATGGAGTCACACTTCCTGGGGAGTCTCACCGCAAAAACGAGGCTCTTACCTCAAGCAGCGCAAACGTCTGGAAGAACTTCAGTGTCCTGGATATGCTTTTATAGAGCCCTCGGTGATTCCCCTTCTGGATATAAAATCTGGCCATCGCTACCGCCAGCACCAGCCACCTATCGGAGGGACACAATAGAGGGAACACCCTCATTCATGTGTCATGCACGGCTCAGAAGACCACTGTCTAGTCTAAGGCCAAGAGAGTAGATTTGGGTATGGATGGTACGGACATGTCCAACCAATTGTGGGAGTACTGTGTATGTTTAGGGAGGTGGGGGGTTCAGGGCTGATTTGGCCCCTGCCAACGTTGAAACCAAACCTGCGCCCTTGCTTAGGGATCCGGAAAGATCAGCACCTCATCCCGCCTCAACAAAAAAAAGAATGGTCAATTAAATTGCCAACACCTGAGTGTCCATGCTGATGTCAGCCTAGGGCCCCCATGCAAATTAATCCACTTCTGGGGATTCCACTGAGGGAATTTTCCGGAATGTTGCCCTTTGTACACCTCAGCTCATGCTCTGGTATAATATGATGATGAAGCTGAACTTTAACAGTTCTGTTATGAAAATGACAGAACACCCTTTTTCTATAAATGCTTGTTCAGTGTGGGGTTGTGATGAGCCAATCCCAGGAAGCATAGGGCAGGAGGCAGGGGGACACCAACCAATCACAGGGCACAAACTATTGGGGTGTTAGAATTGACCTGGGTGTCATGACGGGGCATGATGGACAACAATCTATTTGTGGCTTACAAGCGCAAAGAACTTTATTTATTAAATTCAAAAGAACAAGAAACAAATGGGATCACAAGGGGTTAAAACCAAGGAAAGTAGGTAAAACAAGAGCTAAACACAGAGGAAACACAGAGAGGACACGCAGGCTCGAACGAAACGTTAAACTAACAGCAAACACGTTCGGGGAATCACAAGCAAAACATACATACTCTGGCAGGTAACACCTATAATGACCAACAGGAACAGACCAAAGGCAGGCACAGATATAAACAGGTAATGAGGGCATGACAAGGGACAGGTGTGGGCCATTACTGATTATACACACTAAGGACTAGGAGCTACAGGGAACAGATGAAGGTCATTACTAAGAACATCAATGACACAGGATATAACCTCAAAACTAGATACAGGCATGAATGACCTAGAACAAAGTTACAAAACGAGGACCAAAACTGAAACATAGGAACACAAGAAGATATTAACAAGGGGAGAACAAAACAGATAACAAAATCGCCAGTGCTAATGAGGCTGGTCTCTGGCCAACCTAGAACCGACAATGATTAAGAATGCATAGTGCTGAGCCCATTCAGCTACATGGGGACCAGAGGAAAACAATAGGGACTGTGAAATGAGCTAGACCTAGGGAAACACAGAGAAAAGAACTGGATGACCAGCGACACCAGATGACCAGTGACCTACTGGCCAAACAACAAACAGAGCAAAACAAGGCAGGGACCAATCCTGACAGCTGGAGGCGGAATTCAACCCACAACCCCGGAGGAGTGTGGTTATAGAACTATCCAATGAGCCAGCATGCCATTTTAAAAGGATGTTGTTATGAATTTAAAGCAAAGAGGTGAAGAGAGACTAGTTACAGTATGGTTCCAGCTCACTTTTCCACTGCAGAAGGGTCAGTTCAGTAAAGGCGTTGCCAAGTTTGGAGGGCGACAGTGACATAAAACCAAAGAAATGCATGTATACTGTCCACACAGTGTACATCATGATTTACTATGTGCAAATATATATATATTGTTTTTTTTACTGTGTGATAATTTCTGCTAGCATGTCTGTTAGCATTAAATGCTAGTTGAATTAACATTCACTTGTGTAAATTTGCATTATGAATCCATTCCCTTTGGCTGCTATATAATGGTGGATTAAGTGGGAGGATGAAAATTTCCAAGTTCAAAGTTATCAGTAACGCATCAATACATTGCCATGTGCAATACTACTAATTTAGGGATGCACCGTTTGCAATTTTCTTGGCTGATCCCAATGACAGATTTTTTGGTATGTGCGATCGGTTGATACAGATTTTTGCCGAGAACAGCAAATACATACAAAAATCACATTTTCTTTACCTCAAAACTTTATTTTCATAACAAACTCTTATTAAACTTTACAAATGCAGATAAATTAAACTAAAACAGATAAATAAAACCCCAACTACAACTAAACATTAATATATTCTTTAAAATAATAATAGGTGCAGCAAGTAAAAGAAAAATATGTAACAAGACACCTTTTTCTATTTCTTGTTTCATCTACTAAACTTTACAAATTCAAATAAATAAACCTAAACAAATAAATAACACCCCAAATACAACTAAACATTAATATATTCTTTAAAATAATAGGTGCAGTAAGTAAAAGAACAAGGCACCTTTTTTGTCTGGGCAACATATTATAAAATAAAATGTCACTATTTAAGCATTAATGGCAAGTTTCTCTTTATGAACAGAAGCATTTCCGCCTTGTCACCTGAAACTCTATTTCTCGTCTCATCTATCACATTTCCAGCCAAGCTAAACAAGCGCTCACTCTCAAAACTTGTACATGGGGCAGAGAGGTAGGCTCGGGCAAGTGAAACAAGTGCAGGGAAACGATCTTTGTTGATATTCCAGGAGTTCAAACATTTTCACCTCTTCTGCTGTCATAGTATTTTATACAAAATACTTTGTGTCTTGTCATGCTATCCTGTTCTTGTATTTATACTTCCTACCAGATCACAATTTGAGCTTGGGTCTCAATTTATCCACCCATCCATTATTATTATTATTACTTCTATAAATATCAGTTGTAAAACTGAATACCGCTTATAGCAGGCTACATGTGTGACATGACACTAGATTAAACAACTCCGGTAGCTTGATGTTCGAAAAGTAAGGCCTACTAGGTATTCTATATTTTGGGCTGAGGTAATTTATCAGATTTCTGAAGTTTCTATCCTGAACTACAGAAAATGGCTGGTCATCCAGTGCCATGAATTCCATAATTTTCCTCGTAGTTTCTTTGCTCTTTTCTCAGCTTATCCAAATGAAAGATAGCACAGACGGTTTCTGGAGGCAGCAGAAAAATGTCATTAGTCCAGTGGTTCCCAACCCAGTCCTCAGGGACCCCAGACAGTCCACATTTTTGCTCCCTCCCAGCTCCTAACACCTGTACCAGGAATTTGGCGTTCTTGATTGGCTGGGAGGGAGCAAAACATGTGGACTGTTTGGGGTCCCTGAGGACTAGGTTGGGAACCACTGCATTAGTCATTCTGTAGAGCGCATTGTCGGAATGTCTACAAACTGAAATACGGAAAGTAAACCCCTGGCAAAAGCTGGAAGACATGTCCAAAATCAGCATCCATTAGCATGTAATTCACCGGAAAAAAACACTCCTGCCCAAACAGCACTATGTCAGAATCCATGCAAAACATGATTCATTCTCATTGTGGTTTGGGGGGGAAAGACTGAACCCCGTTAACAGGCTAAAAATGCATCCATCCCCTCCAAAACCGTCAGGTCAAGGGTCAGACCAACATGGCTGCCACCTGTGTATACAACTGGGTATGCAGGGGGCAAACTTGCTGCATGCTCTCAGTGGGGCTCATCCGTGTTTGTTTGTCCTGGTGCACATCTGTACCCCGTATTTTTCATTCACACCCCCCCCCCACCCCCAAGATGCGGAGGGAGTGATGCCCTTCTGTGGAAAAAACGTCCATCTGCCAAGTCGGACAGCAAATGATGTGGACAGAAATCAAATGCATTCCGATCTAAACCAAGCATTACATTCGCAGTCGATGGGGAGCAGTTGTTTCTATATACGATGTCAGACTCTGACTTATGGCTGTCTGTTACAAGTACTCGGTGACGTCTTCGCAGAGGCAAATGAAAATTATCAGGCAGCTAGGAGCATTGTTCCTCTGCAGTTATCTTTAAGCTGGTATAAGATTCTTATACTGCACTGCGGGCAGCCATTTTGTTATCCTGAGCAAGAGAATCATAATCAGTACTGGTTTTTGCCACATGGGATGACTAAAATTGGAGATCTTTTCATAGATGTTGCTTTAAGAACTCATGGCATTGATTCTGGGCTGGGACATCAGCTTGTCCATGGTTGAAGGTGTGTATGTGCGGTGCTGTGTTTTGATGCATGTATAACTTTACATTTGCATATATGAATGGGTGTTAGGTATGTTTTAGGTGAGTTGCTGGGGGCTTCTTCCTCTAATGCCTTAGATTTTGGCCAAATGCTGCAGAGTTCTTTAATTCATCACCCAGGGAAGGGCACTCTTGCTGTCTGCCATTCTTGCCTTGCAGCAGACATCCTTGCATTTAAGCAGTTTCAGCGATATCGGCGTGACGCGGCAGCGCCCAAATCGGCAGGTAATAATTTCGTCTACGCGGCGTATCCTGCCATACCGCTCCGGCATCAAGCCTTTCATTACATAGACAGTTATCAACGTGTTTTTAAAAGGAGAAGGGGGTACTTCCCACAGATTTAGCACATGCACCTTCAATGTTGGACCCTGAACTCGCAATATAACTAAAGAAAGATGTTCGTCTATCTCAAGTTTCCAGGTCACGACTGATTATTTTTTATTACGAAGTGTGAATTTGTTACCGAGTTCCTCAATTTAATAACTGAGTGCATATCGTGCCCAATCGTTTCTTAATTTAACGACTTAATAACTGAAAATCCACCCCTCAAAACAGTAGTTGATTGAAAATAATCAGCTTAGTACTCTGAACTTTTTAAATGCGCAAAAGTATTTCACCACATTAAAATATATAACTGCATTAAAAATCTGGAAAGCGTAGGCTATAGTTATGCATTATATCACCGTAGCAAAGTAAGCCTACAACTAAATGAGAAGACTGAATTAACAGTCTGGCTTTAAAAGTAACATATATTCATTTGTTTATATACATTTCCCTTTTAATTCCGGTCAGCATTTCAGATACCTACGGAACATAAACCATATAGAGAAGCATTTTGGTGGGTCACATACCCTATTTCACGCCAACCTGATACCCATGCGGATTTAGATAATAACACCGTTAGGTCCTTCACTAATCCCGACAATTGCAGTTACTAATTTGTTTATCCAAGAATACGGGTAGGTAGAAAGAAAAGAACTTAAAAAGTCGCTTAATTTAGCCTAAATTTATTCATGTTTGATCGTACATAGGGCCTACTATTTCTGTGTTTAACGTACGTGCAAAAATTGAAATAAAACGCTGATTTGTCAGCCATATGGGGATCATTGATATTTTCCTACATTATCTTAATTTTTTTAAGTTCCTATAATGATTTAATTTTATTAAAGTAATATTAAAACTATACATGGACCCATTAAGAATTTAATTAAATATCGATTTGCAAAAAATGCCGATTATTCCAAATAAAGTATAAGTTTTAAACGTTTCAAATATTCCATGGCTCGTCTAATTTTCGTTTGTTTGGAACTTTAAGATACATATTTTACGACATATGCTACGGATCCAGCCCAAATGTTAGTCGTGGCTCTTAACTCCGAGCCATTTAACAATTAATAAGATTATTAGGCTATAACCTATATCTGAAATCCATAATTCATGCATGCAAAGTTCAGTTTTTAATAAAAAATCAACAGTCAGGGGTAAAACTTTGACAGTCTGGCGCGATTCGTATTTTAAGAGGGAGCTGGGAAATTTTGCCAATCGAGCAGATCGCAGTCTCAGCCCGAAGCTCCAGTGTCCAGGGCGCTGTCTATACTTATCACTGCCCGGATAGACGCTGGGCATGACGCTTAGATCCTATAATCGACCGTATTTGGAAAAGGCAGAACGCGCAGGTGGGGCCGTGCATGCAGAGCCCCCGGTATGTTCTTGCGGATCACGCCGTTCCGGAATGGGACAAAGCGGATGCATGGGTGCTTTCGATCCCGCCGGATTTATTGATCAAAAAGCCGGTCTTGTCCATCGGGCGCTCCGGAAAAACGAGCGATCGCGGCGTCGGAGATACGGGTCCTATAAACAGCAACGCATACTTTCGATACGCACACCTATGGTGAACACACAGAAGAGAGTGAACTAATAAAAAAAAGACGACTGACATACCCGGCCGTCATGGTAATGTTATAAAACGTGAGCCATGCGGTAGCGATGGCGCTTTTGCTGCGCTTCTTGTTGTTGTTCTCCTTCTCTTCCACCGAACCGTCCTCCTCGCTGGACGCCATGGTACCGGGGACAGTAGGGAGGGGTGCGGGAGCACAGCTGACAGCTGGAGCTTGGGGTCGGCGGGGTCATGCGTCCATGTGGCCACGGAGCCCTTCTCGCGGGACTAGTGGCCCGGCACCGGGCGCCTGGTACGGAATGGGTTGAGAAAGCTTATCAGAGAAGGGGGTATGGGAGGAAGCCTTGGGCTTCAAACCCATACCGGCATGCTGCATTTGGGGGACGCATCGGTGGGGGCACTTTAATGTGAGTACTGTGAATACCAAGAATGAAATAAATGCAGAAAGGCAAGTCACCAGTCTTTTGGAGGTTTGTACAAGTTACTGGTAATTCATCATTTTTTATAATTATGATTTAAAGCATTCAAGATGTGGGTTGATAGGTCACGTTTGTTAAATACGGATTTGAAATTTAAATAAGATGCACACAGTGCTCTTTAGAGCATTTTAAAACAGGATTGAGTAGTTTACATGAGTGGATGTGCTTCACTGCCCCCTAACTATGCGATGGGGTAAATTTTGGATAAAACGTTGACGGAATTTGAGTTGATGGCGCTTGTATGGAAAATATGCGAAAAATAAAAAGAGCTTAATATTTATTTTATTTTTCCAGTGTTTCAGCAGGACTTTGCCTGAGGTTGGAGATTCAAGTTCCAGTGAGAATTTGCTGTGAAAGTTATATATCCGGTTTCATTCGTAAAACAGATGCCTTAAAGCATAGATGAAAAATATGACCCTTTAGACTTAAGCAAGGTTGATAACTATACATTCAATGTGTGCACAGTTGTGATGCCAGTCCTTTAGAGATATCCAAGGCAGGTGAGAAAAATTTGAACTCAAATTATTATAAAAGAATCTTCATAATGTCAATATTGTAACTGTATTTGTGGTCTTAAAGATAAAACTTTTCATTTTAATTTTAAGACGGTAAATCTGTTCCAAAATGTATGTCCATTCAAATCAATGAAAACACACATCGATCCACCTGTTTATATAGAAGATTTACTAAATGCTATATACTTGCTGAATTTTAAAAAAGGAATCTTTGTTGTTTACAGAAGGAAATTATTAATGACAATAATTACTAATACCTGTTAGTTTGAACTAATGCTCAGTTAAAATGTTTTAATGCAGGATATTACGCAAATTCGTGGATTAGACAATGATCCTATGTAACCTGTGACAATGTAGGACAATTTTGACATAACAACAGATATATTGTTCAAATGGCCAAATTCCCACTTTGCCTGAGCTGGTATCCATCCATATTCCAGCTAGTTATCTAGGAAGGTCTCGCTGGGGGCTGGATGGGGTACACCTGGAGTAGGTTGGATATGTACACACACAGTAGGGAATCGATAGATGCCAGTTAACCTTTCTGTATATATTAGGACCACTGGAGGAAGTTGTAAACCCCAGAACGACACTAGCAGAAAAGACTCCATACACACAGAGCAGAGACAGGATTCAACCCCACAACCCTGCAGAGATGCAAGGCAATAGTGCTGACCGCTGAGGAGTCACCTTCATGGCACGACAGACTTAAATATTCAGTGTACAATGAGCGTACCAACACATGCAGCATGTCTTGTAACTGAAAATTAATTGTTCATCAGTGAACAATTGTTTGTTGTTGTTGTTCGCTGGCCCAGGGAAGATGGGCTCCCTCTTTGTATCTGCTTCCTCCCAAGGTTTCTTCCTTCTAGGGAGTTTTTCGTGTCTTGTCTGGTTTGTTCACTGGGGTTTTTCTAGGCAGGGACTATGTGAAATGCTTTGAGTCAATGCAATATTTTGAAGATGCGCTGTAAAAAAAATACATCGAATTGAATTCTTTTGTATTTTTTATGTATTTACACTAATGATTCTTTGCCTGACTGAAGACAAGTCGCTTAGGTATATTTTGATTTGAAGCCCATGCCATAAATTTTTGGGAGTGGGACATGTGGTGTAAGGTGTTGCGAGTGGCCACCGCTTCTGTAAATTGCCTGGTGTGAGTGTGTGCCCTGTGGTGAAATAGCATCCCATCCAGAGCAGTGTCAGCTGATGGTATGACCTAGGGTTTTGTAAGGTGGACGGCAACAATAAAACTTTGGGGGGGGGGGGCAGGGTGGCTAATCATTGCGTAAGTAGACATTCTGTATGGGGGAAAAGCAATAAGGAAAAAGCTATACAGAAAATAACATTTTCTTATGTTTTTATTTTTATTCCAATGTCTCACTCATTTATTTCCTTATTCTTTTACAGATTTACTCTTTTTATGGCATCCTGTGACTCCATTGTTATTTGTCTTAGGATGAACAGGTTAATTAAGAAAAAAATAAAATTGAAATTAAATAAAAGGTGCTGTCCAAAGTGGGTGGTGTTCATCATGACACATTGGGGGGGGGGGGTGTGTGTGTGTGTGTGTGTTGTCAATGGACTGCATTTATATAGTGCTTTTTTTTCCCAAAGCACTTTATATTCAGCCATTCACACACTGGTGGAAGAGCCAGTCATGCAAGGTGCCAATCTGGGGTTCGGTGTCTTGCTCAAGGACAAGGGGTCAGGAAGAACTGGGACTTGAACGTGCAATCCTCTGGTTGATGAACAGTCACACCACCTCCTGCACCACATCACCCCCAGGGTGGGGGGTTGATGGCCCACAAATGCTACTTTTTTGCACTACGTGATTTAGTGAGTAATGTCATTTAATATTTGTAGGAGTTGGTATTCAAACAAATGCACCAAATAAATAAATTTAAAACAATTGTATAATGGGTTTATTATGACTCATGGGTTTATTGCTTAAATGAAACTCTCAGGCTCCTGAAGAGTAATATACTAATAGGATTTTCTTTTTTCTTTGTAATCCCACAAATAAAATTCCATTCCCATGTCTGGGGTTTTACAATCTGAACTGGATAACAAGCTGTACTTTATATTTATTTTTCTGGAATGTAATGCATGCATCATTTGACGTAAATGTTATGTCGCCTTTGCTACTATTAACTTTGAAAGACACTTAAATTACATTTATTTATTTGGCCAGGCAGGGGCATGATGCAAGCAGACTGTTTACTCAAACTAGTAAAATGTAACACTTATTATCTACAACAGCAAAGTTTCTGGCTTACATTCCCCTGTTATAATTTACATTTTTTGAAAGGAAAAAATTAAAAATATATTACTGAGTTATTTATCTCATAATGTTAATGAATTATACAATTTATAATGTATTACTTGGTTGGTAATTTTAAGTACACAATGAAGCCTTTCACACCTGTTTAGCTTTTGCAATAATTATGAAATACCTTAAAAAGTTACCATGCCTTCATATATTTTTCTTCTTTTAAAGAAACTGGTGTTTGGAGTAATTACACAGGAAAGAAATTCATCAAATAACTCGACACCTACAATTACAGCATCAACGTTTGCGTAGAAGCCATGCATAAAAAGCCATGGTAAATATTTGCCCCGGGAGTTTTAATTGCTGCGCAGTCATGTGATGTTGTCAGCCGACCCTGGGTTGGATCATCGCTGCGTCTGCTCCGGCCTGGGGACCGGTAGGCACTTCACAGAAAACCGTCTCGCCTATTACTCAAAATTGCACAGAAATAAGAATATTTTTAAATCACGCTAGAGGCGCGGGTGCCATAGCACGGGGACCAGAATAAAGCCGCGCCGCGCCGTCCAGGCGCAACCAGAGACACCCCATTTCCCAGAATGCTTTGCCGCCGCCGCCGCAGGAGAGTCTGAGGAGCTCCGCTTGTCCGCTTCTTATTTTCAATATTCCTTCATTTATGTGGTCATTTTTGCGTTTATTTGTGCGCTAGCTTCGCTCACACGGAGAGGGGAGCCCCCCGTCGAGGCTTTCCGCGATGCCTCTCTTCACGTCCAACCCGTTTGACCACGATGTGGGTGAGTGGCGCCCGGCTTTTGTTTTGTTTTTCTTCACGCCTGTCCCGGCCTGAATCGGGGGTCTTTATTCCCGGTCCGGATTGAGGGTCTTTATCGACGGGGTCGTTAGTCCAAGAGCCGGGCGTTTTGATAATATTTTATTATAGGGCGTGTCTGTCCCGTTAATAAGGCTGGGCTGTACATAATAAGCCGCCCGGTTAACGGGCTGTACCGGTAACGCACCCGGGACGGGGCTATAAATGTCACCCCCGGCCGGCCCGTGTGGGTGGGTACACGGGTGCACGGTAACGCTGCGCTTCTTGGTTAGAAAATCAGGGAATGCTGTTATTCCCATTAAAACACAACAGGCTCCTGCACCTTGCTATCCCAACCCCCCATCTCGCCCTAAACGTTTTTTTGTGACCC
>JAODKC010000093.1:743389-759214 GCA_026777985.1 Mormyrops attenuatus
GCAGGAAGACTATTCCATACTCCAACTACACGCTGTGTAAAGAAGTGCTTCCTCAAGTTCATTTTAAAATGTTCTCTTCAAGCGTGTCATAGGATGTCACCTTTGCAATAAGTCAGTTGGTGAAATTTCTTCCCTGCTAGGCATCTCACCTCACAGTTAACTGTAAGTGGTATTTTTAAAAAATTTTTTTTTGGGAGCCAGAACCTTTATCCTGAACCTTTATCCTTTTCATTCGAACAAAGACAGCTTGCTGATTGGTTGACCACATGCACTGGCACTAACTTGGAAGTTACACTGAATTGCGGAGAAAAGAGAGAATTAGCGGAACAAATTGAGCAGCTGGAAACATTTTTGTACCCCAGTTATAGTTAATGCATCAATTTTAATACATTTTTGCTTGCATCTCCATATTTCTGCATTGGAATATTCCATCACTAACCAATATACTCTTGTCTAATATTGCCGATGCCAGTGGTGAAACTTGTCAGCACTTATTAGCGGGATAACATTACATCGATGTTTTTTTTTTTTTTTTTTTTTCCTGTTGAAAAGGAAAGATTGATCGCCTGGCCGTATTTCATAAGAATCCTTAACATGTCGTGGGTCATATAAGTAAAATTATAAATAAAAGGCTGGGTCATGATTGATCCCCCACCAATAATTAACAACAAAACGACTTGTTTATCCTCTTAATGTTTTGGCGTGGTTAGTGTAGTTTTTTGTATGAAATTGTGTGACGCTTAACCTACAAACTTTTTGTCTCCCATGCTTTTTTCGTATAATGGTCTCAGTTTCTGTTTTGCAGTGTGAAAACGACACATGAAAGTTGCTAGCAACTACAAAAGTTCCAATTCGAGACAGCCCAGGAGCTTGTAAACCAGGACCAGGTTCCGGAACCTTTGTGTAAAAGCATCTCTTGCAAAGTGGAAGGAAACTCAGCCATAAAGTGGCAGGGCATGGAAAGTAACTGCGCGGGGTCTCCATGTGCTGGGGCACATGGTGTATAAAAGTCACCAACGCTCTGTTGACGCAAGAACTGCAGAGTTCCAAACTTTCTCTGGCATTAACCACACTACAAAAACTTCGCTGGGAGCTTCATGTAATTGGCTTCCATGTCTGAGGAGCTGCATGCAAGCCTCACTTCATCAAGCGCAATGCTAAACAGCTGATGGAATGGTGTAAAGCACGCCACAAATGGAAACGTGTTCTGTGGAGTGACCAATCACACTTCTCTGTCTGGCAGTCTGATAGATGAGTTTGGGTTTGGCCAATATCAGGAGAACATTATCTGCTTGACTGCATTATGCCAATCGTAAATTTTGGTGAAGAAGGGATAATGGTATGGGGTTGTTTTTCAGGGGTTGGGCCAGGCCCCTTGGTTCCAGGGAAGGGAACTCTTAATGCTTCAGCATACCATTTTGGACAAGTTTGTGGGAACAGTTTGAGAAAGGCCCATTTTTTGTTTCCAGCATGACTGTGCCCCCGTGCTCAAATCAAGGTCCACAGAGATATGGTTGGGTGAGTTTGGTGTGGAAGAACTTGACTGACTCACAAAGCCCATCCTTAACCCCATCGAACACCTTTGGATTGGATTAGAAGGGAGATTGACGTGAAGGTCTGGCTCGCAAACATCAGTGCCTAACCTCACAAATGCTCTTCTGGATGAATGGGCCAACTCCGTATTGATGCCTATGGATTTAGAATGGGATGTCATAAAAGTTCCTGTGGGTGTAATGGTCAGGTGTCTCAGTACTTTTGTCTATATAGTGTATGAACTGCGGCAAAGACAGGGAAAGTTCATAGAGATATTATAACCAGCTACATAAAACGCAGTGCAGTGTTAGAGCTATGGTAGACAAATGCTACAATGACTGCTTACAATAACATGATACAGGGCATTTGGGGTAGGGAAAAAAATTAGGTGGGGCGCATCACAGGTGCCCTATGCAGCTGCCAAGGTCTGAAACCGGTTCATTTTATCAGATAAAGTTTGGATAGTAAATAAAAGATACTCGCACTACTGTGTGAGGTTTAGTGCTGGTGATCTGTGATTAACGGGTCACAAGCCGGGTTGTGAAGTCCCTAGAAATGTCTTCTCTGGGTTTTCTGGGGCATGTAAAAGCGATGAAAACAAGCTGAGCTTTCTTTTTAAACTGTAAGTCTGGTTTCAACTGTCTTGCCCTTTTGATGGTGTGTGGCTCAGTGGGTTAGGCCTCTGTGCTTTTGATCAGAAGGTTACTGGTTCAAATCCCATAGTCAGCAGAGTGATTTCACCCCTCGGCCCTTAACCCCCAGTTGCTCCAGGGACTGTCTGACCCTGTTTTTTCAATTGTCCGTCACTTTATCAGATGTTTTTTTTTTTAGTCTAATTAAATATAAGTGCCTTTCTTTTGTGTGATGCTAAGATTTGTTGCTCTTGGTCTTGATGTCAGAAGTCAAAGGGGATTGACACCAGCTTTTTGGGGTGCAGGCAGCCGGAGAGGGAAGTAATTTTGTAAAATATTCCTGCCGTTCTCTCATAGTATAGAAGATTCACTCACTGCCCTCGACAAAAGTTTAAAATATGCATGTTGAACATACTCCAGAAAAGGTTATTTGCCAACGCAGCTGAGACGTATAATGTTTCAAACTAAACGTTTTTCCAGGTTTAAACTATTAAAACAGATGGGCTGATCTGGGGCCTGTGTTTTTGTTTGGGTCTGTGCGCTCTGGGAGGCTGGGTTGTTATGTGTTGTGATGGGGTAGCCAATACAGGAAGTGACCTTGTAGGTAGTGATTGCTCCAACACATTTTCCTAGCCCAGCCGTCAAAAAAAAAAAAAAACCATGAGAATCCCCTGGGAATATGATTGGCTGAGGCAGTCACCTGACTCGGCAGCAAGTCGCCATGGCGGCGGTCATGGCCGGGTGGGAGGCCCAGAAGCTGGGTCCTGCGTGGTGGGATGGGTCGGGAAACTGCACCGAGGCACCTTCTAAAATTAGCACCGCCCCCCGAGGCTGCATGCGAGGTGTAGTGTAAAGCGAGGACACCGACAGGCCCCCCCCAAATATAGAGCAAGCCGCCTACTCCTGATCCGGTTACACCCAGTTAAGGTTCTGCCCTGGGAGTGATCAATTCACACTGTCTGCCTGATGGTGGTTTGTCTGGGCTAGTTTTATTTTTTTGTACATAATTAATTTTTATTTATATATATTAAGCCAATGTCTGAAAAGTCACAAAAACTGGATGCCTTCAGATTCATAGCATTTTAAGCTGAATGTGTTATAGTTGATTGCTGTCTGACTACACTTGCTCTGTAGATCTGTAGCTGTTACCATAATGAATGTAAGAACATTGCAATGAGTTTAATGCATGTTAAATCGCATACTGTTAAGGAGGCTTAATGTTAGTTGGCAGGTATTTTTAAATTTTGAGTTGAGGCCTCTTGATTCCAGGTAAAAATCTTCTTGTATCCTCTAGTGATTTCAAACATTCTGACATCTGTCCCCTTTGTTGTTTTTTATTAACATGGTATTTTAATAATTATATTACCTTTCTGTTTTAAAACCCATTTTTGTATATGTGGCCACTTTATCGGGTACACCCAGCTAGTACCGGGTGAGACGCTCTTTATCGGGTACACCCAGCTAGTACCGGGTGAGACGCTCTTTTGCTTTCCAAACCACTTCGCAAGGTTAACAACTTCTGCACATGCTGTTGTTCTTGGCTGCTTTTGCATTTGTGGCCTTCTGGTTAGCTTTAACAAGTCTGGGCATTCACTCCTGACATCTCTGATGAACTTCTCTCGTTCAACCACAGAAATACCACCGACTGGATGTTTCCTGGCTCATTCTTTGTAAACTCTAGACCAGTCGATGTTTCAGACATTCCTAGTAGATCGCGGCAATCAGATCATCACCTTCGCGATGCCACATCATTAGCACACTTCAGTCCGCATCGTACGGTCTAACTCGCATGGAGGTTGCATTATTTTATTTTTCTTGAACTGTATTCGATACTGAAAAACAATGCAGACATCTCACCTGTCCTGGAAGTTTCAGGAGTCAAAATTGATTCACGCAAATTGTGCATAATTTGTGGGTGTCGGGGTGCTGCTGTCAGTGTCCTGGAAATCTGTAGTTGCGCTATTCAAAATTAGTCGGCAAGAAGTTTTACCACTACAACCCCAGCCAGCAGTAGGTATTGGCGACATTTAATTTTTACCTTCTGGACATTGCATTGTCCCATGCTTGCTGGGATATGCAAAATGAATTGCCATCCATTCATCTGTCTTCTAGGACCACTTTTCCAGTTGAGCTCACCATAGGCAAATTAGAGACACCAATTCCACCATACCTAATGTTTTTGGCAAGAGCCAACTTGTGTAAACATAAGGAGAAAGTGAAAACTCTGCACTGAGCCGGAGGCAGGTATCAAACCCACAACCCTAGATATGTATTTGAGGCCACACTTGCTTACTCGCGATTGGCTGACAGAAATAAACTTGGGGCAGGTTTAGTTGGAAATGGGTATGACCAGCCTGGCTTCAAATGAAGTCCTTGGGATAGTGATTAGCAGTAGCTATAGCCCCAAAGGTGGCTCTCTTATGAACATTGACATTGAATTTCAACTTGAATGTTAATGTTGGCTCTCTATTTATGAAAGCAGGCTCATGGATCTTGTATGGCAGCGACCGGTGACGAGGTCTGATGACTCGGCAGAGCAATAATGGCAGCGTTGAAGGATTTCCGGCATTGAAGGGTTCTGGTGCTCCGAGGCTGTGGTCATTCCATTAAGCACGATGTTGATGCAAATCTTTTTCATTCTGCTTAGTGGTCTCTGTTTTGTGTCAGCACTTCTGTTCTGGGGGGGGGGGGGTGATTTTTCTCAGGCTTCAAGATAAGACCTGTCCAGTCCCTTGTGGGTAGGTATGGTTCTTCGATGGTTTTAGTTACACTGATGTTATCCTACAGCACCCATTTATGATGCTTTTAGATAAAACAAAAAGTTTCTCCATTCCTCTGCTTTAACTTGTTCTATGTGGGGTGTGGGGAAGGAAGTGATCTGGAATAACCCAGATATCCCTGACCCTCCCCTGCTGGCTTTTGTCATGCAACAGTCATTGGTTAAGAGGGTTTAACATGCAGTTTGTTGCTTATTCCTTCTGTGTGTTCCTAGGCCGAAAGAGTGCCTTCGGGCCATCATCAGGAGACTGAACCACAAAGACCCCCACGTTGCCATGCAGGCTCTGACGGTGAGTTGAAGATCCTCACTAGGGCATAACTCTTTCTCAGCTTGAAATAGGAGGACCAAATGAAAGACTGGTCAAAAAATCCGGGACAAGCAACAAAGGACTGGTAGTGTCCCAGACGAAAATATAAATTATGAAAATATTCTTTTGTCTTTAAATGACTCAAAATATTTTGTCCGTCTGTTTTGTAGCTCCTTGGGGCATGTGTATCAAACTGCGGTAAAATCTTCCACCTAGAAGTTTGTTCCCGAGACTTTGCAAGTGAAGTCAGCAATGTTTTGAATAAGGTATGGCTTTGTGTGTGTGTGTGTGTGTGTTTGGATGGGGGGGGGGGGTTTAATACATGCATCTTCCAACCACTTATCCAGTACCGGAAATAATTTCTTAGAAGCTTTTCGAGCATGTCTGTTTATGAGAGGAGCTGCTTACATCACCGACATGAGCACCCACTTGTTGTCCCAAGGGTCATCCAAAGGTATGCGAGAAACTGAAAGCCCTCATGGTGGAGTGGGCGGAGGAGTTCCGGAACGACCCGCAGCTCAGCTTGATCTCCGCCATGATTAAGAACCTAAAGGACCAAGGGGTATCCTTCCCCACAGCCGGCTCACAGGTTTGTGGGCCTTGTGAGAGAAAAATCTAAATGAGATAGAATAGTAGTGAATATTGTGGATTTGTATAACCTAGAGAATATTGTGTACTTGTATAAACTAATCTAAACAGAAGTAGAGAGAATTAGAAGTAGAGGAATGTGCTAGGCCAGTAGGAACCATGTGTTCAAGGTTGGATGATAGCATCAGGCCTAAGTCAAGAAATAGCAGGCACCGAAATACCGGAACAAACCATATATGGAAACGTACAGCAGAACTCAAGGTAACTAAGAATGAGATTAGGGATAAAAAGAATTGTAAGGGAGAGGCTCGCTGGAGAACTCCTGAGGTATCTCCCCGGGCCCGTGCTGTAAGATGCCACAATAAACTGAAGATAAAAAGACTTTACGCTGTCCTGAGTCCTACATCGTGAAATTTCCGCGACAGCCTTCAGGTGTTTTCGAGAGGGGACACATTGTGCTTGTTTGTGGACCTCCGGTTGGCTCATGTCAAACATCTGAACTTCTCGACTTTCTTGTTTCAGGCAGCAGAACAAGCCAAAGCGAGTCCGGCTTTAGTAGCTAAAGACCCCACTACCACTGTCAACAAAAAGGAGGAGGAAGATTTGGCCAAAGGTAAACACAAGGTCTCTATCTTTTGAGGTCCAAAGAAATACCCTAGCCCATATGTTAAGTTGGAAGAATTCATTCCCAAATAATACTTTGGTTGCTGGGATGTTGAGAGACAAGAGAATCTTGGCTCCACTTACCCCATTCCCAAACCACAGTACCACTGTCACTCCTCCCATCCTTCGCCTCAGCCATTGAGTTGTCCCTGAAGGAACAACGGCAGCCTCAGACCCCCATCACGGGTCTGTACCCCAGCACCACCAGCCTGCTGACTAACCACAAGGTCGAAGGCCGCAAGGTGAGGGCCATCTATGACTTTGAGGCTGCAGAAGACAACGAGCTGACGTTCAAATCAGGGGAGATTATCACCGTCCTAGATGACAGGTAGAAACCCTTGCACATCCATTCAGGAGCTCGGTGATCAATAGCTGTGTTTCCATTAAACCCATTCAAGGATTCAATAAGTCAACAAAGTAAAATTGCAGATAGGGTGCATTTCCATTAATGGATATTATGTAAATTATACTGACCATTTTTGATCCCCCGAGATCCATGCCGTGTACATTAACATGGAGTGGGATTTCCACAAGTTAGAAGGTCTAGAACAACTAACCATCACTTCCTACATATTTGATACTCTGCAATTTCTGCCTCCATTACGTTTTTTTTTTTTTTAAGTATTGCTTGTATGACTAAACCACAAAAGCTACCTCAGATGAACATTTATTATTTATAGTTTCAGCATTTGTGGTGAAATGTGTTACTGCATGCTATTAAATACTGAAAGCCAGTCTGTTGCCTTTTAGTTTAAATATTTCAAATATTTTCTTTTAATAAAAGTTGGAAAAAGCAGTGTATCATTATTGGAGGGAGGGCCAAATTTCTGGCCTTTAGTGTATATATTTGATATATCTTCACCTTTTGGGCTTCAAATTTTTTTTTTTCGCGTATTTTTTTTGGGGGGAGGCTTTCTTCACTTTCCATACCACTCTTGGTTGACTAACACATGTGGGAGCCTTTCCGGACACTAAAGTAGATACAGGCATTTTTGACAGGGTTCAGCCATTCACACTGTGAAAACATTTTGTTGGTTTGGCAGCTTATTAAAACTTTAAATCCAAAACTGATCAAAAATAAATAAATAAACAAAATGCAAACTAACCTTTACTTTCATTTATGTAACATTTCTATTCTGTTCTTTTTTGATACCGGTGGAAACACGGGCAAGTTCTCAAAAAGGTACCAAGTGAGAACCAGCCCAGCATCGGCTCCGTATTGTTGGAAACGAGGCAATGGATAGAATGGAAATATTTTACACTGGTCTATATTTTCTTAAATGGAAGAATGCTGTTTTTTCCATCATCTTATCACAGTGACCCCAACTGGTGGAAGGGGGAAACATACCAAGGGGTGGGTCTATTCCCTTCAAACTTTGTAACGGCAGACCTCACCGCCGAGCCTGAGATGAGTGAGTACCAGCTCAAGCCCCCATACAAATCTTGTTTTCTGATTGGCTACTAATAATGTTTTGCCCCCCCATCCCCCCCCCCCCCGCCATATAGTAAAAACAGACAAGAAGACAGTGCAGTTCAGTGATGAGGTCCGGGTGGAGACCATCGAACCCGAGCCTGAGCCAGCATATATCGATGAGGTGAGAGATGGACAAAAAAATTGTTTTGTCTGGTGGTAATCTTTAAATGAAGATGGTATACTCAGTTTGATAGCTTATGAACATTGATCATCATATAGCTTTTGTCCACACTACCAATGAATGTGCTAGATTCAATTTAGCTTATCTTCCTCCTTCTCAGAGATGCGTATTTTCAACCCCTGGTTTGATTTGATACCTGTGTACCTTGAAGACCTTGCCTTATGTACTCATGAAGTACTCATTTTATTGGTACCCCACTTCCTTTCTGACAAGACTAATGCCGCTGCACAAAGTTGAAACTGAAATAGGTTCTTTATTACACCAATTAGTCATTTTCCCATTTACTAGAACAAAGTCCTAATATTTGATTTACAACACAAAAAAATCAAGTTAAAAATAAACATTACCTGGACATGAATATTGGTACCCATAACTTAATTCGCAACACATCCTTTGGAAATGATTTCTGCTATAAAGTGCTTTCTGTAGCCCTCCGTGAGATTTCTGCCCTTCTCGTGGGTAGTTTGGCCTAAGTAGGCCTGCTCCAGTTCCCTCAGGTCTGATGGGGGGCCTATTGCAAACTGCCCATTTCAGCTCTTTCACAGATGTTTAATCAGATTCGGATCAGGATTCATGGCAGACCTTTTCAAGATGGTCTAATTGTTGCCTGCCCCCCATACTTGGATGCTTCCTCAGGTGTGTTTTGGGTTGATATCCTGCTGGAGGATTCATGACCTGTGACGGAGACAACTTCTAGACACTGGGCAGTGCATTACCTTCCAAAATTACTTGATATTCCTCTAATCTCACTCTGCCATTCACTGGTTCGAGACATTCTGTTCCAAAGGCGGCGAAGCATCCCCAAAACATCATCAACCCTCTTCATGCTTCACTGTGGGTATGGTGGTGTTCTCCTGTTACGCCTCTGCTTTTTCCTGTGAGCATACAGTTGCTGTGATCTACCGCAAAGCTCCAGTTACGTATTTTTCAGCTCTCCCTGAAGGACTGTGGCTTGCTCACGTGCAAATCGGAAAGCTCCAAATGAACTTTCTCAGTTTAAGAAGAGGGGTCGTCCTTGGCCTCTTGTCATGAAGCCCGTTTTCATTCAGATTTCTCCTGATGGTGCAAACGTTTCTACCCTGAGCTTGAAGCTCACCTTGGATTTGTTTAGAGGAATGTCTTGGCTCTTTCTCCACTCTTCAACATCCTTGGGTCAAGTGGCCAGTGCGGTTGGCTGCAGTGCCATAAGCCTTAAACTTCTTAGTAATGCTTGCCACCGTTGTCACAGGAACATCAAGCTCTTTGGAGATCATATAGTCTTTGTTTTGAACATGCTTGGCTGTTACCTCAGTTCTCAGCTACTCGGACAGCACTTTGGTCTTGTTTCTGTGAAAATGTGATACTAATTAAGGGAGGGAAGGTCTACTTGAATGTCTCTACAATACATTTTCCCCCATTACTTCTTAAGGTACCAGTAACATTGTCCAGGCCATTTCAGGATGTCTCTGTACTATGAGCACAAAATCAGCATTTTTTTTGTTTCCAGCTTTTTGGTTTCATAACATTGCAAACCAGAGCAATGCTTGTATGGGTGACGACAGATCTTTAATTTTCAATATCTTCAAGGAATAATATGGCATTATATGAATCAACAGCACATGTACTAATATCCTCAACATCTGTATCCCAGAACCTCCTTATTGGAAATTTAATTGGGTTTCCCAGTTTTGTTTCTGCAGCAGGTAAACGGATTCCTGTTCACATCCACCATGTTCTTTAAATTAAGCCTACATTCCAGTTACATTGTTCAGTTCTTGGTGTACACACACACTGGGTTCTTTGGGCGAGGACTTTGAGGCCCCTTGGGAACCTTGCCAAACATCAACAATCTGATCTAACATACTTTTTTGCATTTGTCCCTTGCAGGAAAAAATGGATCAGTTGTTACAAATGATCCAGAGTGCTGATCCCACAGATAACCAACCCGATCCTCCAGATCTTCTGCACCTGGAAGGTAAGTCCTAGCAACTGGGAGGTCCTCCCAAGAGCTTACCATTGACAGTCAGGCACATGCTTTGTTTGTTATCCTTTTAGTCTGGGGATGCACTTTCGTTCCTAAGTTTTCATCTTAGGGGCTTGAACTTTTGCTTGCCAGTCTGACAAAACTCCTTCTTCGTTTTGTCATTCATCCATGAACGCTTTCCTCAAGCTGCGTGCAACCAGATGGGCCCTCTTATTGACCTGAAGCTGGAAGATATCGACAGGTAAAAAATTCTGGAATGCTTAACCTGTTTTAAGTAATTTGTTGCCCCTCCATAAATGTATAGGGAAGACATGGTTTGTGTGCAGATTTGATCAAGGATTTTTTTTTTTCCTGTTGTGGAGGTCTTTGGTAAGATGAAGCTGTGACCTCTCCCCCCAGGAAGCACTCCGAGTTGTCGGATCTCAACGTGAAGGTGATGGAGGCGCTCTCATTGTACGCCAAGCTGATGAACGAAGACCCCGTATACACGATGTATGGAAAGCCACAGACACAACAGTACTATGTACCCACAGGGTCTCCACAGGTGGGTGCCAGGTATTGACAAGTCAAGTCAGGTGGGCTGTATTGTCGTACCATTCATGTCTAAGTGACAAGAGAAGGGATTTCACAGTATTTAAGGTGTAAAAACACAGAACGTGCAAAATGGTGGGGGGGGGGCTGACACAATGGTTTATGTACATAGTGTGAGGTCTGTGTAACTAGTGTGTAATCACGTAAGGAACTAAGGGACAGAGGGGTTTGAATATTGGCTTCTCAAAGGCCTCCTTATCTTGTGAACCCTGCTGAACTCTGCGCCACACTGTACAACATCTTTGTCCTTTTAACCGAGATCATCAACGTGGCATCCTGACACCTGGGAGACCCTAACAAATCGAGCCACTGTGAAGTCTGGTTTAGACATGCTTGACGTTTGAGTCTTGTGCCAGCACTAGTCAGCTGTTGTGGTGTTATTTGTTGGACCACCATGGTTTGGTTAATCTGGTTGACTGCTGTGTCACCGGTCTCCCAGGCTTATGATTCAATTTCATTCCCAGGTATATCCAGGTCAGCCCCAGGGCAGCACGTACGCAGTGGGTGGGGCACCGGGGTACTCCTTGCCTCCAGAGCAGCTGCCCTCGCTGCCCCCTGCTGGCCAGCCGGCTTCCAGGTGCATGTTCATTTGATGGTCCTCTAGATACATGCCTAGGTACATGACGAATCATCATGACCTCCTGGTCTCCCCCCTTCACAGCATCATGATGAATTCCACTCCAGCCAGTGGTTACATGACTGCCTACGGCCCCTCCCCTGCTGGGATGGCCCCCACCGACCTACAACCATACGAGGCCTCCCTGAACGGGGCAACGGCAGTGCCCCAGGGCGTCCCACAGTCCGCCGAAGGCCAACAGCAAGTGTATACCCAGAAGGCCTTGCTGTAGGGCCCCTCCATGTCTCCCTCCCCGGACTGGATCTTCGGCTTCTCTGTGTTGAATGTTGAAGGATCTGAGATCTTATGGGTGTTCGGAGTGGGGAGGGGGGTCAGGGCAGTGCTGTCTGTAGATTTTGGTACTGTACGACTGGAAGCGAGTGCTGCCTGACTGGTTCGAACTGGAAAAGGCATTAAGGATTTGTTTCTGTTCTTGTTCCACCCCACCCCCCACTCCTAGTAAGGAACACTATTTAGTCAAAGGAATCAAATAACACTAGGATGTCATATCGTAACTGTCACAAGACCTTAGGAGATTTTACTAAAGACTTGACATCAAGGCAGCAACGTAGTACAGATAAAAATAAAGCTGTATGCCCATGCCGTACATGTGAGAGCATTGGGGGTCTACTTCCGGTTTTGGTCTTTGATTGGCCTGAGCCAGGTACCAAACCAGGTATGGCATTAATGGCTTTAAACAGTGTTCTGTTGATTTTACATTATGGTGACTTTGTATGAGAAATAGCTGTCTTGTTTTTGTAGTGTATTTTAATTTATATTCTATTCTTTTTACGGTTATGAAATTATTTTAATGCACAACATTATGGAAAATGTTCTAATGTGAAGAAACGACTATTGATCTAAAGTTCCCCATAATGCCCGTAGTTACATTTCTCGAACTTGTAAATGTATTCTTTGGTGAACCAATACATCACTTCCTGTCTGGTTGTGGGGAGAACGTGATAAACACTATTGCATGGGCCATTCATGAATTCAGACTGCTGGTTCATTTGCACTTTGAAGTTTGAGCACTGAGGGACCAGAATTTGTTGAGCACCTATGAGTTGGTGTCCGTTTGTCCTTTATGGGAATGACGAGAGTGATATTCCCTTGCCGCAGCTTCTGTGCTGGAGATGGACATACTATAAAATTCAGCATGGCCTCTCCGGTTTCCATTCCCGGACAGCACTTCAATCTCAAATCCCTCGAGCGTGAACTAAACTCCATTTTCCGCCTGTTGACTGTAGCCAGAATTAGGTAACCACAGCAGATCTGGACCAGAACACATCAAATTCTAAAGAATGAGGGACACCTTGTGGGTGCCTGTCCTCAGGGGTCTGCAGGGTCTGAATCGCACCAAAACTTCCCACTTTTTAGAGTGTGCAGTGAAAGGCAGAGGGGCAAGAGAAACAAGTTGATGGTCGTTAATATTTGAGGTGTTACTCAAACAGCTGCCCGCATGCATCTATTATGTTATTACAGTTCCAGAGACTGGCAGTGATTGTAGTCTGTTCCTTGTTTAGGTATTACCCGTACTGTCCCGACAACCGGGGAAGGTTCCTGCTTTTAATATTTAATTATTCAAAGTCTCACTGTGGAGAGCATTGACTTAAGTGACGGAAGCTGTTTCTGGTTGAGGAATGATGAAACGTTATCGTGGGGAACGGGGTCTGTGCAGTTTGGGATGCGGTCATTAAAAATGTACGGTTTTCACAGGGCTTTGTCTGAGGTGCAGCGTACACCTTTTCTGGTAATGGGGATCCTTCACTGCTAGCTGATCATCTAAGTCAAGCTTCGTCTTATACGCAGAAGCGAAGTGGGAAACGAACGATTGCACTTAACAGCCCGTGCAAAGCCGGTCTTGTTACGGACATTCTGCATGTGTAACTTTTTTCTTTTGAAGTGTGTCAGGTTGTGGCTGCTAGTTAAAATATATCCCGGGGAAATAAAGGAAACCAGTATCCACATTGTGCCGTACTGCTTTCAGTTCGTTTGTGATGTATGCTGTCTGGAAGAGTCCAGATTTTGTTTTTTTTTTTTTTTTTTTTTGTATTACGATCTGTCTACAGACTCAAATAACATGTTGATTAGGAAGCTGATGATCTTGCACTGTGTTCCTCTAGTTAAAAGCAGCAGGAAACATACATACATTTCAGTAGATATGCTTTTGTAGTTATGGTTTGCCTGAAGCATTTAATGGACTGTAAGGAAAATGGTGCACATCTAAGTAGTTTTTATATTTTTTAGTTCCTAACTGTTTTTATTTTTTCGACCAAACTGTGAAGAGTCCAGCGTTAGGACAAGTGACTTCAAATTAACATTTTTGAAACATTGTTTTTTGCATATTTGGCATGCTTTGAACTTTTAGCGACCTGTCGAATTCGGTTACAGTTAAGTCCCCCCCATGCACTAATATTTTTTTTTTGTGTTTTCTTCATTAACAAGGAGTAAAAATGTAGAGAAGGTATTGTAGAGAGAGCTGTTTATGATCTGTGATGCACACAGGCCATGAGTATTCCACGTCCACAGGAAATCTCAGACCTGGACTTGGGTCCAGAAGTCCTGTGGCCTTCCAGCTGCTGTCGTAATGATCTGCTGATTGTTTGCCACTGTGCACCTGATGGAAATGGTAATCGGTTCAGGGGATGAAGTTTAAATGAGGCTTATGCTTTCTTTGCCTTTCTGTTAATTTTTTATTTTTTTTTTTTTTAAACAAAAATGATAGTGAATGGAGTGATATTCTCAATGGTGCGGTGTGTGGTCTGCTATCCCAAGCAGACTTTCTTCCTAGGAATCTCTTCTATCTATCTTCAGTGGTCTGAGGAGCATGAGTGCCGAAGTGAATATCGTCTCGTTATCCAACAGGGGGCGCAGTGGTTAAGCAATGGTGATCTCATGTTCAGAATGGAGAATGGCTCCTGCTCCCCTTAGAATAAGAAATTCCCCAATGCAGCTAATTCTGGATAGGGTGGTAGTATGGAATGTTTAAATGTATGAGATAAATGTAAATAATTCATTTTAATGAGGACATCAGCTGGACTGTGTATAGCTGTCTGTGTACTGGAAGCTTTTGGGTGGGGCTTGTGGATAGTGCCAGATGCCTGTAGAACTGGTCCAGGCTGTCATTGACATACTCTATTTATGTATATTAATGTACAGTACCCCCTTCCCGCCCCATGTACTCCTCAGCCTTTGGAGTGACGTTTTTGTTTTTTTGTTTTTTTTTGGGGGGGGGGGGCAACCGTCACTGTGTTGTACGTAAATGCACGTGCCCCTTACTGCCACTGGATGGCAGTGTTTAGTTACGGTACACGAGGCAGCCATGTACTTTAGCATTACCTGTGTTGTAATATTGTAAACGAGCGAGCAAATTTAAGGAGAAGCACCAACAACTTTCTGCTATAGACCTCGAATGAGTCCATCCCTGTGAAAACGGAGCTGTTGTTATTGGGTTATGAATGCATTAAGACTTAAAACGCCTGTGTTTTTCTTCCCAAGATTAAAAATGAAAAATTAAATGTCTTTTGAATTCTTTTTCTCCTAATAATACTCTGTGTTGCAGTTTTGTGCTGTTGCTGCATAATTTTCTCACTTTGGAGATCACAACCAAAATGAGATTACAACTATTAGTATGTTTCTCCTCCTTTAAACACAACGGAAAGACCAGAAATAGTGTTTTAAGGATGTCTTGTAGATGAGGGTGACCTGATAATTCATTTCAGTGAGGACACTTTGAGCTACTTCAGGTTTTGCAGACTACTAAAACTGAAAGGCTCCTGTGCTCAGCTAAATAGTTCCTTGACTGGTTTGTTTCCTTGATTGACAGATTCATCCAACTGTTTCACATTAACATTCATTAAACATGCATGATTATAGGAGACTGACCAGTCAGCGCACGGCAAAAACTCAGTGCTTAAGTGAATTCCAGGTCATTTTAACTGAAATGGTAGCTTACAAATCCTGTCCAAGCTCAAAGTGTCCTCCGTGATGTAGATTATCTGGTCAACCTACTTTTGATAGTCAACCCAAACAAGCTTGGAGAGACAGCCTCTCTGTGTTCCATTTTCTTGGTAAAGTTATATACATACAGTTGTGTGCAAAATAATAGCAGTGTGTATAAAAAAGTGAATAAAGGCCAAAGTCCTTATAATAGCTTTTATTTCTATACACGCAAATGCAATGGGAACACTGTACATTCTATTCCTAATCAAAACATGAAGGAATATGATCAAATTTGTGTTGATCCTTTATAAAAATTTAAGAAAAAGGAATATGAGGCGGTTCAAAAAATAGCATTGTCTGCATTCTTCTTTACAAACTCAAACATTCACTGTGTAAACTGAAAAAAAACCTTCAAGGTTTAGCTTCCCTTGGAATCACAGAACTAATATTTAGTTGTATAACCATGGTTTCTGAGAACCGCTGCACATCTGTGTTGCATGGAGTCGACCAACTTCTGGCACCTGTGAACAGGTATTCCAGCCCAGGATGATTGGAC
>JAODKC010000093.1:780334-793630 GCA_026777985.1 Mormyrops attenuatus
ATCGGTAAAAAATAACATGTTTGTGCAGTTCAGTAATATTCTGGGTGAATCATGGACGATGTATCTGAATTTCAGGATGATTAGCCCATATTTGATCAGAATTAATCCACAATCACAACTTCCTAGACTATTACAGTGAAAGGATTAATTCCATGACACGTGGGCGACGTAATCGTCCGCGAATTCATCCTAATACATTTGGTCCCTCAGCCATGATTCACCAATATATTTATTGTGCAAAAAGTTTACGACATAACCTGCAGGCATAGATTTATAAGCAGATGTCTCATATAGCTAATACTCTAACGTATTCGTAGTGCATATATATCCTCTATCAGTTTTAGCACAATCTCCTATATGATATGTTTTGTTTGTGTAGGTATCTAGTCATTCTTCCTTCCTTTTAAAGTCCAATATGCCCCTCCAGCTATTACAGGCAGCACATGGAACCTACATAAAGTTTGGGGAGTAGTTACACTATACATTTCCCATTGCCCAGAACACAAAGTCTCATTACATTGAGTTGGCTTCAGATGTAACCACATACTGGAATCAATATTCCAAAATTTCTCCCATTAGAATTAAATGTCATTAACATTTGTTGAACATTATTTCGTTGAATTTCCGATTCCTCCACTGAGTGAGGTCACACTCCCACACCCACTTGAGGGGCACTCCGGCAGACGCAAGGATGATAGGAATGTTCTTTCCCATTGTGGCATCCCCCACAGACGTACATCTCGCTCCGCTTAGTATAGGGGCCAGTTCAACGACGAAGCGTGGTTGGTTTGCTGGTCAGGTGAAGATGTCTTGCTGCCGCTCCGTCTTGCTGTCTTTCCATCCTGAAAGTAGAAGTCTGCCCCAATTCGATCCCTGGGACTGCAGCGTAGCCGAAGGTCATCAGCAGCGTCGGCCACACCCATCACCAGAACCATCGCGCCATCCTTCACACATAAGAAAAGAACTCACATGCACATTAGTTTTCTCATAAGTAACGTTTATTAACTGGGACATGTCGCCAACTTTTGGCGCCTGGCTCCATAACAGCCACACTGTTATCTTGTTCCATAGCTATCTCTTCCGCAGGCTTCGGTGGGCGGTTTTGTTGTTGAACCCACATACCTGTGTTTTTATGCTCTTTACTTGTTTTCCCATAATTCTTTGCCCCAAACTTCTTTGGTCCTAATTTTCCAATTTTGGTTTCTCCACGTAGGCATCCAAACAGCCATGCCATTCGCTACTGACCAGGAATCAGTATACAAGTGACAGTCACTCAGTCCCTCCTGCTCCAAAACCATCACTACTGCTCGTAATTCAGCCCATTGGCTGCTTTTATCTTCTCCTGTCACTTCCAACATTTGTTGCGTACATGGATTATATGCCGCAGCTTTCCAGTTTCGCTTACCACCAACATACTTAGCTTAAACCACACATGATGTTTAATTAATCATATGACACTCCCCACGCTACAGAACAGTGTCAATATCACCATCTCTTCCCCTTTCCCTAGAACAAGGGTGCCCAACTCCAGTCCTGGAGGGCCAGAGCCCTGCACATTTTTGGGTTTCCCCTCATTTAACATACCTGATTCAACTCCTTGTACTAATTACCACACAGCTCTTAAGGTGAATCATTTATGGTGGAACAGGGAAAGAACTAAGCTACACAGGGCTCCGGCCCTCCAGGACTGGAGTTGGGCAGCCCTGCCCTAGAACATCCGCCACTTGCTCATAGCCCTGTCAGCTACATACCATTTCCATTTTAAAACACTTGCCTCTTGCGCTCGACCAATCCGGTAGGTTCTAGGGTTACTGTTCATTCAGATATTTCCTGCCGCCCTCCAGGAATTCGGTACTGCTTCAATTTCGCTACTTTGTTTGCGAGGGGTATGGGGTAAGGTTGCATCTTCACCTTCCCCACCAATACCGGTCGCGCTGTCACCGTACCTCCGAATTTAATTTGTTCATCCCACTCCTGGGTCCCAGGTGTAATCACCATCATTATTGTTCGAAGCTCGGTTAGGCTTTTCCCACTCCCCACGTTCCCCCAATTTTCTCAACTGAAAGCCACATCTCCTATTCTCTCCCCTACCATAGTCAACAATGACATCACTGCTGCTTTGAATGGAGCAGGTGCTGTTTTAATGAGAGCATTCCGGGTTAAATCATCCAGCGCATCCACATGTCCGGTATACCCCGATAAGCCAGTAACCCCGCTTCGTAGTACAGGCCACCGCACTCTAAAAAATAATTTGTTAGGTCTACTTAAAAAAAATCATCGTAACAATTTGCATGCATCTTTTTAAGTCACACCAACTCTGGCATTACTGAGTAAATCCTACATGTAATTTTAAGTCAGACTAATTTAACAGTTGTAGTGTAACCAACATGATTTGATTTTACCTCTACAAACATAATTAAGTTGAACCAACTCAATATTAATTAAAATGTTCTGACAATATTAAGTTGTCAAATTACTCCATTTAAGTTACTCTAACTGCTCTTTAGACTTACATCCTACTTATAAATATGCATGCAAATTGTTACGATAATTTTTTTTGAGTATTAGTAACTTAATCACAATGAATCACACATAGCCGTTTCAGTTGTTTATTGGAAAATGTTTTTTAAATGGTCTCTTTAAAACTTAATACACCTCAGTCTTTCTTACCGTTTCAAATTTGCACAATTTACAAGTCCAATTCATTTTGAAATGTATCGAAACTTAATACTTATAGAGTTTCCAGTTTTAATCTTCAAGTTATCTGTGCAGTATACAGTACAAATTACAAAACAAACTGAAGTCTTGAGAGTTAATTTTTCTGTATAAAACCAGTTATAGGACACTATGCTAAAAGTAAAATTCATACCATTTAAAAAAAATATATACATTTTATCATAGTCACAGAAGGCAGATGCGTAAAATGAAATTGAAATAAACTCATTTAAGATTGTATTACTGTGTGCAAGCTGAACTGTCAAAGCAAAAACATTCCATAACTCTAAAACATGAACTGTACTGTGTACAGACCACTGCTGACCCAGTACTTTACCATCTTAAAGTCAAGTTATGCTTAACATTAATAATACTACTGGAAGTTAGTCTACAACAAAACGCCTTAAGTAACAAAACATATTCTTGCACAGTTTTATGTTTCAATATAAGGTTTAAATGTAATTACAAATAATAACTACTTTCCAAGCCCGCCTTTAGCAGGTTATGTCTGGACAAAGAATATTGTTTGCTGGGATGGCCAACTTTAACGTGCCGCAAAAGCGGCTTAGGCCATCAAAAGATAAATACATTTAAGAAAAAATAAATGTGCAGTCAGGCGGGAATTTCATCTGCTGTTTCTTCTTTGCATAGTTCACTCACCAGATACTGTTTTGTGGGAACAAACAACTACTCAAACACGCGACGACAACGCTAAACATGGCCGCTGGCCGCGCGGTCCGAACTTATGCTACGGGGTTGCCCACAAATGTCTCCAGGGCAATCCGCGCAGTCATTAAAATTTTAAATGTCTTAAAATTACGATTGAAAAATACATATTACCCCTATAGGTTTGTAGTGTCACAACTAGTGCACCTTAAATTCAATGTCATTTAACGTCATTCGGCTGCCACTGCAACAAAAATCCAAAACAGATTAATATTTTTACGACCGTGTTAACTATCTAAAACAAAATGCGAGTTATATGGAATTGTGTCAGCTTCACAATGTCAAATTAGGTTTAACATGGATAAGTTTTTCTACAGTGTAAAAACGGCTGGCAAGTCCGAGCAATTCAGACGTCGCTGTTGGAAGAAATACAGCTAAAACTCAGTTATACAAGTTGCATACACTTAATAATTTATGTTGTTGAGTGGTGATGAAATGGTTTATTCAAAATACTTAAATAATTAAAAATTAAAAACACTTCCTTAACTCATTTTTTTACTGACTTCTTAAAATAAGTCAACTCACTAAAATATGTTCATGTGACAAACGTGATTTTTTATGCTGGGAACCTTTTCTTTTTTAAGTTTTACTTACTAACACCATGAATGATTTTTTTAGAGGCCAGGAAATGCCAGGTGATGCGCGCTCTATCCCATGCCTGAGCTCCGGTCAACACTGGGATCTCCCCCTTCCTTTATACTAAATTTAGTGTTGCGTGCGGGCGGGGGATGAGCTGGCCAGGCTCACCCCTCCCCTCAGGCAACGTGTTCTCAAATTCCCACTTTTGTCCGAGTGATGCTGTTTGCGAAATGTATTAGAAATAATAAGATAATTCCCCTAGGATAGGTGTCCTTGCGCAATGCCTCCCAGCCCTCCTGAAGACAAGATAAGTTTTCTGCATACCGACCCTCCCCTGTCTCCCGAAACCAAGATAAGCATTCCTACCGATCTAATGGACCAGATAAGCATCCTGGCTTTTTTATGAGACACAAGTTATTCGTGAAAAAATAGGTTGTACAGGTGATCGGTAAAAAATAACCTGTTTGTGCAGTTCAGTAATATTCTGGGTGAATCATGGACGATGTATCTGAATTTTAGGATGATTAGCCCATATTTGATCAGAATTAATCCACAATCACAACTTCCCAGACTATTACAGCGAAAGGATTAATGCCATGCCACGTGGGCGACGTAATCGTCCGCGAATTCATCCTAATACAAAGCTGAAAAGTTCCAATGTCTTTGCTGACCCACACTGTCTGTAATTATACCAAAAGAAGGCATTTCTGCACAGTGAAAAGATGCAAAGCAACAAAACGATTGTTATTTTTTTACCAAAATACACTTTTACTCACCCATTTGTAATCACCAACATTTTGACTAATACCTGCAATTTAGTTGTATATTTCTCAGTAAATGTAACAGATTAACGTAATGAAATTGCAAATGTAACGGAACACTGTTACATGTAACTAGTTTCCCCCCAGAATTGCATTTCAGGATTGGAGCACACAGTATTGGTGCTCAAAACTATTGTTCAAACCTCCTTTGAAAACAGGGAATGGTAAAGAACAAATGGACCCAAACTGAACAGCGACTGTACTATGAAGCAAGTACTGCCCTGTATTTAATTCAGATCCCCAAGATGTCCTGAATTTAGGTGATATTTCACTTCAGGCGGTTATAGACTGGGCCATCTGAGACATCATGTTTGTGTGACTGACTACGCCAGATTGCGACCAAGCACAATCAGATGGAATACCTTTCACCAAGGCAATCTAAAAGAGCACGCAAATACGTTACACCAACGAGGTGATTTCCCCACAGAAGGCAATAATTTATTAAACAGTGTACAAGAGGCAGGTTAAAAACAATTACATGACCTCACCTGATTAGCACAGTCAATCCCTCCCATACACAGACACGAAAAATAAAATACAAACACATTAAAAGCCAATTAGGCCATTAAAATAAAATATAAAGGAGCAGCACTGGACTTCGCCCCGGCTGGCTGGAGGGAGGACGCCTAAACACTACACGGCACTCGTGAACACACTTCTCGCGGAAAACCAGTGCAACGCCAAGACCACCCCCACCTCAGCCTGCCGCCCACTTCACCCCCGCTGCTCCTGAACAAGAACCTAAAAACAAAAACAAAACAACCGGCCCCACCGCCGACAGTCGAGCAAAGGGGCGAGATAGCTAGCCGCGGACCTCCCAGTTACCCGTTCGGAGGGCCGCCAGAAAATAAAAGAAATAAAACTTCAATGTAGACGAAGCAGTAGACAAACAGTGAACAAAGCAACAGAATCGCCAGGGATGGAAAGATGGAAGCCAAGGGAGCAACAGTCACTCCGTTGCCCTATGCAACCACACCTGCGAAACATACCACACGAGAGAATAGCATCACACAGCGGAGAAAGCAATACATGGCAGTATACGCTCACACATACCCACCAACACAACCCCCCAATCTAAAAGCCATCCGACCAATAAACCCTAATTAAACTAATTAGGTAGGCACCTTCACGTGAACAGCAAGACCCACCACTTCTACCTGTCACATTCAGATTTGTCCCCTGACTACAGCGGAGAGTGACGAGCTGTGGATTGGTCTGAATGACCAGCGGACCCCCATGCTGTTTGAGTGGAGCGATCGGTCACATGTGACCTTCACCAACTGGAAAGTGGGTGAGCCAAGCCATGGGGTCAGCCTGCAGGAGGACTGTGTGCTCATCAGGGGAAAGGTATGTCCAATCCCAGACAGTGCAACCTGGAACCTGCAGCCTACCGCTATCCCATCCTTTCAGATGTGTGTTCCTATCAGTTCACATCGCATCCGAAAAGTTGACTAACTTATTGCTTGTTATGATGTCTTTTGGTTAAATAGTAAGGAAACGTCATCTGCAGGTTGTATGAAGTGGCAAGACTGAAATTCTTGTGTGTCCATGTAATAATCGGAGAAGAATCATATAAAGTGTGAAATAGTTATAATTCCGTTAACTATGTTGGTAGAAAAAATAGCTAGTGAACAGTCCCCGGGTTTACAACGTCCGACTTTTGGACAACTCTTACTTATAAAACGGACTACCGTAAAGTCTATTATATAAAACATTGTGGTTAAATATTATGGTTTGTAATAACGAACATACACATTACTTTGTGACGCTCCGGGAATACTGTACTGTATGTAATTACTTTTACTATTACTGTTATCATCATTATGTACTGTATTATTATTTTTCCAACTTAACTACAAATTCAACTTAAAGACAGATTTAGGGAATAAACCTTGCTAATAAGCTGTACAAGTTAATTCTGACTCAGTTGATAAGTTTGGCAAGTTAATCCAAGTTCAAGACGGACATATGAGTTAAAGCTTTGAAATTGTTAAACAATTACTGTCATTCGGTTTCATTACATTTCATTAGATTTGTTAGATAATCCCCTGATGTAATTTATTCCCAGGAAGGAAAGTGGGCAGATCACCTGTGCGAGAAGGAGTTTGGATATATCTGTAAGAAGAAAGCGTCTACCAAGCAAACAGGCAGCTCTGTGACTGTGGCCGAGGGCTGCAAGCCTGTGAGTAGAGTTTGTGTGTGAGATTGCTTAAGTGAGATGACCTCTAGTTCCTAAGTGTAGATCTATGTTCCCTCCATAAGAGTACCCAGATTCTGGCCCTTTTCATGTAGCTAATACTTACATTCTGAATTTGCTTTATTTAAAGCATTTGATTCTCAGCTGGATATGGTGTCTGTAGAAGCTGACTACAATCCCCAGAATTTAACAAATGCTAGGAAGTCCTTTATATTACAAACCAGCTTGCTACTCTAAGAGGGAAAATTCACTAAAAGTTCTGAGTATGTGTATATGCTGGTGGAGGGCTGGATTTGTACTGTTAATAGTTTGGGGACTTTCCTGTGTTCCTGTTTCATCATAGCATTTAACCTAAATGGCCTTGCTTGAATTTTTATCTGTATGAAGGGTAAAATTTCATGTATCACATTGCACAGGGCGCTTCAACTATGAATAAAGCAACATAACAGGTCCCATTAGGAGCTCTTTCCACCCCTGGCTGCAGGTGCTTTCAGCATGCTGGGAATTCCGGCACCTACAAGCAGTGAATTTATCCCTTTAAAATACCCATGCAAAATATTGTAAATGGCTTGTAAATGGGGTATTATGCCTGCAATGGTTCCCAGGAGGCCGGCTGGAAGGGAACCGCCTTCCCGGCTGTTTCTGCACCAGAGTGGAGAACGAATGACAAGACTTGGCCAGATTTTTTCCTGTTTCAGTGGGCTTTGCTCCTGAGATGAAACCACCATTGGCTGTTGACTACTCGTCTAATCACCAGTTGCCCAAGGCATTAGGTTAAGTGGGAAAGTGTCCCACTGCCCATAGTGAGTGATTTTGTGTGTGTGTGTGTGTGTGTGTGTCCTATCACGGATTGACATCCTGTCCAGGGTCTACCCCAGCCTGGCATTCTGGACTTCCAGTACTGGATGGGATAGGATAGGATCTTGAAAAAAGTAGCACAGCAGAAGGCTTCTTCTGTAATATTTTACAAAGATGACCTCATATCTTTGTTAACTACAAACATAATAACGTAAGTTTTTAACATATCATTCATGAATAAATCTCACTGCTTTAATCTCATCTACAGTCTGATCTTCACAGTCTAGAGGGAGTGATGAACCTGTGCTGAAATGTGGTTGCCCAACAGCAGACAGGATGTCGAATAATATCGCAGGACCATCTAACTGAACTTTCTTCTAGGGATGGACCAGATTTGGTGCTTACTGCTACTACGTTAGCTCAGAGAAGAAAACCTTTGATGAGGCCAAAGAGATGTGCCAGAGCAGTAATTCATACCTGATTGATGTTATCAACAGGTAAACCGGCGCGAATCATGAGGGCCAGGTGGGTCTGTGTCGGGATTGATCTGCTTTCTTTCATGCCAACCTGCTTTTCATCTGCAGATACGAAAATGCCTACCTTGTCAGCTTGGTGGGACTGAGGCCGGAGAAGTACTTTTGGATTGGCCTGTCAAACACCGCCGACCGCCACACTTTCGTGTGGACCAACACTAAGAATGTGAAGTTCACTCACTTCAATGTGGGGATGCCAGGTACACCGTCCTCCATGGGCTGTTATCCAGACAGCTCCATAGATATGATTCATGCATCATGGCCGACTCCCTGTCACGATCTCTCTGTGGTTAAATCTGCTCTTTCACAAAAGCTTCTGTGAACTTCAATCTTCTACTTTGTACTATAACTTCTATTAGCCTTGGCTTCTGTGTTTCTAGACTTTTCATCAGTAAGGCGCCTAACCTAGATTTTCTTTGGTTCGGGGTGACGTGTGTTTGGAAAAAGACAGAAACCAGGGCTGTGTTGCCATGACGACCGGAATGCTCGCCGGCCTATGGGATGTGATCAGTTGCTCCACCCAGCAGAAATACATATGCAAGCATCTGGCAGAGGGGATCATCTCCACGGTGGCCCCGCCCACCACACCGCCGCTCACTTGCCCATTGCAGTGGAGATCCCTGGGAACCAGAAACTACTGCTATAAGGTGAAGCCAAGGGCTTGGTTCAGTGCTGTGGAATAGAGGTGTGAATTGGAAAACCCCAGCATCCAAACACAGCATGTCTCATACCGGCAGTAAATGAGCTCATGACATCATGTTCACATCCCCATTCATATCATTTCCAGAGAGACTCCAGCAAATTCTGAGGAGGGTCAAACCCGTAATTTTACTATATGTATCCCATTAGTTCACATTGACTCCTTTTTGTTTGTTAAATATTTTGCAGGTAGCACTGGGGCCTTAAGTAAACTTATTTTCACATATTTATATTTTTTCAAAAGTTTGTAGTAATAGTGATGACATCCTCACTGTAGCCTAAACACTTCCAGAGCTGGGGGATCGAATTGTACCTCCACCCTGTGTGTATCGAGCAGGGCCATTTTTTTTTTAAGGTGGGGGGCATGGTTGTGTGTGGTTGTGTGTATACAGTATGTGTCTTGTGATGGACTGACATCCCTTGCAGGATGTACCCCTGCCTTGTGCTCATCACTGATTGGCCATAATTCCAGAGGTAGAATGTTCCGATTCAGAAAGTAAAAATCCAGACCGAGATTTTGTTTCAAGCAAACAGTTGAGTATAAAGAGTCACAGTCACAGAGTACTCAACTGGTTGGTTGAAACAAAATCTTAGCCTGGATTTGTACTTTCTGAACCGGACCTTGCCACCTCTGCATGATTCATACATTAGTCAATGATATGTTTCAAATATATGAATGGCAGGGGAAGGGGGGGACTCCAAGGGCCAATTATCATGTATACCCCCCCCATGTGAAGTCTGCATGCTCCCTCCTTGTCACGTGTGTGTTTCCTCCCACAGCCCAGAGATATTTGATTAACTGGCATCTCTAATTGGTTGTGTGTGGTTGTGTGTATACAGTATGTGTCTTGTGATGGACTGACATCCCTTGCAGGATGTACCCCTGCCTTGTGCTCATCACTGATTGGACATGTTTTGCTGGCAGTCTTTAAATGGGAGGAACTTCCTGTCTGTCCTCAAGGTCTACAATAGGAACACAAAGCAGAAGAAGACGTGGTTCGAGTCTCGGGATTTCTGCAGGGCCATCGGGGGCGACCTGCTCAGCATTCACAGCAGCAGCGAGTTTGACAGCAACATCATGTGAGTGTGGCCAGTCAGTCTGAGTCTCAGTCTGAGTCTCAGTCTGAGTCGCAAACACCAACTGGCTCATGATAAAAATCACTTGAAGATTTGATTACCGGTGTTAGTGAAATTGACTCTGCTTTCGGGAAAACATTTTGCCTACTTTTACCTTTTGCATTTGGAAAAATAAGGTTGTGTAACATTATTAGAGTTTTCAGATTCTTGAGACTTGAAGGTTTATTTTACCATTTTTTACCATTTATTTATGTTTATTTTAAACCATTAAAATAATGATGCTCCCATTTCAAATGCCAGAGCAGGATCCACTGTTGTAGCCTTTAAGAGAAATGTAAATTGAGACTTTTAGATAGATAGTGATGAAATAATATATCATGGAAGATTTGTAGGCCAGTGTTTGACAATGTAATAGACTCTGTGTGAGGGAAAGCGGAGTGATGTCACCGTTGGACCCTTGAACAAGCCCTTAATCCCCACTTGCTCCAGGGACTGTCTGACCCTGCTTTCTCAAAAATTATGCGTTGATTTGGAAAAAGCATCTGCTAAATGAATTAATGTAAATTTTATTTTCTCACATTTAGCCAGATTTAGAAAAATAACATTAAGTAACATTCTTAGGGTATTGAAATTCAACCATGACCATTTATATTTAATTACCTTTAATTTTATTTATGTAGTTACTTTACCATTTTCCTCTGCTGTTTTGGCAATGGCTCCACCCTAGTAATGACATACTAATGACAACGATACCCAGTCAAATGACTATTGTCGGATTTCTGTGAAAGGGGCCCCATGTCAGAAAATGCCTGGATCGGCATCAACGCTCTCACCGCCAACAGCGGCTTCACGTGGAGCGACGGATCCGCGGTGAGTTCTACCAATGCGGATGGTCCCTCCGGTCGGCGCATTGCATAAAGCCATGTGTAGCCCTCTTCTCTGAGGCGACACTATCCAAACTGCCTGTTGATGTCTGAAACGCTCCCATTAAAATATCTCACTGTATAAATGGTATCAGGTTTCCTACGAAAACTGGGGATATGGTGAACCCAACAACTACAACGATGTGGAATTGTGTGGAGAAGTCAGCTTTTACTACGGAAAGCCATGGAACGACCGCCATTGTGAAGCCTATAACAACTGGATATGCCAGATCCGCAAAGGTAGAGTACCGATCTATTCTCCCCACATGTGGCCCCATTGAGGTATGGAGGCAGGGTTCTAACTTCACAAATTAAGGGGTTTCGGTTCAAAAATCCACCTCTTGTGAAGTTTGCATGCCTATTTTTTCTCTGTCAGTCTTCGGTGGGTGACTTTAAGGGAATTTTGCAAGCTGGGCAGATAGTCAATCATAAGCATACAGTTGTTAAGGAGCCAGCTTTAGCATAGGTGCTGCTAGGCCGAGGTTCTAGTGGATGACCAATACAAGTACAGGATAGTTGTGGAGTAGAGAGCAACATAAACACTGATCCGGCATCAGAAATTCTATGAACTTGTCAACAACCAATCAACAAGCAGTTTAGCTGTCCTGGTGGCCCAATGCAATCCTGCCCTTCATTTCAACCAAACCTGTCTTCATCGCCCAGGTGTCACCCCAAAACCAGAGCCAACAAACACCGTTCCTGGTGAGTTATTCATCCGGCTTCTCCTTGACCACAGTTCGGAAGCATCGGGAAGACCTTAAGCTGCCACGCCACGATTTCCCCCGTTAAGATGCTGATTCATTCACAGAATACAATGTGACGAAGGATGGCTGGATCGAGTACAATAACAGCCAGTATTACATCAACAAACAGAAGCTATCTATGGACGATGCCAGAGCCTACTGTAAGAGGAACTTTGGTGACCTAGTGGTTATCACCGGGGAAACTGAACGAAAGTTCCTATGGAAACAGGTAAAGCACCCAATGGAAGTCCATTTCCAAACATCAGCACCAATAGTGGGACTCATACCTATTTTTGCTAACATTATTGGAAGGGCTACTGTATGGTGGCATGATGGTTTAGTGAATATCACTCTTACCTCACACTTCCAGCGTTGGGGGTTCTATTCCCACCATTAGCTCTGTGTGTGTTTGGTTGGCGAGTTCGCCTCGTGTTCACCCTGAGGTCCAAAGACATGCAGTTCATGTGATTTGGTGCCTCTAAGTCACCCACTCTGTGTGAGAGCATGTGTGATGGATCCTGTCCAGTGTGTCCTTTGCCCTGTACTTCTTGGGACTCACCTGGATGGATGGCTGTATATTAGTTTAGAATGCTATGTTCTAAGTTCCTGTGAGGATTGCATCTGCATCCCTTTGCCCTACGCTGAAATTTATGCTTTACCAGTAACTGGTTTGGATTGTGATCTGCTTGTGAGTCAGAGTTATGTAAGCAGGCTGGAAAGAGACACACTTTCTGACTAGAAAGAGCAACACGAAGGTAATTCTAAACATTATGGTTCAGAGAAAGAAATTTGATTTTGCCTTTGATCAAGTTAGGCATATCTACATATTTAATTTGTGAACTAAATTTTACCATGGTTTGGTCTTGTATAATTAGTATGGAAGATTAAAGGATCAATAGAATTTTATCACTAACAGATGAAATATATGTAAAGGATTTTTACAGCTTACCTTGATAGAGTTTGGGTAATTATGGACCAAACTTTCCAAAATTTCCAAAACTCAATCAGTCCAAAGGATATATTTTTGAGAAAATTTCAATGGACTTACACTGTAACATATCACAAGGGAGCCTGACTTTAGGCCATTGGCGCTTTCATCTCAAAAACACCAAGAAAAGAAAAAAAATGGACCCAGTGAGTTTTGAAAATTTGTTCTTCAATTATGTGCACTGTTTTTGGTTCTGAATTGCTACAGTCCTGAATGATAGTGACCCCTCTGTGTTGGTGATAGTAGCTGATGTATCAGACTGGAAAAGCAGTGATCTTGTGTGCAGTTTTATGCAGCTATTATTCACAAGGTGTTTAGAGTGTAGAGATTTCAGAAATGCTTTTGACACTCTAAATGTTTTCGACTAAATCTAAAGAGGCATTTTCTTATCCAACTGTAACATTGTAGCATGGTTAGGATAAGGCAGAGCAGGTGGAAATTGGCCAGGCTGACTCATTGTCGTGCCACGAAGGAGAGGATGGTCCCACAGGTCTTCT